>CM034706.1:40517650-40528274 GCA_020142125.1 Phrynosoma platyrhinos | reverse complement strand
TTAGTTAGGATCAGATCCAAAATTGCTGACTCCCTCGTTGCCTCTTCACAGATTTTTATCTGTGAAATGTGGAAGGGTATGAAAAGGGCCTCCAATCATTTCTTCTAGCAGCATTACCTGTGCGTAGAACTCATGTGGAGTCTGTATCATACTTATGATCAGGATTTACTTTTTATTAGCTTATAGTTTCATCTCCAGAAACATAAAATCCTGTCTTTGTCAAGAGTGAAGAAGAAGTTGTTTCTCAAGACTGTGATAGAGAATTTTTGCCAGCCCTGCTGCCAGCCAAGACTCCCACAACATGCTTCTTTGGTACCTTCTTTCCATCCTTTAAATTGGCAGTAACATGGATAACATTGAAGGTGCATGAACAGAAAATGGGATATAATGCTTTCCTTCCCTTTTTCAATTCTCTTGCCCCACTTCAGGACAGAATAACAGTATGCCACAGCATGTGGGATTTTATATAATTCTTCAAAGGGCTCCTAGCATTCCTTCTTCCACTTCTCTTCTCCCAGCATGCCTCTGCTGGGCTTACCACTTCCCTAATTAAAAGGAAGGGAACCAGGAGTATATTTGGGCTGTGAAGATAAGGATGGCGTTTGGCATAGAATGCTAGAGATATGTAGGAAACCTCCTTGCATAGACTCAAATAAGTTTTTCAGGAGGATCTTCTTTTCACATTAGAAGATGTGAAATTTCCAGATTAATCAGATGTGAGATTTGGAGACTTCGCCTACCTTTATTTGTAAATCTTTGTCATATTAAGATGACCTATTTTGCATTTGAGTGGCATGCTTAAATGAAACAGTAGAATTTTGCCTCTTAGAAAGGAAGTTGCAAATATATTTTTGTATGGTGATAATCTTAAACCAAGTCCATTACACAGCAAGTGGGCATAGGGGTAGACAACATAACTGGGAGGAAAAAATCAACAACACATGCCAGAGCTCCCATCTTTCCAAATTCATCATCATCTCTAAAGATAAATCTCCATGTTCCATCCTTTCAATCATAGATAATATTTTTGAACATTCTTAGTATGTTCTTTTGGGACTTCTTTGCTGAGTAGATATTTCTAAGAATAAGTGTTTTTCTAAAGCTTTATCAGGATTGTTGTTGTTAACTACCCTCCAGTCAACTTCAACTCAGAGCAACCATGTGAAGGAGACATTCTTAAGATTCCCCTCTCCTCCACTGCTCTGCACATATCCTGCAGGCTCAGGCCTATGGCCTCTCTGATTGAATCCAAACATCTGGTATGTGGTTTTACTCTCTTTCCGCTGCCCTCTTCTTTCCTAGCATTATTGTTTTTTCTAATGCATCATGCCATCTCATGATGTGGCCAAAATACAACAGCTTCAATTTAGATATCCTGGCCTTCAGGGAGAGTTTGAGCTTGATGTGTTCTGGGACCCATTTGTTTGTCTTTTTGGCTGCCCGTGGTATCCTCAGTATTCTTCTTGAGCACCACATCTCAAATCAGTTTATTTTCTTTCTGTTGGCTTTCTTCACTGTCCAGCTCTCACATCTGTACATAATGATGGGAATAAAATGGCTTGAATGATCCTCATTTATGCATTTGGAGTTATATCTTTACAGTTTTAGGATCTTGTCCCATTCCTTCATGGCTGCCCTTCCCAAACCTGGCCTTCTTTTAATTTCTTGACTGCAGTTTATGTTTGATCCAAGGTATTGGAACTCCTTTATTATTTTTATTTTCTTGTTACCTAGGATGAATTCTTGTATATCTTCTGTGATTTTTGTTTTCTTGATGTTCAGAGACAATAATGCTAGGAAAGGTGGAGGGCAGTAGAAGTAGAGGTAGACACACACACGTTGGATAGACTCAGTCAAGGAAAACATGGTCCTGAGCCTGCAGGACCTGAGCAGAGTGGTTGAGGACAGAGGGACTCTGAGGTGTCTCATTCATGGGATTGCTATGAGTTGAAGTCAACTCAAAGACAGCTAACAACAACAATAACAACAGGATATTGTAATTTAAAGTCATAGATTTAATTTTGCTAGTTGTTTATGTCACAACTATTGCCATTACATTCAGTGATAGAAGGGAATTATGATTTATCAGTAACATTAGTACTAAAAATATTACTAAAGATTCCATATAATATGGTGTGGTATAGGAGGAGGTCAATTGGGGGGGGTGACACCAAAACTAGTGATGCCATTACATAGCAGGATCTCTGAACAGGTGCTTAATTTAAAGGCTCTTTTGCTTGGGAAAAAGTAGGCCATGATTCAAGTTTGGCTCCAGCCATTTGCATAGTAAACATCATTTTCTGCCTAAAAGATAGCATTTTCTGTATGAGAAATGATATTTCAATGCAAAAATTGATAGTGTGGTTATGCAGTGCATGATGATCCACATCAACGTGATTCACCAAGGTCACCACCTTCTCAGATGCAGGTAGTAGCTTGTGAGCTGGAGAAGCACCTCTCCCCTTCCAGAAAGAATAAAGAGACTCTATAAACAGGCATCTCTCAGATGAGGCTTTAATCTTGGTTTCTCTTTATACAAGGCTACAATCCACCAACACAGCAACAACTCCACCACCATCACACATGTGTCCTGAGACAATTCTATTATATACCCAGGGCTCCATGTGGCCTTTTGGCCCTGCCTCTTCCTCCTGACACCTGTCACTCATCCAGGGTGACTTGACAGTTTTGCAGCCTTTTCTGTGCTTTACGCACCTGGTGACCATCAGTCGATGTCACTTCTCCTGACTCAGCACCTGGCGAAAGGTGCTTAGTCATTATGGCTGCCTGTGACCTTTTCATGCCTGGTCACTACTGCTGTAACGGGAGATTTATTCTGCATAAAATCCACACATGATTAATTTCTGTAGAAAACATTTTCTGTACAGAAACAGTACTTTCTGTGCAGGCATTAATATTTTTCATGCAGAAAATGCTATTTCATGCACAGAAATGCTGTTTTCTGTTCAAAACAACCATGTGAGAATTCAACTGTGAATAGCTTTCGAAAACTGCATGGTTTTCAAAGACTTTGCCACAGTAGGGAAAAAATGCTGAAATTACTTGTTGATACCTTTGAGAAGATCCCAAAGGTTGATACCTTTGATCCCAATCCTGCCCTTAATTCCTGGAGCCCTGAGCTACAAAGCTCAGAAAAAACAGAAATAATTACAAAGGTGCTTATTGGTGCTTACAACCCCTGTCCCTTAACATAATTCCTGAGCAAACTCACCAAAGCTGACCAAATGTGACTGAATTTACCTGAATAAACCATGTAAACAAAAATGGACCATTAAGTGATCAAATGTGACCAAATTAAAGTAAATTTCCAACACATACCAGTTACAAAGCTCTTTCTTCCCACACCCATCTGTACAGAGTAAGGAGAAAGAGTCTCTCCAGAAAATGGAGGACAAAAAAAATCTTGCTTAACCCAGGAATGACCGGTGATGCCTATTTTTTAATGTGAGTGCAGCAAAATGCAAAGAGGGCCAGTGGGGACACACTCCCCCTATCTAATTCCTGGCAAAAGTCATCCATAAAGGCAACCAAAGTAATCTCTCCCAATCTATGTTGGAACAGATTAGGATGGACCTAGATAGTCTAGGAATGTAAATGCTTTTCCTTTGTAAATAACACTACCTTCCTTCAGAGAAGGTCCTCACACTTGATTAATTAAGTAGTTGCCTCAAACTGTGAGCTTTCAGGGTCCCACTTAACCATACTGTTGCTACAGTCCTTCATGTGAGAACTGTTTAAGTGTCTGCCCTCTGAAACTCTAAATTGATTGTTCCTACCTTCACGAGAAATTGCTGTCTCAAAAATGATTCCATCCTAATAAAATAGGACCAGTTCAAAGATTATGGCTGTGATATGTGCCTCTGAAAACTCATGAAAAGGGTAGTGGCTTTATGTAGATGTTTGGAAGTCAGTCAGTGAAAACATTTCATCAATCACATGGAGTGTTTAAAATCCAGTACATCATAGACTTTCCAACAAGTTTGTAGACCTAAATTCTGTTGACACTCCTAACTAAAGTAGACCCACTGGATCAATTATTGAACAGAGAATCAACACCGAGTATTCTCTAGTTGGGACTAACAACAGAATTCAGGCCACAGCATGAGTGGCTTCCAGTGTTACCAACTACATGTAGAGATGTCACCACATTTCCAATGGCCACCATGAGATGGCCATTATATTTCAATTAGTCCTTACAGGTGCAACATGTATTGACATTTTTGTCATGAAGCAGGCTGTCTAAAAGTTTAATACAGGTAGTGGTACCACTAAAACATGAAATTAGTTAATTTGTAAATTAAATCTAGTGGGTTTGTAGTTCTTGAATGTATAACTAGCTCTGAATTCAATCCAATAAATGTTAATATTTGTAATTCAAAATGAAATTGATTGGGCATTAGTATATATTTCCTATGCCAGTGCCATCTGCAGGTCTAAGCAGCCACTTTTACTTTTGCAAATGTTCCTGCTGTAATCCCTTATTTATTAAAGGGAATGAAAAAATCCTGTCTGCAATTTACTTAGGTGAATTGATTTTACTTTTACTCTTTATTGCAGGGGTGAGTAGTTTTCTGATACCAGGAATCTGTGCTTTACCCTAAGCCATTGGACTGCACTACTGCTGCTGAAAATTGATGACCGTGGCCCATCCTGAACTATAGAGGCCCACAGCATATTGTCCAACATTTTACAGATGAAAACTACAGTCACACCTTGGTATCCACAATGGATCTATTCCATGCAGGACCTGTTTTCCCTAATGGTTGTGTGACAGGTGCATAGCTGCTAGTGTGGCTGCATGCATGCATGCATGACCATTGGGGACAATGGGTTTTCTGTCCACTGATTTTTAAATCCACAGATGGCAAGCCTGTGGATAGCAAGGCCCCACTGTATAGCTAAACAACATCAGAGTGCTGTCAAGATGGCAAATGTTATTAACATTCAGTCCACTCTCATCCTTTTCTCTCTCATGAGATAACTGATACAAATTACTTTTGCCTTTTGAACTTAGTTTGTAGTGATTGAAGTAAGTCAGGACAAAGAGGAAAAGCAGCAGGAGGAGAGAGAAACTGGGACATTTTAAAAGCAGCTGAAATGGTGGGATGACAGAGGAATGATCTGGACTGTCCTTGCCAAATGGGGATGTTTGGAAGGTATGCCACAGACTAATAGTCAAAGTATTTTTCTTCTTTTTGGAAAAGAAACAGGCCTTTTTTGTGGAGACACTAAATTGCAGATGCCTTCTATAACCTCCAGTTCTGCATTGTATTGAACAGAGAAAGATGTATGTAGCCTGGACCAACTGTTGCACACCCCAGGTTGTGATTATTCTTTACCAAAGGAACCAGTCACTGCAAATTTTTATTGTGAAACCACACTACAACTGATCACATTTGAAGTAAAAGCCATTGGGATTTGTATGCATGTGTGGTTCCTTGACAATCTACAATTGTAAACAAAACACATGGACAACAACCAATCAGAGAAAGATAGATTTTGATGCAGCTTCCTGAGATGCACTTTGCCGAAGCATGTGTGTATAAAATTTCAAGGTTACTATGAAATCTCAGAGTTATAAAAAGCTTCAATTTGTATTTATAATGATTGATTCATAATGCAGTAAGTAAATAATAAATTGCAACAGGATCAGTTAAAATTAATTTAATTCCCCTTGTGTAAATTCTATTTTTAAAAAAGAAAAAAGAAAAAAGGAATGAAAACTGATTCAATTTAAATGGATTGACAGCTGGATTATATACATATTTACTCAGGAGTAAGTCCAACTTAGTTCAGCAGAACTTGTTCCCACACAAGTGTGTACACAAAAGCTTGCAGCCAGAGTCATGACCCCCATGCTAAAATGCTAGATGGTTGGTATATATAAATAATTGCTAAATCCTTAACAACCACTTGGACACTGTTTTCTTTTCATAAACTTCAGTTGTCAGTTAGTAGAAAACAAAGAAAGAAAAGAAATGCTTCTATTTCAAAAGAAAGTAAAATGGCGTTAACCCATATTGCAAATATGATCTATTGCAAGCTCTTAGATTATGTTTGATATCATTGATAATTAAAGAGGGAAGTTCTTTAATTTTAAAAGATTACTCTCTTCCAGGCCAAGCAGCATTCTGTCCCATTAGTCTGCCCCAGACGTAGAATAGTTTATTATGGCGACACATCAGATCACACATCACATGATATATTCCATGCTATATACTCCCTTTAGCTTTTGCAGAAGTATCCTTTGCAATTTATAACAGGAAATCCAATTCTATAAAAATCTAATTATTTCATATGTTGGACTCAGCATGACTTCTCCCCCACTTATTTGGCTGGTGATGAGTATATGTTCTCAGGAGAATTATATTTTTAACACAGCTAGCATTTCTGTAACAAGGGGTTGGGGGGAGAACTTGGCACACATTTCCCCCATCTCATTGCAGTAATTATAGCTAATGAAAGGGGGCTTTTTATACACTTGTGTGGTCTTCTGGAAAATAAAAATACAAGGGTGAAAAATATATACAAGGATCTCTCTTATTCCAAAAATGACAAATCACTATTTTGATTGGTTAAAAATTATCTGACTTTTTCTTCCTCCTGGGGGTAAAAGGAAATTCAGTCCAAAACCACGTTAATAATTATAGTATTACTTGAGAAAGAAACCTGCTTTATTTTAGCATGAAAATTCATCTTCTGATGCTTTGTTCTGTAATAACTAGGTCATCAGTTTAGGTGCTGCTGTTTAAAATGCATTTAGCATCTATATGTATTCCCTCACCTAGAGGCTTGATATTTTTAATGAGATTATATCAAGGAATGTGAAGACTGGAGAGTGGTAACATCATTTTAGCACATAATTCCCAGAACTCTGATCCATTTCAGGGAGGCAATTAAGTCTGCTGACTACAATAAATGATACTAAGAGATTATAGAGCTTTTTTCTGCATGAATGCATAGTTTAAAAAATAATTTTGGTTTATTTAACACAAAAACATTTCCAGAGGGGGAAACTAATATTCCTTTCTTCCCCCTCTCATCTTTTCCACACTCTGATTAAACACAAGGAATTGCTTTCCCTTGTTTTATCTGCACATTTATCTGTGTTGTGTTGGTGTGATCAAGGATTACATTGAAGTTATTTTCTAAAATGCAGCATTTGAATTGATTTGGTGGTGGTGTTGCTTAAAAAAAACAACATGCTGCTAATTTCTGAATATTTTCCGCTACCATGACAATTATGGTAGTTAAATTTTCTTTTAAAAAATAAAAATAGACTGTACATCTGCATTATATCTACCTGCAGGATCTAAGCAGATAGATACTTAAACAAATCAGCATAGATAGTTTTTCAGTGAGAATCTGAAAGTGTTTTGTGGTCTTATGTTATAATTCACTTCTATGAAGAAAAAATTTCTTGTTGGACTCTGCCCATTGGAACACCATCTGTGGGAATCTGCATGATTTTAATTTACCCATCAGGCCAAAGAGCATATAATATAGTTTGTGCTAAAGCAGAATAATATCTCAACCTCAGTCTCTCTCCCCTCTCCCCACATCATCTGCAGTTTTAAACAGGAAATCTGATCCCACAGATACCAAGTTGTATTGTCGTTACTGACTTTTGCATTCTGTCTGGCAAAGCATGCTGTGTTACCCATAAACTAGCATATTGCCAGCACATCCTAGCCAAATAGTGGCTATTTTGTGTTTCTTTTTAGCTTATCCCCCACATAGACCAATAATTCCATTTTCATCACATATGCTGTAGGTGAGTTAACCATTTCCTTGTCACCATTGCTGCAATTCTGGAACACATCATTCTTCTTTCTGCAAACAAATGTACCAAACTCCAAGTTTGTTGTCTTGAAGAGTTAATTCTGGCAGAGAGTGTGACCTTTTCCCCTACATACTCTGTCATTTTTTTTTTATCAAGCCTCTCCAAAGGGACTCATCATATGCAGGGCTCTATGAACAGAAAGAGAAGAACATTGTCCTTATCACCTCCTTCCAGAAAGTGGCAGCGTAATAGGACTTTGTAAGGCGAAATGAAGCCCAGTCTGATGGCTGCTGATTAAAAATTGACTCTGCCACATCAAAGAAGAGTTGAAGGTGAAAATGATGATCACTTCCCTCTCCCAGGGACCCTGCACCATTTCTTTTATTCAACCTTGAAAGGTTCTTTCTGAATAAGATAATATCCCTCGAGTCCATCCTGGCTAAGGCAGCATGGAAAAATGTAGATCAGTATGCCTATTCTTTTTTTTGGGGGGGGGGATGGGGTTTTGTTAATGACATAGCACTTTAAAGTGATGGCCTGTATGTGGTAAATGCTGAGAAATTAATTATAAAATGCTTCTTAGACTAAAGATCCAAAATTAATTGCTACTATGCATCTACTAAAAGGCTACAGTAATTCTAAATTGCCTTCTTCTTGGAGATTTCTCTACTTGAGTCATCCTGGAAGCTGCTTAAAATAAGAATAATAAATATCTTTAAATGGTATGAATATTATATTGTACTGAAATTGTAGTTTTTAAAAAAGATGATAAAGACAGACAACAGCACCAAAGTATATGGACATCTATTTGGAAGTTACCTGTAGAGAGGAAAATATGAAAAGAAGAAAGAAAAGAAAATCCTATAAGCTGTAGCACATACAAATATACAAGCATGCCTGTGCCTGTGAATATAGACAAGAAACACAGTTTGAGACAATATTTAACTCTTCTAGTTTTAGTGTGTGCATGGCAGACAGGCAGAAAAAATATTAGGTCTCAGGCAAAATTATGCTTTGTTTTATAATTTTGATTTGACAGTTTGAATTCATGGGAACAATGACACTACTGCCCAGCCTCTCCTTTTGTTCCAGTGGAAGTTGACCAGAGTGTGACAGAAGCCCTTTCAAAAAGAAAAGCTGCATTTGGAGAACTGAGTTTGATTTTGCATAGTGTTCCTAACTCCAGGTGTAATGGCAAGCGAGAGGAAGAAGCATGGATACACATACAATCACAAACCCTATTCAGGTTTTCAAGTACTGCTTTCTAACAACCCATGAGAAAGAGAGCATGGACATAAACATGTTCATTCTATTGTTTGGTTACTGGTACATCCAGGAGTGAACATATCACACCAATAGTTTTTTGAGGGGTTTTCAGGCTGTCTGGCCATGTACTAGAAGAGTTTCTAGAATAGTGGCCTGCATAAATATCCCTCCATACTATCTTTTCAGAAAAATAGTAAGAACATCTTGACAAAATGCAGGCCTGTGACTGATATCATCAATATTTTCTCCCTATATGATTTTTAACACCTTTGCCAGATGAAGGCAGCTTTGGAGCTTCAAAAGCTTGCATCATGTATTTTGTGCATTTTCATTGAACCAATAAAAGTATCACTGTTTTGGGAATTTTGGATGTCATCATGGTTCAAATGATTCCATTGTAGATAGAGGATCTTCAAAGGTTGCACATGAAATTGGCTGCTCATGCTTTCCTGTATTGGAAAACACTTACAAATGGAGGGAGATATGTCACAATCATACAGATTTCAAGGCATGTATCAGCTGTTACCAAGCTTCAGACTGCAGCCCTGGGTTTCAGTCTCAAGAATAACAGAAAACAGAAATAGACTATGTGGTTGCTGCTGTACTTGTCTAGTGTTTAGGGTACAAACTTGTGTAGACAACCATACTATATGTGGATCTCTATGGAGTAAAGTATGTGGACTTGCATATATGTGACTGCATTAATGGTTGTACTCTCTTGCAAAAAATACCGTATGTCAGATTTAGGTACACAAATCTTTTTCCATACCCAGCCTGGGCTCAGCACTAAAAAATACATATGTGGTTACATATGTGGTGGAGAGACTCTTCGTAATAAAATACTATGCTATCTTGATACCATAGTTTGTGAAAATTAGAATTTCATTTATTACATTGAAATTTGTAGACAATTTGCTGTAAAAGCATGAGTTAAAGTTACACGTTTGAACATTGTATTTTAGGATCTCCATGGCAGCAGATTAATTTTTATCTTTCTTGCAAAAAGGTCATGTATGCTGCCTACACATTTTCACATGTATTTAATTGTGTATGTTAGCATACTAAAAGCATTGGTTTTCACTTTTCTTTTCTTTGTTAAAAGAGCTTCTATGATGTTTTAGTGGACACTGGAATGCTATGCATACTGTGTAAGATTCTCCAATATAAATTTCACATGCAAAATTGCTATATTAAAACATTTTCTTTTTAAATTGAAAACCACCACCACCACCAACAACAACAACAATAATAAATTTTATTTCTAACCCGCCCCTCTGCAAAGCAACCGGGGCAGCGTACAACAGATTAAAACAATACAAGAGTAAAACACATCTCCAAATACCTCACCCTAATCCTTCCACCCCTTAAAAATAGATTAAACTAGAATAGTATTAAAAGCAGCTTCAAGCAATAAAATAATAAAAACAAACAAAAACAGTAGCAGCTAGGGGTAAGAGAGAGGATTAACAGGCCAGACCATCTAGAGGAAGAGGAAGAGCCAGGAAATTATTCCGGGAAGGCCTGTCAGAAGAGATCCATCTTTACTGCCTTTTT
>CM034706.1:40473033-40517336 GCA_020142125.1 Phrynosoma platyrhinos | reverse complement strand
AGATGGACCCAAGCCATGTAGGGCTTTAAAGGTCAAAACCAACACTTTATACTGTGCCCGGAAACTAATTGGCAGTCAGTGGAGAGATTTCAACATTGTTGTGATATGCTCTCTCCTTGATACACCAGTGAGCAACCTGGCTGTCATATTTTGAACCAGTTGGAGTTTCCGGGTTAGGCACAAGAGTAGCCCCATGTAGAGCATGTTACAGAAATCCAAACCAGAGCATGTACCATGGTTTCCAGGTCCCTAATTTCCAGGAAAGGGCGCAGCTGGGTATCAGACGAAGCTGATAACAGTCACTCCTGACTGTCACACTCACCTGATTTGTCATGTGAAGTGATGAATCAAGGATTACCCCCAGACTGCGAACACAGTCCTTGGAGGAGAGTGTGACTTCATCCAGGACTGGGAGCTGTATTCCCAGACCTGGTTTCAGGCCCATCACTGTTAGTACCTCCGTTTTGTCTGGATTCAGTCTCAGTTTGTTTTCCCTTAGCAACTTTATCCTGTTGAGTTCAGCACAATTAGAAAATCTGAGTGAAATCATTGTTAATGTCAGAATCACAGAAATAAACCAAGAACAACTTCAAACCTATGAAAAAACAATAATATTTTTCTACATTACTGCTGTCCTCAAGCTGTCACTTAGAAAGTATGACTGTGATGTTCTTCCACCTGATTATTCTCTTCCACTTAAAAATACAGCCGACTATCATACAGTGCACTACAACTTGATTTCACTACCCAGTAGGTTTTATTAGGGATGATTACATCAAATTTTGAGCAATGTATAATAAAAAAGAACAGTAGATTTAATGTTTAAGAGATTGTTTATTTCAAATTAAATTTCCTGTACGGTGGTAATGATTTTTTTTGGTTTATTGAGCTCCTAGTGTCTTAATAAACTTTATCATAATGAATACAAGATCTTAATCTGAAAATATCTTCCTTCAGCTAATTTAATCAACATTTTGAAATGTTCATATGGCCCTGATCACCTAGGGCTACATTATTAGCATGGCACTTGGGGACTTACTTGGTACAGCACTGTTGAAATGTGGAACAACACAATCTGAGCACATGTTACCCACAATAATAAGGACAGAAAAAATAACAATGGATTGTTTTTTGTGGGTTTTTCGGGCCAGCCACAGATGCTGGCGAAATGTCAGAAAGGAACTCTTCTAGAACATGGCCACACAGCCCGAAAACCCCAGAAAAACTATGGATGCCGGCCATGAAAGCGTACGACTTCACATGACAGTGGATTGTTTGCCTGGTTGCCACTAATTGCTCCCCTTTTGCAATCTTTTAAAGCTAGAAATAGGTAGTTGAATTTCTATGTGATAGTGTTCCCATTAACACTAGTGGGAATGTTGCTTGTCTGCCTGTGTAAATAAAAGGAGTAACTGTTGAACAAGCATCAGTTTTTTAAAAAATACAGCATTACCTTCTTGTTCTCTTGACAACCTCCTTGTTAGGTAGATCAGTATCATTATCCTCAGAACAGATCAAATTCTGATTAAGTGGCTTAATTTAGGACATCTATTGGGCTCATGGCAAAGGTGAGATTAAAGCAAAAGACTTCATGATTCAGAGATCAGTCTCTTAGCGGTGTCACCTTCCATCGGTAGAGTATCACAGAACTTATGTCTGTGTCAGGGCTGGCAGTCTGGGTGAAGTGAAGCAAAACAGATGAGCTTGGTAGACAGATGAGCTGGCATGTAATTCCACTGCTGAGGTAGTAAGCCAGTGAACTAAGAGGCAGACAAACAGGTGGGGCTGGATTTTGACTCAAAAGCCTAGTAGCCTAGACTAAAGCCTTGACAGGGTAGAGAACTGGATTTTGACTCAAAAGCCTAGCAGCCTAGACTGAGTTAGAGCCTTGACAGAGTGGAGTGAAAAAACACTGCCCTCATGTGTTGTGATGCTTAGAGAGCAGAATTGACCTTGGCCTCTCCTCTGCTGCTCTCAAGCTATTTCTCTCCTTTCCAGATGAAAAACATTGTTAATTCTGAGTCCAATCAGGACCATGCTATTCTCCTTTTCAGTATCTTCAGGAACACATGGTTTGAATTCCCTTGGTGCGCTCCCAAACTTCCTTAATTGGGGGCGGTAAGAAAATGGGTTTCTCTGCTCCTGTTTTTTCCGCTAAGATGGGAACATGGTTTCTGTCTCTCTAAAAGTATCTCTCCACTACACAGTTATAGCAGTTCAATATCAACTTAACTGCTTTGGATCCTTCTCATGTGTTCTGGGATTTGTAGTTTGGGGAGATATTTTGATTTCTCTGCATTTTCCTGAGCTACATCAGTAGAGCCCACTGGCTGAGAATTCTGAGCATCACATTTGTTCCTGTGTACCTTCAGGGTTTTCTTGGCAAGATTTGTTCACAGAAGGTTTGCCATTGCCTTTCTCTGAGGATGAGGAGCACTACCCATCCTTTCCTGATCTGGGCATGGGCTGAGACCAGGCTGGGACCATGTCTTACACAACTCTGAGCCCAGGTTGTTACCATCCTGTCTTTTTCCCATCCTAAGGTAAAAATGCTTGTTTTCCATTATGGGAACCATTCCGACTGGGGGCGGGATGGTAATGATCTGAGCATGGAGTTGTGCAATAGCACATGTTCCTAGCCCAGTCTCAGCCCATGGCCAGATCGGCAAAAAAGGCAATGTGATAATCTCTTGAGACAGTATGATTTGCCCAAGGTCACCCAGCGGCTTTACATGGTCAAGTGGGGATTTGAACCCTGATGTCCCTGAATCCTAGGAGATTATCACATGGTTTAAATACTACTACTTACTACTCTTGAATTTAATTTGAATTCGTGCTGCAGCCATATTTTATTGCACAGCTTTTGCAGCAGAATCTGACTTTAGACTAGATCCCCCCTCTAATGCGCATCCGAAAACACACTTTGGCAGCCATTTTTTCCAAGTCAGAACCTTCCGACTTGGAAAATGGTCACTGGAGTGCATTTCCCAATTCTCCTTGGAGAGGGGATGCACACGGGATGGCTTTTGGGGGAGGGAGAAGCCGTGTGATAAGACCCAGCTCCAGCCCAAATTGAGCTCTAATTCGAAAGAGGTAAGCCAGATCTGGGAGGAGGTATGATAATCTCCCTAGTCCAACACTTAAACCACTGCACCTTTTTTTTGGGGGGGGGGGGGCTTTTTTTGAGTATCTCACTAAACTACACAACTCAGGATTCCATAGTATGGAAATACGGCATTTAAAGTGGTATCAAAATGTTACAACAATGTTGTGGAGCTACACTCTCAGTTTCTTCACACACTCTGTGTGTCCCCTTTCTTTTCACTTCTCTTTCCATCCCCCCCCATCCTCTTTTCTCTCTCTTGGTATTCTAATGCCACAGAGGTGGCTGGTGAGTCTGTGGGCATGGCAACTCCATCCTCACTTTTACAGCTGCCCTTTCTGCAAGTGCTCCAGGTTGTATGGCAAGTCTGTTGGTGTTGAACCTCTATTGGGAGCAGAGCTCAGTGCCTGGATAGCTCTGGTTCAACTTGGAAGCAGCCATTTAACTGAGACTAGATGTACCAGCCACATGGCAACAGATCCATCAGCTACCTTTGCAGTGCAAGATGGAAAGGACAGACATAGCAAATGGATGAAAATTGGCTATAGAAAGTTTTTCTGGCTTAAATTAATTCTCAGCAAGAAAAAAGATGATGGTCTGGAGAGATATAGGTCAAGATTCTGAATTGGTAGTCACCTCCCCTCTCTGTAAGTTCTCTTGACAGCCAGGGGCATCTGAGGAGCTTCTTACTATCTCTTTATAACCAGATCCATAATGGTGAAATAATATTTTTGGGACCTCAAGAGGCTCTCTGCCTGAAGTCCCCAGATTATGTTTTTGTCATTGTGTGTCTGGCTATAGGAACATAGCCAGATACCTTGCCAATGACCCCCTGTTCATCACTGCCTACTAAATGGATGTGCGGAAGGTACAGGAAGAAAGTGTGTGTGTGTGGGGGGGGGTTTCTATAGAAAGGGAGGAAGTAAAAAATTCTTCCCTGTATCACAACCAGATTGTAGTTACATCACTAAAAGGATGCCAGCTGTAGTCTGGTATCATTGTTCTTGTATACCTTCAAGTTGTTTCCAACTTATGGCAGTCCTAAGGCAAAACTTTCATTGGGTTTTCTGGGACTAGGAGTATGTGACTCACCGAAGGGCACCCAATGGGTTTCCATTGCTGAGGAAGGATTTGAACCCTGCTCTCCGAGTTGTAGTCAAATACTCAAACCATTACAAGAACACTAGTACAACACAGACATATAGCATACATTACAAATACAGAAAAATAATATGTTGTGAATATGAGGTAATTGCCCAACTCTTGTATCAGTTGATAGTACTAATATCTGGCCATCTGCTCCCAATGTACTGTAGCTCCCTCATCTGGCTGTTATTTGTCCTACAGCAAAGCATATTGTAAAACCTTTTGGGTCTGACGGTCAAAAACACTGATTCAAAACATCTCATATATTTACAGTCTGTGACATCCTAGAAATGGTAATTATAACTCTAGAGTTTTTACATCATGACTTTCTTGTTCCTGTTGTTTTAACTTACACAACATTTTTGAGGAAACACATTTAAGAAAAATTTGTTGATCTGCAATTTTCCAGATTATTATTGGTCATTACAGAGGTGTATCAGTTGATGAAATCAGTAAATAAATTGGGGAGGGGGGAGTATCTTGCTTTGTGAATCTCAACATGTTTGGATTCATACAGGTATTAAAGGAAGTTGCTTTACACCAGTTCAGGATAGAGCTTGAGGGGGAAAAAACATTTTAGGACTAGAACATCCAGAATCTATAGCCAGAGGAGGCACAGCTTGTCTGTATAGCCTGGTACTGTTGATGTTCAGTCATAGCAGCTTTTGAGAATCTTAGGCATGGTATTAGATATATCACATGCTGGATCATGTTTTACCTCGATGACTAAGGTTGACTTAGCAATCTTCTGCATATAAAGTATTGACTTACTCCTGTCCCTCCTGCTAGACTGCCCATGTTATCTAGTTTAGTGTCAGATTTTGTGCCAATAGATGCTGCCATCTGAGGCATAGAATCAACATAGTAATGTGTTGACTTTTAGTGGCACATATACCGTAAATTGAGCTTTTAGCTAATAGCCACAGAAGTGTTCAGAATGCAGCCCAGTGTACACATTGCTTTGAAAATATGTTCTATTGAATTCATATGGGACATACTTTTTAAGCAATCACATAGAAATGGGTTTTGCTTCACATCCTCTCAATCAATAACTGAAGGGGGATCTTTGTGTGTGTGTGTGTCTGTGTGTGTGCCTATATATATATATATATATATATATATATATATATATATATATTGCTAATATTTTGTGCAATTTAAAAAATGACAACTTTGAAACTGTCCAAATGACATAATTTTAAAAAGTACCCTTAAGGTCCCTAGACTTTGGGAATTTCAAGTTGAATGGTTCCATGTTATATGGTTCCTTAAAAAAAGGAGTAAAGAAAAGAAGTTTACAAAATGCATTTTTAAACCATGGTATGAAGACGTTCTGAAGTAATCTCTTAGTTTATGAAACTGGTTTCCTGATAAGACACACATTCCTTATAATGTCATTCAGTTTTCAGCTCTAGTAAGAGAGCATTTATTTTTGGTTGATGATTTCAAGAGCAATAAAGTTCAGTAAACATTTCCAAAACTATAGAAAAATATTCTCTTTACCTTTGTTTTCTACCTTCTCCTACATCCTCTATATAAATGTGTGTGTGTGTTCCTGTGTATAATATACGTGATTATTTGAGTGCAGTTTCACCCTTACATAATCAATTTGTCAGCAAGGACCCATGCTAGGCTGACACATTCATAGAGCAGTGTCTAAACTTGTCTTTATTGTGTTTTCCAGCATGTCCCCACTGTTCAACCCAGGAAACTTGTTCAGCACTGAACAGTGTGAATGTATTTAATTACAATCTGACATGTGTATTCGTGAGAAACAAAAGGCTGTGAACTGAGGGTGATGATTAGCTGTACTGCCAGATAATTGCTTAAACTACTACTTATATTACTCTGCATTATCTCTTTTGAGCAAAGTGATTATTGGGCCTTTTGTCTAGCGATGAAATAATGTAAGTGTAATCTTGCTGGTTTAAATGTTAGAGTTTATATTTAATGTTCTTGTATTTGCAGTGAGAGGCACAACTTTCATATTTCTTTGAAGGCTTATTCTGGAAATAAGAAGGTTACGTATAATTTCTAAGTTATTTCTGGAAACCAAACTTGGCTGCGGTTAACAGAATGCCCTTTAATGCATGATGTGGTCATAGTATATTAACATCATATCACTTTTAGACTCTGGGTTCCACTATAGGAGAACATTTTAATTCTTAGCTACTATTCCATATGTACTATACTTGGCCTTACTGTAGAAGTGGAATTATGTCTCTGTGCTCCCCTTTCCCACCTGATCCTATCCCTTTTTGTGACTGGGAAGAGACTCCTACTTCATCTGCATGGGATGAAATCTTTAGATAAAGATTATACATATCAGACAGGAAGCATAATATTTACTGACAAAATGTCATCCCACTCAAAAGGCTTAGAATTGCAGCTATATAATGGAACAAATAAGAATACAAAATGGGATTAAATGGAGAAAATACTCTGAAATAAAAATGAAGGAAGGTGATCTTTGGAAGTTCTCTCTGTTTTTTGCTTCCTCCAATTCTAATGAGGATTGTTGGAGGGTCTACTAGAATAGTGGGAAAAGTGGAGTTTAGGATGTAGACAAAAGGAATAAATGGACACATACACCCTCATATTTAGCTTAACTGGAATCAAAATATCTGAACTGGAGACTTGTTTCATTTCTTACTTGCCATTATTCTTACTAAAAAAGCAGAATTTTCAGTTTGAAAGTATAGCTAAAATCCTGCTGGTGACATATGGTGCACCACAAGCATATGACCCTTTTTTACCATTGCAGGAGGTAGTATCTAGTACTCCCTTGTGCAATAATCCCATGTACAACCCAAGTTTGAAGTCATTGGGGTACATTATCACAGCCAATAAATAGTTAGGGGATGGGGAGCTCAGCAGCACTATCTGGATGAGTTCAAAGGGGATCACATTTCTCCCTTTTCCCAAGATGTTCAGCTGTAACCAGATGGTGCTTGAGAATTCTCTGCCCCTCAGCCAATTTTTGTCAAGATGGCATTGTACAGCCAGCCACAGTGGAAGCTGAGAGGACATACACTGGCGTAGATTTCTGCCTCACTGATGACTATTCAGAATCCTGGCTATGTTTTTACATTGTTAAAAGTAGCACAAATAATTATGATTTATTCTACAAATTACACAGGGATCTTTTGGGGAGGGATATTTGCAGAAAAATTGGGGGAACTCACTTACTTATTAAGATTTCAATGATTTCTGAAGGTGTTTTCTGGGAACCAACAAAGCTGATTTGAAATGGTAAATATTATTAATGGATTCTTGTAAAGAACCAGAATGGCTCTGTGGCAACTAAGCCAGATTCACATTATAGAAATTCAAGCATGGTAATCTCTAATGACTTCATATGGAGGATGAAGTGAATGTGGATCATTGGTATCAAATAAGTGGTAAATGGACCACATCCTAGAAGGAACCACTGAGGTGTAGCTCCTCTAAAACCATATAGAGAAATACACATTAAGATGAATACCCATAAAAGGGAGTTGTTATACAAATTGTTTTTTGCATTCTCTTATTCTAAATATATTGCTGCTGCTATTATTGTAATTGATATTGCTCTTTATATCCCACCTTTCTCAAGCTGTGGAACCAAAGAGGGATTACAATAAGATTAAAAAAATTATATAGCTAAAATTTGACAATAAAAAAGTGAAAAAACAGTTGAGCAAGTTTTCACTAATTTTAAATTGCCATTAATTTTATAATGTGTAAAATTGTTTAAAAACATAACAATAAAGATGAAAATACAGCACACACATGTGCATAAAAATACTGCCTTCAACCAGTTAATCATCAAATACCTGTTTAAATAAAGACGTCTTTGTTTGCTGGCAAAAGGAAAGTAGAGAATAGGCCAGCAATAGGCCTCCCTTTAAAGGGAATTCCACTGGAAGCAATCACCAAGAAGGCCCTCTCTTGTGTCCTCACTAGCTGGTCCTATGATGGTGGTGGACTGAGACTACATATATGGTATGTGTGATCCATCAGTGTGATTACTAATCCTTGAAAATATGACTGTGTGTACATAGCCTGCACCCTATACGTGCAGACTATGCATTCTATATGTGGATAGTCTAGATTAGGTTGAACATTTGGAGGAAGTGATTGTAAAGACAGCTGGTAGACTACAGAGAGAGAAAGAGAGAGAAAGAAAGGTCCCTTATATCACTGCTTCTCAAACTGGAGGATCATCTTTCCACCATCACTCCCATGCCAGCCATGCCAATTCCCCATGCCAAGGAATTGTACCATATTTGTGCCTATTGACTACAATTGTTCTTTTCCTCCTGGGAAATGACTATGGTTCAACAGCCAATGGCTAAAAAACTGGTCTACACATATTGGTCTACAGATTCATTAGTTGTGTTGCCTTTTAGTACATAACATTATTTCCCACCTTTTTATGTGGTGACAAATCCGAATTTAAAAAGAAAATATTTATTTTTTTAAAAAGAATTTGTGTTATCATAACAATAGTATAGGAAAAACTGCTCTAAATCCCATATCTTTGCTGCTACTGTAATATGAAAATATCTTCTAAAACTTTAAATTAGACATGATTAAAAACATACAGCACATATACGCGTTCCTCTGACATTTTTCTGCACAAGCCTGTGACAGTGAAAACATCATTTAAAGATCAACCTGCCTTTTGACTTTTTTACTGTTAGCCATGGTCCTAAAGCATCACATGAAAAATAATTCTTCATTTGCAGTTATTAAAAATGGTTATAATAATAAAAATGTCATTTTAGGATAATTCTTCATTTGACCTTTTCTTTTTCACCTTAAAAATGCAGGCTGAGAATTTTATGTTAATGATATTTTAAGACACTTGCTGCAACTCCAAAATCAATGGCTTAAATCCAAGTCACTGCGTTGATGGCTCCAGACAAGCAAAATAAATTTTAAGACTCACGTCTAATGGCCATTTCTTCATGCCACCAAACAGCTCACACCTGAAGGTCTATAAGGAGGTTTGAAAAAAAAAATTAAATTGTAGAATCATAGAATTGGAATGAACCACAAGGGCCTGTAGCTCAGCTTTCTGGCATGCACAGCTAAAGTACGCCCAAGAGATAGCTATCCAAGATCTTTTTAAAGGCCTTCAGTGAGGGAGAATCCACCACCCTCCAAAGAAGTTCTTTCCACCATTGAACAGTTATCATCAGGAAGTTCTTTCTGATGTTCAAATGCAAGCTTTTTTCTTGATGTTTGAATCCACTTAGGGGCTATGCAGATGGGCAGCTCTGGGCCACCCCTACTAGCAGCAGATTGGGGGCGTAGCAACCCCATGCCATGGCCCCAATCCTTCCTTTTGCCACCCCTAAAAGAGTGGCAAAATGCCGCTCCTTTTGGGGGTGGCAAAAAGCCGCACTAAGAGCCTGCGCTGTGGCTCTTCCGTACTCTTTCAGCACATCGTGTCTGCATGCTGTGCTGGGAGGGCGTCCTGATGTTGTGCGCCATGCAAACAGGCGCACATCATCAGGACTATGTCAGGATGGAGTTGGGGTGGCTGGTGTGCAGCTGCCCCACCCCAACTCCACCGCCACCGCAATGCCCCTTAGTTATATCCTATTTTCTGTATACAGAAAGTAAGCCTACTCCATCTTCTACATGGCATCCTTTAAGATATTTCAGACAATCATAGAATCACAGAATTGGAAAAGACCACAAGAGCCATCCAGTCTAACTCCCTGTCATACAGAACATGCAATCAAAACACTCCCAACAGATAGCCATCCACCCTCTGTTCATTTCTCACTGTAAGGAAGTTCTTTCTACTGTTTAGGTGGAATCTCTTTTCCTGAATTTTGAATCCATTGTTCCATGCCTTAGTCTTTAAAGAAGCACTGACTCTGACATTTGGGTGCAATCATGTTGGGTGGGATGAAGGTAGGAAGGATTCCCAGAGCCACCCCTTTTCCTTGAGCTTGTAAGGGACTGTTTCTGGTCATGTCCCAGTATTTTCAAACCTAATATGCCAAAGAACAAAACTGACCTACAAATGGAGAGGGATGTGTTCAAAGGGGGATGTAGTCTTGAAACTACTACATAAGAGATCAGCAACTATGGAGGGGTGGGAGACATTCCCCCTGTGCCACTGAGACACTGTGGCATATTTTGGCACACCAGAAATGAACTTGCATCATCTCTGCCTTGCATTTTGCTGATTTCCATCTATTTTTGGTTTTGGAGCGATGGGGGAAGCAAATCACTTCAATGTTTGGGGCCAGTCTTAAATTGATTTGGCTTGTTTGGGGCAAACCAAAAGCAACTGAAAATCAGTAATCCCTCCCAGTTTTGGATCTTTGTGAGGTTTCAAGGGCCACTTTGGGGGTTCACAAGGGCCACATGCAACCCATGGACTGTATTTTGCCCATGCCTTTGCTGCAAGTTCTCAGTCACCTTAATCCAGGTATTGTAAATGATGAAAGAGTAAGGGTATTAATGGCTGTTTAATTTGTTATTTTTAATGCCAAAGGTAGGGAGAGGCACTTGTGGGATTTTCTGCCTCATTTCACAAAATAATTGTTTTGGCTTTGGGCACTGTGCATCTTGACTTGGGTGAATGGGAAATGCCATTTTCTGTGCTGGTATTTTAATTGCCCATATCAGAATCATGGAATTCCTAGACTTTCACTAAAGAAAGAGAGGAGAATCACTGTGGGCTGCATGCAACCCCCATATCCATTTCTGTGGCCCCTAATGTTTCCTCACTATCCCCAAAGTCCTCAGATCTCCTGATTTTTTTTTTTTTTTTTTTGGAAAATGTGCCATTTGGGGGCAATTTTTCATTTAAAAAAATTTGCTCTCAAACATGGTTGTTTGCTTCCTTTCACTCACCCAAGTGAAACACTTTAAAAATTAACTGCAACCCATCCCCAATGGGTTTGGAAAGAGTCAGGGTATGTGTGAAAGAGACACATGCAGTGCATGCAGGCAACTGTACAGTTACCCATCCCTGCACTGAAATCAGAGATTATCCATCTTCCAAATGGGCTCTAAGACTTTATTTGAACTTTTTCTTTGCTGTTTTGTTTCTGAAATGGAATTATGTATATTACATGCAGAGAACAGATGCATTTATGTATATGTATGTATTGCATGGGTTATTGATTGTAGAATCAGCTCTAAGCATTAGCTCTGTAGAGGATGACTATATATTTTCTCTTAATTTCCTTTCTTTTCCATTAGGTTTCATGATGCTTTCTTCTGTAGTTTAGAAATCACATTTTCTATGCTTTCTTTCCCATCCTGAGTCTCACTTCATTTTCCCCCTACTATTCCTTCCTCATATACTCCTTCCCCCCAGCCATTGACTTGCTCAGCTTATATCCTATTAGTTGACCTTGATTAATTTGATGATGGTCAGGAGAATCTGTGCTATTATTTTAACCTTTATTAAGGCCTTCTTGATAGTGGCATCCACATGTAATACTCTTAGCTGCAGAAGCCTGCAAGGGCTGCTTATATAAGTTTCAGGAACACAGCCAGAACTTGTTTACTTACTTTCTGGTGAGTGATTTGTCTGGTCTTTCTTGTACTCTTATGTTTTTGTTAATTCTTGTTGAGTTTAAAATGTTTTACTATTTTGATCTTTGAGACCATTTAATCTTTTGCTTTTCATCTGTTCAGAAAACAGAAGCTCTAGATCTGTTTAAGTTGTTGTGAAAGTTCCATAAGGTAGTTTATACATTTGAAATGTAAACAAAATAAATAAAAATGGATACTATTTTAGTTAATATCATGATTTTTGTTTTTATCTGGTTTAAGCTGTCACTGAAGTGTGCTTAGGCTTTACTCCATATTGCACTTTCAGGACAGAGTGGTGGAATTTAACTCTACATCAATCAATCACTCTTTATTTGTGGTGCTTTCCTGTCGACGAATAGTTTGACATTATAATTTTGACAGATTTGACATTTTCATCTATGTATGCAGCCACACTTGGTAGGAACTGCAACTGTAAATGCTATAATTAGGAGTTTCATTTCTTTGGGCTTCCTGCTCTCTCTCTCTCTCTGTGTACCTTATCCATTCATATTGATACAGCAATGCTAATTAAGGCTTTGGCAAATTACAATTGGATTGCTGTGGAATTATATTTTACCTCCACATGAATACCAAAACAATTCAGCATGATTCATGTGCTAACAATGAGTAGCAATGAAAGAAACAGTGATTGTGTTACTTATTATGAATTGTTGCCAACAATTAGCAAATACAGTTAATCAGAGCTTGAATAAATGACATCATTCGAGCTATTCAATTAAAACACGAGTACGAGTTGATATACCTATTAATACTAAATTATAGTAGTGCAACCGTATATTCTGCAAATCATTACAGAGTAATGAAAATTATGTTGATTTTCTGTGTTGAATACCCTGTGCTTTCATGATATTAAAACACTTCTTTTTCCTCTCTAGAAATTATATATGTGTCATGTGTAATGGGGAACACTATTGAATGTTTAAGTTTCAATATTTTGAGACCAAGTTACTAAGGAACACTTTGAGAGCAATTAATTTAAACATGATAATTTATGATCTAATTCATACCTGCACCTCAACTGATGAGTGGATATCAAGAGATGATTCAAATGTGTGCATGAGCCATCACAGATCAATCACTATGGAAAGAATCTTCTTATAGAGATGGAGTTACTGGAAAAGTAAATGGCCCAATTGTATATTTCTAAAATGCATTTTATTTTTTAAATTACTAGAAAGAACACTAAAAAGTAGGGCCAGCCTTGCCAATTCAGTACAATAGAAGTAGTTGATTCAGGTGAGATTTGATAGGAGGTGGCAGCAAAATGTTGAAAGAGAGAGTCAAGCCACTCATCCTACAGCCCTTACACTAGTCTGCTGCCTAGGACTGAGTTCCTGTGTTGGTTCATATAGCAGAAATTTCTGCATGCAGAATTGTACATTCATTGTGCCCTATGACCTTTATGCTGAATGGCAACATTTTGCAATTGAACATACAATTGTAAGCACAACTAGATTCACAACTTAAGGAGCACTACTGCTAGTTTCAGCAGGGGCAGTTGGATATCTATTGGCAATAGCACTGCATGTGGAACTGTACTTCCCTTGAACAGAATGTGGAAGTGGCACATTGAACAAAAATGTCCAATCGTTTCTAGAGGGGGATTTACACATAAGAAAGACTTGAATATGATGTTGCCTTAGATATGGTGAATGATACTATCCCACCACCAGTGATGAAAACAGATTCAAATACCAGTTGAGTTGACTTCTGTACATGGAATGGGAGAAACACCAGCTTGTTTTTCATCTTAGGCAACACAATGACTTGGTATGGCCTGAGAGAGTCTAATTTCCTCTATTTTCTCTTCCCTCATTCCTGACATCCTGGAAAACTGCTCACATTGGAGCCCAAGGTGGAGTCAAGCAGAGTTCCTCTAGAGATGAGTCCTCTTTTGGTGTTCTACATGAATAAAATCCTCACAGTGATTTTTTTGGGAGGCTGAGGAATAATAGCAATTAGCAGCATCTTTTTCACATTCCTACAGCACTGCCTACTATTCAAGAACCACCATCAGCTCCACATATGTAGATACACGAGAGAGAGAGAGAGAAAGAGAGAGAATATATCTGAAGTAGAGACCTTTTTGACATGGCCTGAGTCCAACTAATTCTTATTGGCACCTTTGCTTGAATTCTTGTGACATCCCTAATTAAATGTCACCCTAAAATCAACTCTTTACAGTGCCAAGACTCTTTACTAGCCAGTCATCAGCTGTTGAGTTGAATAATGAAGGGATGTACATGCATGTGTAAACCAGATGTAAACCACATACAAATGAACCTCAGACCTCATGATAACATTATGGAAATATCATATACAGCCATAGCTTATGAGTCAGCCCCTGTGTGTATAGAAGCCTCCAGCTGATTGCAACAGCTACCAGATCTTTCAGCTCTACTGCTCCCTAGTGTTTCTGCCACCAGCCTCACAACTCATTAAATTGTCCTGGCTTACAGTGTCTGATTTCTTTAGATGGTATGAAGATTTCCTTTCACTCCCACATTCTTGTTCTTCTCATCTGCCTCTGAATGAAACTAGAGTAAAGCAATTGTTCTACTCAGAGAGCAGAAATGTCACAACTGGAAGCTGCAGTGCATGTGCTCAAGTATGGACTCTGGTGAACCCAGACTCTGAGCAAGCTGCATAATGAAAGTCTTCTGGCAATTTGTTTCAAAACCATGTCTAGTAGTACAAAAGGACACCACATGTGAAGGGCTCTGTTAGCCTAAGCCAGGGACCGGCAACCTATGGCCCGGGTGCCGGTTAAGGCCCCAGGCCCCGGACTTACTGGCCCAGGCTGAAGGTTGTTGCCGTCACCGCGCGCCGCCGTTGGGGCGCGTTTTCGGCCACGCTTGTCACGGCCGCCATTTTGGAAGTCAAAATGGCAGTCGCAACGCGTTTGGGCATTTGCATGTGCAGTACTCTTGCACATGCACAAACACATTGCGGCCACCATTTTAACTTCCAAAATGGTGGCCGCAATATGCGCCATGGCGGCTGCGGCCGTGTGCGCTACGGCGCCGGCCGTGGTGGCAGCCGTGGTGGCAGCGTGTGCGGGGGGGTCACGCACGGTGGAGGAGGGTATGCGCGTGTGCCGGCATTCCCCCCCTTGGCCCAGCCGAGAGGCAACCCTTTTGAGACCGGCCCAGGTCTCAAAAAGGTTGCCTGTCCCTGGTCTAAGCAATCTAAAAATGTTTGCTATATTGTCTGCATGTCAATATGACACTATGCAAAGAGTATTCCATACTGAGGGCATGTGACAGGGACAGCTTTTCACACTCTCATCTTGTTAGTTGTATATTAACCAGGAACATTGTGAAAAAATGAATTCTTTAAAAAGAACAATAACTTCCTTTATAGTGCAAGTGCAATTCCTGCTATTCTGCTTTCACATTCTGTGGTGGATCTTGCATCCATGTTGCTTGACATGGATAAAAAACCAAGGGACCATCTTCTATGCTTATTAGTCCATTTCACAAACCTGTGTTTATTGAAAGAGAATGGTCCTAGAAACAAACAAATGAACCCGGTATCAAAATGTTGCACTGTAGCATGTTTTTATTTAGTGTTCAGTCAGCCATGACATTCTCCATGACATGTCATTCTATTTCTCCTTTTATACTGGGCCCATTCACATTACTCATTTATAGCACTTATTCTGTTTCAATTGCAATGATTCCATTCTATGGAATCCTGGGATTGGCAGTTTAGGAAAAAGCATTTAGAACTCTCATCCAGGGACCTCCAGTGCCTCATCTGACTACAAGACTCAGCGTTCCTTAGTGAAACCACAACAGTTAAAGTGGAGTTGATCATAGAATCATAAGTTGGAATAAATCTCAAGAGCCATCAAGTCCAACCCCCTGCCATGCAGGAATACACAATCAAAGCACTCCCATCAGATGGCCATCCGTGTTTTAAAAAACCTCCAAAGAAGGAGACTCCACCAAACTCCAAGAGAGTGTGTTCTACTGTTGAACAGCTCTTAGAGTCAGGAAGTTCTTCCTAATGTTGAGGTGGAATTGCTTTTCCTGTAGTTTGAATCAATTGGTCCAGGACAGGTCCTATGGAGTAGTAGAAAACAAGTTTGTTCCATCCTTCAAATATTTAAACAGGGCTATCATACCACCTCTTATCCTTCTCTTCTCCAATCTAAACATACCTGGCCCCTGAAGTCACTCCTCATAGGGCATGGTTTAGTAATACCACTATAATTATGTGCAGTGACTGAGGCCCTGATTTTCTATCCTACCCTATAATAGAGTGTTACAAATCACTACTGTAGCCCCAGTCTCTTTAGATGCAGAGAAATCTGTAGTGGAACAGCCATGTGGCTAGTTCTCTACCAACACTTCTGAACATCAAGTGCAGCTGCTCAAGAGGTCAAGGTGATATAATGGGAAGAAGCTCAGCAGAGACTATAGGAATCGCAGAGCTAGGACTTGCCCAAGATCACCCAGTGGGCTTTCATGGCTAAGTAGATGTTGCAATCCCAGTCTCCAGAGTTATAATCCAACTTCAAACCACTATACCACATTGTAAACCTTCAACTTTGCCCAAGTCTACAGATACATTATTTGGAATGCTGCAGCCAGTAACCAACTGGAGCTTGTTACAGTGAACACATAACTCCCTTAATAAAAAAAACTTCATTGGCTATTGGTCCATTTCTAGGCAGAATTCAGAGAGATGATTATGACCTTGTTGTTTATTTTTTAATTGTTTAATTTTCTAGAATAATTTATTTTATTCTATTTATAAATTGTATGATAACATTTTAGTTGTACCTTGTTTTAACTTCTTGTAAAGTTAAAGGCAGGATATATGTTAAATTAATACACAAAATATTCCTCACTGGTGCACAAACAATATTGTTTTGTCTACATGAGGATGCATATGCACTTCTGAATTTCAGACATAATGGAAATTATACTGAGAGTAAAGAGGGGGGCATGATGCCTGTTCAGCTTCTACAATTGTCTAATTGTCCTGTTTCTCTGTTGAAGCATCAGTAGATAAAAAAGAAAAAGAAAAAAAGATGAGACAAGAGTGGGATTCCCAGATCTCAGGGTCTGTCCCCTCTTATTTGGTCCTAAGGGCAAGAGAAACAAATCTCAGGGTGAAAGCACTGTCTTTGAAAATGTGTGCGTATGTGTCCCCATTTGTTAGGGAGCTGATGGTTTTTTATCTGAATGACATATACAATTGTGGTTGATGGTTAATTTTGTTGTTAACTGCCCTCGAGTTGATCTCAACTCATGGCGACCCTATGTATGAGATATCTCCAAGACCCTATGTCCTCCATTGCTCTGCTTAATTCCTGCAACTCCATATCTGTGACCTCCTTAATAGTCCATTCATCTAGCACAGGAGTAGGAAACCTCTCCCTTTTAAGGGCCGAGGGACTTCAGCTCCCAGAAGCCTCAGCCATGTTGGCCAATAGTCCCATGTTGGCCAATAGCTCCTGGGATTCTGGGAGCTGAAGTCCCTCAACCCTTAAAGGGGACAGGTTGCTTACCCCTGCATGTGGCCTTCCTCTATTCCCACTTCCCTCCACCTTCCCCAGCATTATTGTTTTTTCCAAAGAGTCTTCTCTTCTCATGATGTGTCCAAAGTACAATAGTTTCAGTTTGGTCATCTTGGCTTCC
The DNA here is from genome assembly GCA_020142125.1 of Phrynosoma platyrhinos. Taxonomy (NCBI): domain Eukaryota; kingdom Metazoa; phylum Chordata; class Lepidosauria; order Squamata; family Phrynosomatidae; genus Phrynosoma; species Phrynosoma platyrhinos. The sequence continues at coordinate 40,499,864 of CM034706.1, read as the reverse complement.
TGGGAGGTTTCAAGTTTGATCTGCTCTAGGACCCACTTGTTTGTCCTTTTGGCTGTCCATGGGATCCTCAGCACTTTTCTCCAGCACCACATCTCAAATGAATTGATTTTCTTCCTATCATCTTTCTTAACTGTCCAGCTCATACATTCATACACGGGAATAGGGAATACAATGGCTTGTATGATTCTAACTTTTGTGTATATCTTTGCATTTTATAATCTTTTCTAGTTCTTTCATAGCCACCTTCCCCATTCTTAGTCTTCTTCTGATTTCCTGACTGCAGTCCCATTTCAATCAATGTTTGATCCCAGGTATGGGAATTCTTTTTCTATTTCTATTTCTTCATTGTCTAGGTTGAACTGCTGACAAAAATAGAGCTGAGGATTACTAAATTGGTAGCAGCATATAAGGTTCATCCTTCTCATTAAGATGATTTCGAATATTTTAACTTATTTTGTATTACCTTTCTATTCTGAGTTCACTAAATAGTTTCATAATTTCAAACTTCAATGTTTCTAATTTACACCTTTCTCTACTATATTTTACGAAAAAGATAGAAACATTAATACATATAGCTTTCTGTTTAATTGCTATTAAAAATTTTTAAAAAGTTAATTTCCAGGGGGCGCTGAGTAATATTTTTTCTGGAAAGGGGGCGGTAGGCCAAATAAGTTTGGGAACCACTGCACTAAAAGCTCTGTCATGAACTTTAGAGGTGTGCTTTGTGTGTGGCTGAAATGTGTGTTACCTAATGCTAAAACTACAGTTTGTTCAGCTAAAGCCTGAAAGGGTAAGTGTTTATTTGAAATGTAAATGAAGACTTGCCACCCAGGAATGTGTGTTACATTTGACATTTGTCTCTAATCAGAAGTCCCTATGAATAATGTAGTTTGGTACCAATAGGCTCATTAAGCAAGCCTTCCCTTGTTACACTTCCTGATTGTAATCTCTTCATTATGCTTTCCTTTTCTTGTTTCTTCTGGCCCTGCTAATCATTACCAATATGACCAGGGTCTCAATACAACATGTACTTTATACTCCCTGGGCCATTTAAAATTGGAATAAATAGTGCTGATACCCAGGTAATCTTTAAATGTGTGACAATTCCATCATTTGGTTTTTTTTAAAAAAATAATTCTTTTTAGAAAGGAGTCTGTGTTTTAATATCTGTTCTGGGAGTTCACCAGGTTGGGTCGAAAGTAAAATATAGGCTTAGTTGCTTTATCCAGTCTCTTATCTGTGCATGTGACCAGGGCTGGGTGGGCAGGGGATGGCTACAACTGATTGGCAGTTTGTACTGAAAAGAGATGGTGATATGAATAAGGGAAGGTCAACATGGAGGTGTTCTGAATGAGCTGAGCAGAAATCATCCACAATGCCTCATGGAGTTACCTATGACAGGTCAAGAACAGTTAGTCCTTGACTTTCATGAGCACTAAAGGATGGCGCACTATTTTCAAAGAACACATGGGAAGTGATTAAATGCTCTGTAGGCCTTATTTGGTCTTGATTAAATATAAATGGAAAGTTACCACTAATTTGAGGCTTCCTTTTGGGTATGATTGCATATTATGCTGGTGAGGATAATCATGTCCCCAAGGTAATGAGCACTAACAGGATTCATTTCCCAAAATAACCAATCTCTTTCTCCTTGTCTTGTAACAATTCTGTAAGTATAAAATATAAGGCTGATAACCAGTGGAAGGAATAACTAATACACCACTTTTCCTAGATGAGAAGAAAGGATCTTTCTCCCAAAAGCTGCAATAGAAACACACCTCCAAGCCCCCTATCTTGATGCATAGTAAGCCACAGGAATTGTCAGTCCCATAGTTTCCTTTATTTAAATCAAAATTACTTTCATTGTGAAACTATTTTTGTGCCTTCACAATATGAATGCACTCACAAAGTGTGCCTTCAGGTAAGGCATATCTACATCTTATGCACTTGCAGGATGTCCCTGGATAAAGATATTTCACCCTCCATGAGGTGAGGGCACAAACCCAGGTTTAGTCTGTGGCCCTCATATGTTATGGAACTCCAACACCCATTAACTCTAGCCAACTTGGTTCATGGGGAAGTATGATGAAACCAGTAGGTTTAATTTAGTGCTGGAATGTTTGAGTTTAGTACCAAATAAACCAGTGTTGGCACCTATGAGGGGAATGTCTCTATGGGGAAGACATTCCACAGCTTAGGTGCCACATCAAAGAAGGCTCTCTCTGTGCAATAAGCATGTTTTGTGTACAGAAAACAAATTTCCTAAGAAATTGTACAGCAAATGCCATTTTCTGTGTAAAAATTAATAAATTAATATATCAATGTGCATTTTTGTGTGTGGAATAAGTCACAAACTGAAAATAGTCTTTAAAAACTGTGATGTTACAATGGCTTTCTTGCAGCAATGAGAAAAATGATAAAATCATTTGCAAGAACAAAATTTACAAAGAATTCCATCCCTATTGGAAGATCTAACATTGGTAATGCACATGCCAGTAACCTCAAGGCTAAGCTTCTTCAATAACCCGTACATTGGGCTACCTCTGGACTAAGTTCAGAGACTTCAGTTAGTTCAAACATGGCAGCTAGATTGGTTGCTGGTACATCTAGGAGTGATCATATTACACCAATATTAAAATCACACTACTGCCTGCTAATTTGTTTCCAGGCAAAGTATAAAATTATTGTCTTTAAAATTATATATAATTTGTGTCTTGGTTACCTACAGGATCACCTTTTCCCACATAATTCACCCTGTCCTTTGGTAGACAGCTACTTTGGTCACCCAAAATGGAGACATTTTCTTCAGCCACCCCCAGAATATGGAATGACCTGCCAAAAGAGATTTCTGAGCTACAAACACCATCTATTTTAAAACAGCAGTAAAGACCAACATCTTCCAGTAGGTCTGTTGAGATTATTTTTAAATTATGCATTTTAAAATATTTATTAATGTATTTTAATGTGCATTGGCTTTACATGCCCATTTAACTGATGTTATGTGATATGTTGTTTGCTGATGTTCCTCGCCTCAATCCATAGGGAGAGGAGGGTAAGAAATAAAGATTAATTAATTGAGGCTGTTGTACTTTGACCACATCATGAAAACACATGAATCATTAGAGAAGACAACAATGCTAGGAAAGGGAGAAGGCAATAGAAAGAGAGCAAAACCACATGCCAGATGGTTAGACTCAATCAAGGAGTCCACGGGTCTGAACCTACCAGACTTGAGGGGTACTTGATGTTGCCATGAGTCGAGTTAGCCTTGAGAGCAGTTAACAACAACAAAAGCCAATTTACATAAAAACACCTTAATGGTGAGCCAGAGAACACTAGTGAAAGTTGAGAATGCATGAAGATGTCTTCAAAGTCATCCCACATATAAAATGAAAACTTCTTCCTTCAGAGCCATGCACCTTGAAGAGAAAAAGGGAAGCACAGCAATTCCTTGAGACTTCAATCAGTGTTAGTCTAAAAAGTAACTTTTACAAACCCTAAGGCCATGCATATGTTGAGGGAAACAGGGAGATGGAATGAGCCGTTACTGCATTACTACTGATTGCTTTACCAACAAGTTTGCTTGCATGTTTGTTTGTGTGAGTGTGAATCTATGTGAACAAGCATCCCAGGAGCTGGGAGCATTCAGAGTTCTCATATGCATGCACAGAATGTTCAGCAGTTCTTGGTACAATATTTATGTTGTCTCCTCAAGGGAAAAGAAGGTTACTGAAATCCAGACATTCTGAGTTAGAGAAATGAAAAACAAGCTGGTGTTATGACAGTTTTGAAATGGGCCTAGTCTTGCCAGCCTGTTATGTGCTTTAAGGGACACTGCCTGATTTATGCAGTACTTGTCCCAAAACTGCTGTATTATATTACTTCAATATTTGTGTCCTAAGCATTTAAAGAAGTTTTGATCTTACATCAATAGTCCTCTAAAAATATTCAAATGAAAGAGATTTTTTCTCTCTCAAAGAACCTATGCAAAAAAAAAAAAAAAAAAAAAAAACCCTGTGCTCTCCTAAGGACTTCACGGTTTCCTGAAAAGGCAAAACAGTTCTACAGCAAAGATTGTGCAGAGTTATTGAGGCTGCTGAAAGTTCTGAGAGATCTGAAAAGAGAATAGTGCTGTTTTTAAAGGTACTGTTGACTGCTTTGAACTTCATGACAAAATATCTTCTAAGAACAGAAGAAAACAAAAATTAGGATTAATCAAACCTAATGTCATTCCTCTCCCTGCTTTTTTTGTTAAAAACAAAAAGGTCAAGATTAATATTAACTGCAAATGAAAGTAAACCAAAACAAAATTTAAAGAAGTAGGAAGCTTTAAACATATCTCACAGTTTCAGTTTTTACGCTTGCATATGCTTCCCCTCATCCTTTACCCCCCTTTGCAGTCTGTTAAAGACCATTTTGCATTCAGTATTTCTTGATGCTTCATTTATGAAAGGAAAAGGAAAAAAACACAACTAAATAGCAATAGCAATAGAAGCTTCATTTATATATCACTTCATATTGCACTATGCAGTCTCTAAGCAGTTTACAATGTGTTAGCTAATTGCCCCCAATAAGCTGGGTACTCATTTTAGTGACCTACATAAGGATGCAAGGCTGAGTAAACCCTGAGCCCCTGGCTGGTATTGAACTCGCAACCTTATGGTTTGTGAGTGAGTGGCAGCAGTACAGGCATTTAACCACTGTGCCACCAAGGCTCTTGAGCAGGGGTAGGCAACCTTTCCCCTTTAAGGGCCGAGGGACTTCAGCTCCCAGAATCCCAGGAGCTATTGGCCAACATGGGACTATTGGCCAACATTTCTGAGGTTTCTGGGAGCTGAAGTCCTTCTGTCCTTAAAGGGGAAAGGTTGCCTGCCTCTGCTCTTGAGCATCTAAGGCTGCAGGTAAATAGAGGTCCTATGATTATAGCTGATTATATATCAGTGACAAAAAGGAACGGATCTATGAAAATACCATGAGAGTGACTACCATTTGAATCAGAAAGCAATATACAGAGGAAAATGCCACACCTCCTTCTTTTCTGCTTTTCCTCATCTTGTACATACGTCTCTTACTCCTTGTATTTTCTCACTGAACCTCTTACCCTTTCTTCTTTTCTCTTGCCTTACCTCATCTCATCTTTTCACAATTCTTCCCTCACTTACTGCACTTTTCTCCCTTCTTTGTCTCACCTTTAATTTTTGCCGTGCTTCACTCCTTTGCTTCTTATGCACTTATATCTCTCATCTTTCTTTCCCTCCTTGCCTCACATGTCACCACTCTTTCCTCTTTTGCACCTTCCACCAACTTTTAATGCCTATCTCTCTTGCTCTTTACACACTGCCCTGCCCCTTTCATTCTTTTTTCTCTTCTTTCCCCTTCCTTAACTTACTTCACAATTTTACCATGCTTACTTATATTGCTTCTTGCACTCCACACTATGGGCCTAAGCAGACGGCTTAAAAGGCTGTCTTGGGGGCAGGGAAGGGGAGGGGCAGCTGCACGATTGGCGCCCCAACCCCCTCCCGAGGTCATCCTCGGAGCAGCCGCCGCTCCGCATGGCTGGCGCTCTGAGGAGGACCTCCCACCACAGCCTTTCCATGTGCTGTGGCAGAAAAGTCAACGAAAGTGCACCACAGTCTTTTGTGGTGCACTTTCACTGACTTGTGAAAGGAGCGCTAATTTAGTGCTCCTTTCAGGGGTGGTGAAGCTGCGCCGCAGGATCGAGGCGTGGGGATGCCTCGGTCCTGCAGCGCAGGTTCCCAGGGCGGCCCATGGCCGCCCGTCTGCTTATATCTCATCTTCCCCTCCACTTCCTTTTTTCTTTATCTCTTGATACCACCTCTTTCTTCTTTGGTTCCTTTCTCCTATTATTCTCCCACTATTCATCTAATCCCTGAGCCTTGTTTCCTCCTCTTGAAGCTGTACCCCCAACCCTTTCTTTCTCCCACCTCCTATTTACTTCATTTCATACTACTGCCCACCCACCTGCCTATAAAGGGCTTTAAACAAAGGCTAGGTGGAAATGAAGCATGCTGCTGTAAGAAAAGGAGCCAGAAGAAAGGGAGATAAAACAAGGTGGAAGAAGGTCATTGCAGGAGTAGGGGAGGAGACAAGGTGGAGTGCAGAGAAGGTGGCAGTAAGGGGATGACTCTTTCCCCCTACATCAGATAGTGGGAGAAGCCCTCATAAAAATTTTGGGGGGAGGGAATTTGGATATTAATTAAAAATTCACAACATTGCTATGGACGTTATCACACGGGGGCAAATCTGCTTGTTAATCCACACAAAATCCAGACCGAAACTGGATTAGTGCCCCATGTTTTCACACGACGTCACACAGAAACTGGACAGAAAGTGGACAGAAACTGGTGTTTACCGCAATCTTTTGTAATCCAGTTGTCTGGAGGAAATGCAAATATATAATTATGGTAATTACGTATTTACCGTAATGTGATCGGCAAATGTGCATTGGGGAGCATTTCCCTGCTGTTTCCATGGTTCCAGCGAGCATTCCTCTATCTGTGCATGTGCAAGAGGCACATTTCTAGTACATTTATGGGTTTTTTTTCTCTTGTGTGTGGACGTTCAATGCACTTACTGTAAATTCGCAATTAAGGTAATGACGTTTGCGGAAACAAGGTTTATTTCCTGTTTATTTTCAGGATGCCTCATTTCCACTTTATTTTCAGTTTCTGGGCCACATGTGATAACATCCTACATCAGACAAATCATGAAAAACAGACTCCATGGGACCTTAAAAACTACACATTGTATTGCAGTTTTCACCCTGGTTTGGAATCTCTCCCCCTTTATTGAGAGAGTGTGATTTACATAAGATCACCCAGAGGGATTCCATGGTTGAGTGAAGATTTGAACCATGGTTTCCCAGAAGCAGTGTAATAGTCAACCACTGAACCATGTTGGCTATTTTAAAACATGCAACTATCTAATCATTACTTCACTTCCTTCATCTTATTTAGGTCCCACCATGCTTACGTTACCAATGCTTATGTGGATGTTGATAAAACATATCCCCCTCCCAAGAAGCAATCTTGATTGAGTAACAGCAGAATGAACCAGAAAAATAATAAAAGAATGGAATGAAGGTAATAAAAGAATGGAATGTGCTGATTCTCTTAACATATGCTAGTGCTGCTTAATATTGTAGCTGGTTAGTGGCAGAGTACATGCTTTACATGCAAAAGGTCCCAGGTGCAATACCAAGTATCTTTAGGGAAGCTTTGGAAAAGATATAGGACGTTATCACACGGGGGCAAATCTGCTGGTTAATCCACACAAATCCCAAACAGAAACTGGATTTGTGCCTCACGTTTTCACATGACATCACACAGAAACTGGACAGAAAGTGGACAGAAACTTGTGTTAACCGAGATCTTTTGAAATTCGGTTGTTTGGAGGAAATGCAAATGCAAAATTAAGGTAATTTCGCATTTACCGTAATGTGAAAAGCAAATGCTCATTTGGGAGCATTTCCCTGCTGTTCCCATGGTTCCAGCGAGCATTCTTCTATCTGTGCATGTGCAAGAAGATCATTTCTAGTACATTTACGGGCTTTTCTCACTTGTGTGTGAACCTTAAATGCACTTACTTTAATTTCTCAATTAAGGTAATTATCTGTGAAAGCCATTTGCGGAATCAAGGTTTATTTTCCGTTTATTTTCAGAATGCCTTATTTCCACTTTATTATCGCTTTCTGGCCCACGTGTGATAACATCCATAGAGGGGTTGACAACTACTATTGACAATTCTGAACTAGATAGATGAGTGATTTGGTTCATCTGTCTATATCTATAATGTGGCACTCTCCTTAACTTAAGAGAGCAGAGAAACTACCAAAGCTTTGAAGAGTTACCTTCAAAGTCCAAGATTCCCTAAGCTTGGAAATCTCACTGCTGTCATTCAAAAAGTCTCTTTTCTAAGTTCTAGTGGCTTCCTATGTTTACCAATGGTTAGGAGAGTGTAGTTGTGCCAAATTCTGAATTATAATGCTGTGTTTGGTGATATATTGTGCTGGCAATTCAGAATGTTTGGAAGAAGATATTTCCTCCACTATTTTTTTGAAATTGCTTTTTTCATATATTAAGTTGACTTTGTGGGATAGCTTCTTCCTCTCTCTCTCCTTCCATCAGTATCTGTCTATCTGCCTCTGCATCTTAAGTAGAATAGTTGATTTTCAGTACTCACAAAAGGAACACAGCTAGTGTTTCACTGTTAAATACACTGAACAGTTAAAGAGAATATCAGATATTTCTTGTGAAACATATCAGTAGCATTATCCCTATTATCTTTGCTGAATTTTGAGCCTTTTCTAGGTATGCGTTTGTCAGGGAGGTAGAACATTTCAATTCCGCAGTTAAAGTATGCATTGAAAATTTGTTAGGGTTTCCCTCAAAAAATACCTATCCCGGGGGTTCAGCCTTTCACAGGTTTGACTGTTTGCTTACTATGCAAAGCATTTTGATGCATGTCAATAAATTGTACATATATGTTACGCTTCAAGAGAATGCAAGAATTAAATAGAACCACTGCTAAAAAATGTAATGCAGAAGCATAAAATATGTATGAAATTATGTAAATACACTGGAAAATGTCTTCCAGCTAAACTTGTCTACTCGTTTTCTGAAGGCATGCCAACCTCAAAATAAAAGCCACATTGAGTAGAATGTTTAGACATCTGGATACCTTTCCTTTAAGTTCCAGGAAAATATTCTGTATCTAGTTTGAACTGTAGCTACCTAAGTCGCTATTTCCACTACAGTCAAAATAGTTATTCTTTGCAATTTCCTGTTTGTCATATTACTTCTCTTCAGCCAATTGATCAAAGAAACTCTAGATATTTTTCTAACTGTTTTTCCTGCCTAATTTTCTAGTTAGCGCTTTAACAGGCTCAGTATTGCAAGGCAACTCCCTCTTCTCATTCCCTTTGACCTGTTTTGGCTTTCAATCTTTAGGTTTTTGGACTTCACTCCACTGCCATTGCTACACAATTTATTGGAAATGAATTGGACACTGCAAAAAATATTAATAAAGTTCAGCAGTTCACCAAATTTAATGTTGAAAATTATTTCTCCAGTCATGCTCATGTCACAGGAAATTCCTTGAATACTGAATCTATCTCAGGCAATTTCAACCAGTAATAAAGTTTTTCTTTAAAAAAAAAAAAGAAAAGAAAAAAAAAGAAAATAGCCTTACAATATTCTGTGACAATTTTTTTTGCTACTGCAAACAGCACTGGGAAAGGATTTCTCTAGTTTAGTTACACCAGACCAAGCAAAACTAGAATTCTTTTCACCTCTCTAAAAACATTTTGGTCTGAGTTTATATTTATCCCAGGAGCATGTAAAGTGAGACTCTGAATATTAGATGTAACAACTCCCATAAACTTTTAGCATTAGTTATGATGGCTAGAGCTGCTGGGAGTTGTAGTCCAGCAACATTGGAAAGTCACACTTTGCTAACAACTGATTTACATAGGCACATATGGGATATATGCCAAAATGGAACTTTACCAGAATAGTTTCATGAAAAAGTAAATTATACTGGTTGGTGTACTTCAGAAGACAATAGCATTCCCAATGTTAATACACAGTACTATATAATGTATTGTATTGCTCTATTTGATATGCTGTGTGGTTTTATGAAAGCCAGGGATTCTCACTCATGAAGGTCAAAGATTTTGCTTATTTTTCTTTCCCCACAAACTTTTACTCAGATGATGTTTTAGGCTGCATCTGTAGTGCATAAATAATGCAGTTTGATACTGCTTTAACTGTCATGGCTCAATACTATGGAATCCTGGAATTTGCAGCTCGTTATGGCACCAGAGCTCTCTGAAAGAGAAAGCTAAATGTCTCACAAAACTAGAAGGTCCCAGAATTCCATAGCCATGGCAGTTAAAGCAGTGTCAAACTGCATTATTTCTACAGTGCAAATGCAGCCTTAATGTCTTTGTTGTTCAGTTACTGTGTCAGCAAACTAGGGGTTCCCAACCTTTTTGACTCATTGAGCCCTTATTAGGAGCCCTGGTGGTGCAGTGGTTAAAGACCTGTACTGCAGCCACTCACTCATAAACCACAAGGTTGCAAGTTCAATACCAGCCAGGGCTCAGGCTTGACTCAGGCCTGCATCCTTCCGAGGTCACTAAAATGAGTACCCAGCTATTGGGGGGGGGGGGCAATAAGCTGACAGTTGTAAACCGCTTAGGCACTGCATAGCGTGGTATGAAGTGGTATATAAATGAAGTTGCTTTGCTTTTTTTTATTTCTATGGTGGAGCCCCTCAGAGTCCAACCCTGTGTCTTACAAGTTAATGATGTTTAAGAGTATATATAATAATATATTCTTATTCTTTAATTTCATTCAATTTTTATTTCTTTTATCTTCCTGGAGCAGCTGCAGAGCACTGGGAACTGCATGCAAAACCCTAAGGGCTTCTCAGAGCACAGGTTGGGAAACCCTGGTCTAGTCTAACCAATATACCCAATTATTTAGATCATTTCCAATCTGGATTAACCTGTGTGTGGAATGCATTGCAGACTGGACTAAAAGGCCTGCTTGGGAGTGGAGTTGGAGTGGGGCAGCCACCTGCTGGCTGCCCCAACCCCACCTTGACACTGTCCTGACATCACCCACCTGTTTGCACAGTGCGCAGTGTTAGGACGCCCTCCCAGTGCAGCATATAAACACGCTACGCTGGAAGGGCACAGAACCGCTGCATGTGGGCTCTTCAGGTGGCCTTTTGCCATCCCTAAAAGGAGTAGCATTTTGCCACTCTTTTAGGGGTGGCAAAAGGAAGGATCAGGGCCACAGTGTGGCATTGCCGCAGCCCTGATCTGCCACTAGCAGGGGTGGCTCAGAGCTACCCATTTGCATATCCCCTATCTTGTCTGGTTTTGTGAATGTTGTTCTCCAGGGACAAGATGAGGGAATACATCCATGCTGTTGTTGTTATATTTATTTATATCCTGCTCTTTCCTCATAACTGGAACTGTTAGATCTGTAAAACCTCTTCATGGCTTTCAATACCATGACCATGGTATCATCCTGAGAGGATCTGTGTATGGACCAACCTAGTACTGTACCTGGATAACCAGCTGGCCGTTACGACTTGGAATTGCTTTGCCCAGGTTTGATTGGTGTAGCCATTGCGTTCATTTCTGGGGATGGAAAATCTGGCTACAGTTCCATGTGCCTTTGTCACATAAAATTAGGAATCTTCAGTGTGGTCCATGATGAACTTCCTTGACCTGATATTGGAAGCTAAGCAGGGTCAGCCCTAATTAGTACCTGGATGGGAGGCTGCCAATGAATTACAGGTGCTGTAGGATGAATTTCAGAGGAAGGAACTGGCAAAACCACATCTGAGTATTCCTTGCCTAAGAAAATCCTATGAAATTCAAATTGACAGGTGAGTTGAAGGGAGTCACAACACACACACATGGTGTCAGCTGTATAACTTGATGTTTTTTTCTCTAATTTTCACATCTCTTCTCTTCAAGTCTAATCCAGCTTTCTGCATGGCATGTTTTATTATATAAATTAGATAGGGTGATAAAATGCAGCCTTTCCTGATCCTCGTGCAAATGCAACAACCCCCCCTAAGCAGACGGCTAATTGGGCCATCTTGGGAGCAGGGAAGGGGAGGGGCAGCCGCATGATCGGCGCCCCAACCCCTTCCCAAAGTCGTCCTCAGAACAGCTGGCCCCCCGCATGGCCGGTGCTCTGAGGAGGACCTCCTGCCGCAGTGGTCGCACACCCTGCAGCGGAAGAGTCACCGAAAGTGTGCCGCAGCCTTTTGTGGCACACTTTTGGTGACTTGTGAAAGGAGCACTAATTTAGCACTCCTTTCAGGGGTGGCGAAGCTGCACCGCGGGACCGAGGTGTGGGGATGCCTTGGTCCCGCAGCGCAGCTTCCTGGGGTGGCCCACGGCTGCCTGTCTGCTTCCCCCCATTGTTTTGTTCATCTATATTCTGACACATACATGGACACATATACATATGAGAATGAATGAAAAGAAAAAGGGAAGGGTGGTGAAAAAGAATCTACAGCCCATTTGAGTCTAACTGATCCATGAACTTTTGTGGATATCAATTCACTTCCACAGTCTTTGCTCCTGAGGAAGTGGATTGATACCCACAAATGTTCATGCTAAAATATAAACCAGGGGTAGGCAACCTTTGCCCTTTAAGGGCTGAGGGACTTCAGCTCCCAGAAACCTCAGCCATGTTGGCCAATAGTCCCATGTTGGCAATAGCTCCTGGGATTCTGGGAGCTGAAGTCCCTCGGCCCTTAAAGGGGAAAGGTTGCCTACCCCTGATATAAACCATTTAGGGCAGGGGTAGGCAACCTTTCCCCTTTAAGGGCCGAGGGACTTCAGCTCCCAGAATCCCAGGAGCTATTGGCCAACTTGGGACAATTGGCCAACATGGCTGAGACTTCTGGGAGCTGAAGTCCATTGGCCCTTAAAGGGGAAAGGTTGCCTACCCCTGATTTAGGGCTTCTACATGATGCCGCATGCTGTTACGCATGGTGCACAATGTCAGGACGTCCTTCCAGTGCAGCCTTTTGACACACTGCGTTGGAAAGGGGCCCAAAGAGCCACACGATGGCTCTTAAGAGTGGCATTTTGCTGCTCCTTTCAAGGCCAGCAAAAGGGAGGATTGAGGCCACGCTGTCTGGCAGTCTCTGCCTCGATCCTTCACTTCCCAGGGTGGCCCAGGGTCGCTCGTCTGCATCCCCGCTTAGTCTTAAAGGGTTTGCTACATTCCTTCCTCCCCTCCTTCCAATTTCCTTCTGCTGCCATGCATACTAGAAGGGCTACTTTTAGGATTATAGTTTCATTTTCAAAACAGTCTGCAAAGGCCCAAAGAGGCACCTACCATCACCCTACTTTTAATCTCCTCCCTTCTTTTCTGCCTCGCTCAAGGAAATTCCAAGGGAAAGGGAGGGGAGGTAATCAGCTTGTCATGAGGCAGGTTGCAAGTGTCTGCTACTGAATTCTCTAGTCTTCTCAGCTGAGCCCTTGTTTCCTTTTCTGTAGTCTCACCAAGGGATGAGGGGATGAAGAGAAGCTTTGGGGTTATAAGGACAAAGTAGGGACTGCTATGAGCATTGGGATTTGAAGGAATAGTGTGTCACTTCTCTCACAGCTAGTGTTATGCAAAAGATCTCATATGTAAAGTTCTGGAAGATATGGCCCTTGTTCACCAGTTGGAAAAATTACTGTTACTGTTTTGGAATTCCCCAGCCAGTATTGCTAGTAGTCATAGTGGCTGGGGGATTCTGGGAACTGTAGTTCAGACTGTCCCAAGCTCTTCCCTAGTTAGGTTATCTAGTTAGGCTAACTAGCAGGCACACATGCCCAAAGGATAGAGGGAAGTCTATTTCTCTTCCTTCTTTTTGGTGTGGGCCCAGGCTTGATTTTTTTTCATTCTTATCTGGGGTTCTTCCATGCAACTCAAATGGTCTCTGCATTCATCCTCCAAAGACTGCAAAGTAAAAAGATCCCTAGGTGGTCTTCAGTCAGCACTCAAGCCAATGCTTAAAGACATAGAAAGGCTTCCTTATATTGAATCAAAACACAACTTCCTCAAGGCATTATTGACTATTCTGACACACAGCTCCTCTCTGTGGGTCTCATACAGATGCCATTCCCAGCCTTACAACCAGATATTGTTTGTTTCGTTGCAGATGCCAAAAGTATTAGTTAAATGTACAAGTTAAGTGTACTACTGTACTTAGATGTCCTAATTAGATGTCAGGTTCAAATCACCATGAATTACAAAACACATGTGGTGACCATGGGGCCAGTGCCTGTATTTTAGGCAAATCGTGATATATTTGTTGTGTGGATTGAATGGAGCAAGGTAACCATGTATGCCACCTGGAATTCCTTTGAAAAAACAACCTGTGGCTTTTTAAATTAGAAGATATGGAGCTTGGAAAAGTTGTGGGTGTTTTTTGTTGTTTTGTTGTTTTGTTTTGTTTTGTTTTTGCATGACAAAAACTCTCAGAATCCACTAGCCATTATACTGACTGAATGATTCAGGACATTTTAGTTCAAAAAGTAAATTTCAAAGCTCTGAAGAAGGAAAAAACTTGGGAAAGGTTATGTCCATGACTGAGCCCATTACATGCAGGTGTGAATCACTCTTAAATTGGTTACAATTTTAAGCCTGTTGTCATTATGCTTTGATGTAAGCATGGCCAGTTTCCCCTTCCATTCTTTCTCTGACTGTGCATTTCTAAATAAATAGCACACCTTCAAATGCATTATTATATTTTTCAAAGCTTTCCTGAACTTCCTTCATTTCTAGGGGAAATGAAAAAATATCACCTACAAAATAATCTTGGGAAATGCATCTGAAAGAAATTAAGAATCTCTTACTAGCATCAATATAAAATACAGAAGGGGAGTCAAGATTTCTATTTGGGTGACATGTACTCTGGTGAAAGCTCTGTTCAGATTCCATGAACAATGACACTTAAGAGGGAAAAGGAAGTGTGCCTCCTGACACCACCATCACACTCTGGGTATTTAGTTGAACCTTTCAGGGAAGCAAACATGCTTATAACTTGACAATAGTAAGAATCTGAACCCTGTTTGAGAAACATGCAAAGAAGTTTTCTTTGTTCACTGCAGATGTCAAAGATACAAGTTCAATGTACTAGTTAAGTGTACTACTACACAATACAAAAAGTAGCCCCTTGCATGCAGTTTTCTTGAGGTTTGGCAGAATGTGCTGTGGATGGCAACATAGTTTGTGGGCAGGACCATGCTCCCTTACTCAACATATTCCCTTTACAAAGTTGTTGCCAAAGTGAGTCGACATCTAATCAAGTGGGACAATGAATGGCAGGAGGCATCACCTTAACATTTATACCTCAGTAAAGAACTGCTTTGATACCTATAAGGCTGCATTTGCACTGCAGAAATAATCTAGTTTGATACCTCTTGAACTGTCATGGCTCAATGCTGTGAAATTCTGGGAACTGTAGTTCATTGTGGCACCAGAGCTCTCTGAAAGAAAAAGCTAAATGTATCACAAAACTACAATTTCCAGAATTCCATAGCACTGAGCCATGGCACTTAAAGTGGTTTCAAACTGGATTATTCCTGCAGTGCAGATGCAGACTAAAACTACAAGCTAGTGAGGAATGTAGATTGGATCCTTGGTGTAGATCCCATGTTGTCAAACAGCTCACGTAGTTGTGTGAGTGGCTGGACAGCTCTAGCACTCATGCATGCAACTATGCGCTGATGTTACATTTTTATGGCAGTGATTGCCACTCATGCGGCACTAAATATGGGCAATCCAGCACAAGTACATTAGCAGGGTTTTCCATGGTACTACTGGTCAGATGGATCTCAGCACCAGTTTCAAAACTAAGATAACAGATTCCACCAAATTAATTGTTCTAGAAACAAACAATGGTCGACAACTAAAGGAAGATAACATAATGCTGAATTAAACCTTTTGTTACCATATTAGAGAGTGAAGTCCCACTTTGACAATTAATGATTTGCTGCAATTATCAAAAAACATTATGCTTTCAGTTATGTTTGTTTCCTTGTTTCACAATAGCTTTCGATTGTATCACACAGCAACTTCTGCATTTGGGTCACTGCTTGCTGTTAAATTCTCATAATGCCATGAAACGATTAAGGTGATCTTAGCCAGTGCATTAGGAAGCCACAAGTAATCAAGCTTAAAGGAGAGTGAGATTTGAAAGTCACACGTATTCTTACTGGATGTAAACAGTATATTGCAGAATGAATCTAATCTCTGCTTCTAAGCCACTATTCAACATGATTTTAGCATTTCTTAAATGCACAATCTTCCCAGAAATCTCACCCAAATACAGGGAGGGCAGTTTTTTTTATTTGCATTTTTATTTCCACATAAGGCTACCATGAAGGCTTTTTGGTGGTGGGAGGGGGAGAAAAAGAAAAAGAAAGAAAGAAAAGTGAGAAGTAGAAGCAGCAGCAGAAGAAAATCAACCAGAAAAATTTGCCAGCAAGAGGTTTTAACATCCGTTTCAAAAGTCATAGATTACAATTTAAAATGGAAGTCCCCGTTTGAACAAAGAAGGAAAGGTTATGAGAAAATACAGTTGGAAATTACTGAGGTAGAAAGCCGTTCTGATTGCTTCTGTCCTGTAGCTCCCCCAAATGTATGGCCTAGAAAATGCTGCATGCAGTTGCAAAGGATAGCAAGGGGGAGATTTCACTACAGTCATTACCACTTGGAGAACACAGCTTGAAAACATATCACATGGAAATCTCTGCATTTCTCATTTAGCATATTTTATGGACTGCTTGTCAGATGGGCTCGGTGTGCTCTGCTCAGACAATCTTGGAAACAAATATGAGTTATACAAATTATCGTTCTAGAAAAGGAAATAAAGTCAATTGACCACTGATTGTTCTTTTCCCCTTTATCCCAGTGCTTTGTATAAGTATCCAAGTGTAATGACTGTGAACTCAAATAATTTCTGTTTCGATGCGCTTTATCTTTGCAGGCAATCAAGTTAGTGGGTTCAGCTTTAGTTCTTGTCTCTATTTTTTAAAAATCATTTTCACCCAAAAGTCATTTTAGAAAGGAGAAGTGTAGAGGTTGTCTGCTGTGGTAGGGTGGGTGATGCTACACTTTTTCAGTGCTGGGAACTACTGTGCCTGTGTTTCTTCAATGGTTTAGAGTCATAGAGTCATAGAATAATAGAGTTGGAGAGGGCACATAGGCCATCCAGTCCAACCCTTCTCAATGCAGGAACTCCGGCTAGAGCATCACCAGCAGGTAGCTATCCAACCTCTTTTTGGAGACATTGTCTATATCCTTCTTAAAATGATGCATCCAGAATTGAAAACAATACTCCAGATGAAGCCTGACCAGCACAGAATACGTTTGGATTATTACTTCCCTCAATTTGGAAACTATGCTTCTATTAATGCAGGCTAAAGAAGCATTCACATTTTTTTGCTGCAGTGTCACACTGCTGTCTCATGCTCAATTTATGGTCAACAATAATCCCAAATGCCTTTTCACACATAGTACTTCTGAGTCATGTCACCATCCTATACATGTGTATTTGTTTTTTGTGGTTTAAGTGTAGAACTTTGTGTTTGACTCTATTGAAATTCATTTTATTAATTTCTGTCCAATTTTCTAATTTATCTAGGTACTTTTGAATTCTGCTGTAATTTTCTTTTTTATTTCAAATAAAATATTTGCTTTATTGAAGAGTTGCATATTAAATTACATATCATATATACATATAAACTGGAATACATTCTCATTTTTGTCACATCAATGCCTTTAGAAAAAGAATAAGAAAATTCATTTCTGATATCAAGATTATTTAAACTAAAAAAAGGATTGATGATTTTAAATATCAATCTATAAAGTTTACAACAAGAAGATAAATAAATAAATTAAATAATTGAATAAAATAATTAAATAATTAGGGAAAAACAAACCAAAAAAAATCCTCAAAATGTATTCATTTCTCTGACCTTAGCTTTAACTGTCTGACTGAAGTGTGAGAAATTTTTCTATTTTTTTTGCCATTTTGAATTATAGTGAATTTCTTGGTTACCCTTTATTAGCATAGTCAGTCTATCCATCTGCATTAAATCTCTTACTTTCTGTTTCCATTCTTCAAACAAGTTTTTATCATTTCTTTTCCACTACTTGGATATGATCAAACGTGCTCCAGTAATCATATATAGAATTACACCTATTTCTTCTTTTTTTAATAAGCCTCTCAAATTCATCGTTATATTTAATAAATATAGTCTGGGATCCATTTTTATCCTAATTTTAAATATATCCATAATTGTACTGTATATATCCTTCCAAAAAGGACTTACTGAATTCTGCTATAATTTTCCAATGTGTTAATCACTCCTCCCATGTTTGTGTCATCTGCAAACTTGAGGCAGGTTTACACTGGCCAGGATACTCCAGGATACTCCCAGAGTATTCTGGGCCTGATGCTACCCTGAATGCCCCCCTTTACTTCTGCACTCTTGCACAATGCAGGTGGCTGTCTAAACATACATTTTGCTAGAACAAAGATATTTTGAATGAAATGTAAGCCCTTTTATATTCAGTTTAAGGGGGGGGGAGGGATGATCTGGATTCAGTATGGAACTGACCTCATATAATGAAATTGTCTACAATTGGATCAGGGCTTTGGCCCTGCATCATGAATATAGGGCACCACGAAGGCAGAAGGAAATTGCTTTATTTGCCCATTTAGACATGTCCTTGATAAGGATTCATCCACCCTGCCATCTAAGGAGATTATTGCATTGCTTTTAAAGTGCCTTATCCCCAATGGGATAAAGGTGCATTTAATTTAAAACTGGGTGTTATTGCACTTGCTGGTGGCTAGATGAATGCAGCCCATATGCAGCCCAGATCCCAGCCACATTTTTTTCAGCACTGGGATGGCAGAATCTCATTTTTGAAAAGCCACTGGATAAGCATGGCTGGGATCCAGGCTGCATGTGGGTTGCATTCACCCGGCCACCGGCAAGTGTGATAACACCTGGTTTTAAAATTAAATGTGCCTTTATTCCATTGGGATAATCTCCCAAGTCCTAATAGTAAGAGCTGTTTCCTGAAAATAATTGCTGTTCAACAGTGGAACATGCTCCCTGGGTGCTTTGATTGTGTGTTCCTGTGTGGCAAGGGAGGTTGGAATGGATGGCCCTTGGTGTCTCTTCCAATTCTATAATTCTATGATAAAAATGTTGAAGAGTATCAGATATTATATAGGTGGTACATAACACCAATAAAATTGGCTAAAATGACAAAAAAGAAAGAAGAAAATTGTTGAAAATATGAGGAATATTTTATTACATGTGGTCATGTAAGAGAGCAAGACAATTCAGGAAATATATATACATGACATAATCACTAGAATATTAAAGATGATCACAGAAATGAAACCAGAATGTTTTTATTAAATATACCAGATAAAAATACAGAAGGAAAACACACACACAAAACATTTTATACATGATCACAGTGTGCCTTCAGTCATATGCATTTTGAAGTTATGTGCCTGTCAGAATAAAGTATAAATGAGGATGGGGGAGGTGGGGGAGAGATCAAGGCAGGAGCATAGCAATGTAAAGAACTAAAGCAAAATTGGAAGGGAGTTTACATCTGAATGATGGGCAAATGGGAAGATGGACAGGTGAGAGGGAATGAAGTTTATGGCTTGTTTACTTCATAGGAGAAGCTTTGATGGGGAATACTGTTTTCTGACTTGGCCTACTAAGAGAAGAGTTGATGGCAGATAAACTAACACCTTTCCTTCCTGGGACAGATGTGAGTGATAGAATCGGAGAAGAACAGATACTTTAAAGGCTCTTTTGAAGTGGACAGAAGTGCTTGGCTGGCGAGCTGAGGCAAAGGGATAAGGGAGTTAGTTGTGTAGGACTTTAAAAGGGAAAATGGTCCAGGGGAAATCTAGATTTGATGCTACATTGTTTGTGTGCTGATCCTCTCTTTCAGATTCCAGAATAAATCATTAGTTACTTTTCACTATGGTGTTTTCTTGGCTTTTCTGATCTTGGGCCAGCATTCCTGACATTGCATCAAATCCTCAAAAGACTCGTACGATGCAGCCACATTTGACCCAAAGCAAAACCAGCTTGGATGAGCCCTCCCTGAGCAAGTGTAGTAGCAGCCAAGTGGCTACAGGGCGAGAAAACACCAGGCAGGGAGCTGAAGGAAGAGGACCTCGAGGAGCTGAGGAAGGCTCAGAGGACAGTGGGCAGCTTCATGCGGAAGTCCTGCTGGCCATGCAGAGGCATGGAACAGAATGATCCCTACCCAACAACTTGGAGGACTGGTCCACGGATTACAAGGGAGATGAGGAAATGTTAGATGGACTGTGAAAAGATGCTCCTGAGGACCCTCTGAGTGAAGCAGAGGAGGACGGGTGGTTCTGGACACCCATGACCAGTGCAAGGTCCACACGGCAGCATAGATCACTAGAGGAGAAGAGAGCCCTGCAAGATGTGGTTGCTGAAGAGGTGGCAACCCAGCTTGCTGGGACCATGTTGGTAGTACCAGCCCAAAGAGCAGAGAGAACTCAAGGAGGATGGGTGGCCCTCAGAAGGGACACTGGGACAGAAGCACCATCTACTCCAGCCCAATCCATGACACTGAGGAGAACAGTTCTCAGAGGGGCACAAGGCACACACACACACACACGGAGCCAGCCAGAGCACCCACCAGCCACACCCAGAACCCAGCACCCAGACAACTGGGAGTGCACTTCAATGAAAGAGCAAGCCAGCTGTCCTAATTCTTGGCCTAGGTAATAAGTGGGGTCCTACATTCCCAAACAAGGTGGCAAAAGTGATGTGCATGACTTCCCACCTGGAAAGTGAAGTTGTGGACTGGCTTGTACCAACTCTTTGACACTGGGATGACAGAGTTGGAGAGTCTGAATTTATGGTCACACTACAAGTCCGGTTCGAGCATCTTTTCTGGGCAGAGAGGGCTTGAACCAAACTGATGCTCATGCAGGGAAAGAATACATGACAGAGTACATGATGGAGTTCTAGGGACTGGTAGTGCAAGTCCTGGACTGGCCTGCAGCAACCAAAGTACAACACTTCAAAGCAGGCTTGTGACCCGACCTCCTGAAGTGGGTTCAGAGGACAGACAATCCTCAGACTGTGGGGGAGTGGATCCGACTGGCAGGGGAAGCCAAAATGGCAACTTGCTTTGTTTTAAAAGTTGTAACCCGCCCCGATTGCCACGCAGAGGGGTGGGCTATAAATAAAACTTATTATTATTATTATTATTATTATTATTATTATTATTATTATCCAGTGAAAGGACTGAAACAGTCTGTTTAGGGATGGTGGAACATTGGGAGAAATTCATTTTGATTTGGGACCCACTTCATGCTACCACATGATTCTGGGAATAGACTGACTTCATTTCCATAATCCCAAAATATGGTGGGAGTAAGGAAAACTGGCCTTTGATGATCTGGGATAGAGCCCACACCAAAGACACTATTGAAAATGGAGGAAAGAACACAGTGGTGGCTTTGAGCCAACCTACTCACTGCTGGTGTGGGTGGGAAGCACCATCCTGGAGGACCAGCTGGGATACCCCTCAATCCACCAGGACTTGGCAGAGGTTTTTGAGAAGAAGGAATGTGGCCAGCTCCCTCTCCCCCATCAAGACACAGACTGTGCCATAGAACTGATGCCCAGGACACAACCACCCAAGCCTAAACTCTATTTCATGACTCCACTGGAAATGAGGACTCTAAAGGACTTTATAGAAAAGAACTTGATTATAGGATTTATCCACCCATCCACCTTTACCTTTGGGGCCCCAGTGTGCTTTGAAGAGAAGAACGATGGGTACCTGTGACTGGTTACTGACTACAAGAAGCTGAATGGGATATGCAGTACCAACAAATATCCCATCCCCTTCATGCTAGGAAGGTTGATTATGGGCTGGATTTTCACCAAGCTGGACTTGAAGGATGCCTACGTCCAAGTGCAGATAAGGGAGGGCATTCAGCTGCCCTTTTGGATTATCAGGAGGGCTGGGGGTTTTCATGAGGCTGGTGAATGAAGTTCTACATGATTTGCTATTTGAAGGAGTCTTGGTCTACCTAGATGATGTGTTGATTTATTCTCAGGATTTGGAGTCCATGTAATTTCCTGGGATACTGAGTATCCACTCAGGGGATAGAAATGGACCCGGCTAAAGTGCAGACTGTGTTGGACTGGACCCCACTGAAAACTCAGAAGCAGGTACAAAGTTTCTTGGGGTTTGCTTACTTTTACAGGCAGTTCATCCTCAAATTTGCTCAAATAGCTCTGTCAATTATGAACTAATTAAAGACCCAAACACATGCGGGGAAACCTAATAACAAGCCCAAGCCATCCCCCAAGATCAGGTGGTCTCAGGAATGCCAGGAGGCTTTTGAAAAAACTAAAAGGTCTGTTTAGCACTGAACCCATCCTAAAACATCCAGACCCAAAGCAACCCTTTGTTATACAGACTGATGCTAGCAATGTTGCTTTGGGAGCAATATTGATGCAAAGGAACTCAGAGAGGAACTTGAGACCTTGTGCCTTCTTGTCTAAAAAGTTTCAGTGACAAACTAGATTGGCCCACCTGGGAAAAGGAAGTTTTTGCCATCAAATGGGTGCTACAAGCCTGGTGCCAATTCCTGGAGAGCACCACCGACCCCTTTGAGATTTGGATGAACCATAAGAATCTGGAAGCCTTACAAATCCGGAGACAGCTAAACCCAAAACAGAGCCAATGGGCAAAGGAATTCAAATTCAAACTAAAAGCTTTCACTGGGAAACAAAATGCTCTCGCTGATGCTTTGTCCAAGATTCCCCAGCATGAGAGCCAAAGAGACATCCCAGAGGGAACCATTTTTTTCACTGGAATAGTTATGAGTAGCAGTAACTACTTGAAGTCAGGCGTTCAAGGAAAAAGCAACTTGCACAAAGCCACACTGCTGGACCCTTTGTACCAAAACATCATTGAGGCAGGGAAGAAAGATCAGTGGATTAAAGAGTATTCCAAAACACTGGAGCTGAAGGATAGGTTGTGGCGGAAAGGAGACCGTGTCTACGTCCTGGAGGCGATAAAACCCAGAATCCTACAGTTGTGCCATGACACCAAGGTGGCAGGACACTGGGGATTTCTGAGAACCAAGGAAAGAGCAACTTTCACAAAGCCACACTGCTGGACCCTTTGTACCAAAACATCATTGAGGCAGGGAAGAAAGATCAGTGGATTAAAGAGTATTCCAAAACACTGGAGCTGAAGGATAGGCTGTGGCGGAAAGGAGACCGTGTCTACGTCCTGGAGGTAATAAAACCCAGAATCCTACAGTTGTGCCATGACACCAAGGTGGCAGGACACTGGGGATTTCTGAGAACCAAGGAAAGAGCAACTTGCACAAAGCCACACTGCTGGACCCTTTGTACCAAAACATCATTGAGGCAGGGAAGAAAGATCAGTGGATTAAAGAGTATTCCAAAACCCTGGAGCTGAAGGATAGGCTGTGGCGAAAAGGAGACTGTGTCTACGTCCTGGAGGTGATAAAACCCAGAATCCTACAGTTGTGCCATGACACCAAGGTGGCAGGACACTGGGGATTTCTGAGAACCTGACATCTGGTAAGAAAACAATATTGATGGGACAGAATCAGGTGTGTTGTAGGGATTTATGTTAAGGGCTGTCCAATATGTGTCCACTCTAAGCCAGTAGTGGGCAAGCCTTGGTGACTGCTGAGGCTGCTGCCCACCCCCACCACCCCCTGAAGGCACATAGCCATGCACGTTATCACAGACTTGCCCAACAATAGGGGCAGAAATACCATCTGGTTGGTCACAGACCTGTTCTCGAAGAAGGCACACTTTGTGGGGTACAATGGCTTGCCTAACACATCCAAATTAGCCAATTTGTTCATTGGACATATGTAAAAATTACACAGCCTTCCAGACAAGATTCTCTTGGATAGAGGGAGCTGGTTCACCTCAAAATTTTGGCTGATATACTAGCTGCACCATTTCCTGGAAGTAAGGGACCTAGAAACTGTAGTACATGCACTGGTAACCTCACGACTCAACTTCTTTAATGCATTCTACATGGAGCTACCCTTATACCTAACTCAGAAACTGCAATTAGTGCAAACCATGGCAGCCAGATTGATCACCAGAACAACAAAAGGTGAACATATCACTCCTATTTTGAAATCATTACACTGGCTGCCAGTTAGTTTCCGGGCACAGTATAAGGTGTTGGTATTGACCTTTAAAGCCCTACATGGCCTGGGCCCATCTTACCTAAGGAGTCGCCTATCTCCATATAATCTGCCCCATGCCCTCAGGTCCTCTGGGAGGAAGTTGCTTCAACCAATAAGAACTAGGCTGGCAACGACCTCTCAGAGGACCTTTTCTGCTACGGCCCCCAGATTGTAGAACGTCCTGCCAGAGGAGATCCATCAGATAACCAACTTAGATGGCTTTAAAAAAGCCATCAAGACAGATCTCTTCCAGCAGGCATTCCCAAAATAACACAATCTCCCTCCCGCCATTAGATAGCTCTTTCCTAGATGTCTGCAATGCTCTGTCTATTTATGTTATATGTTTTATTACTTTGGTTTTAAATGAGATTTTAATCTGTTTAACAATTTAATATATTTTTAAGGGGGGTATTTGTTGCTGATTTGTATGGGTGTACTCTTTTTAATTTGTAAGCTGCCTTGACAGCCCTGACTAAAGGAGGGATACAAATATAGTTTTTATTATTATTATTATTATTATTATTATTATTAAAATTTTGGGAAGCACTGCAGAAGAAATTGTGGGTGGAGTGGGCAATTAGTACTTCTCATCACCCACAAAGTGATGGATAATTGGAACACATGAATGGTTCTCTGGAGCAATTCATATGCTGCTTTGAGAACTACCTACAGGACAATTGGTTTGAAATTGCTGCCCCATGCTGAGGTGGCCTTCAACAAGGACATCAACCAGAGTAATGGACACTCACCATTTGAAATAGTCTACAGCTACAAGCTGAAGACATTGCCTATGCTGTCCATGGAACCTACAGATCCAATGTCCCTATCTAATGGATTACAAAAATCAAGAAAGCTTGGCCTCAAATTGTAACAGCATTAGATGATGGCAAGAAAGACTACAAAAGATCTGTGGGCTGCAAATGGGACAAAGAGTGGGAGGTGTGTGCTGTCCACCAATCATTTAAAACCCTTACTGCCTTTGAAAAAACTGGGCCCAAAATTTATGGGACCATTTGTAGCAAAGAAGCTGTTTAATGATGTGGCTGATGAACTAGATCTGCCTAAGACTTATAGACACTTGTATCTGGTGTTCCATTTCAGCCTACTGAAACCAGCACTAGCAGCAGATCCTTGGAGAGAGGATCTGAAGCCAACCCCACCACTAGTGCTGGAAGGGGAACAACACTTTGAAGTGGCCAACATATTGGACTCAAGATAGCACAGGGGCAAATTGGAATACTTGGTCAATTGGAGACATTTCCCAGATTCTCATAATGAAAGGATATATGCATGTAAATGCCCCAAACTTAATTTGTGTATTCTATGAACATTACCCTGACAAGCCTGACAAGCCTGAGGGGATTAAAAAGGGGAGGTAGCATTACCTCTAGGGAGGCGGACTGTCATGCTCATAGTCTTTAGTCATACACATTTTGAAGTTCTGTGCTTGTCAAAGTAAAGTATAAGTGAGATTGGGGGAGGGAGATTGAAGTGGGGGCATAGTGATGTAAAGAACTAAAGCAAAATCAGAAGGGAGTTGACATCCAAATGATGGGCAAATGGGAAGACGGGTGGGCGAGAGAGAATGTGTTTTACTTCATAGGAGAATATTTGATGGAGAATGCTGTTTTATGACTTGACTTACTAAGAGAAGAGTTGGTATCAAATAAACTAACACCTTTCCTTCCTGGGACGAATGTGAGTGATAGCAGAACCAGAGAGGAACAGATACTTTAAAGGCTCTTTTGAAGTGGACAGAAGTGCCTGGCTGGCAAGCTGAGGCTAATGGAAGGGGGAGTTAGTTGTATAGGATTTTAAAAGGGAGAATGGTCTGAAAGAAAGCTAGTCTTGATGCTAACTTGTGTGCTCTGTTTCGGATTCCAGAATAAATCATTAATTACTTTTCACTATGGTGTTTTCTTGACTTTTCTGATATTGGCCAGCGTTCCTGACACAGAGGCAAGGATTATTTATGTAAAAATTTATGCAAAAAGACCAAAATGATATCAGCATTGAATGACTGGTTAATTAAGCTAATGGATATGATGCAAATGGATAAACTAATGACTATGATTAATGAAACTTCACTTAAGAGACATGAGGAACAATGGAAGGAAGCAATAACATACCCAAAAGATAAATGGTTTGATAAAACATTTATAAGTATAATAGATTAAAAACTTTAAGCAATTCAGAATTTAACTTTCGTAATAAGAAAGAATTAAAAGTATTTGTAGAAAGAAGTGAGAGTCAGAGTGGTGCAGTGGTTTGAGCAGGTTCAATTCCCCACTCAAGCATAACATCTCACTGGGTAACCTTGGGCAAGTCACATTCTCTCAGCTTCAGAGGATGGCAGTGGCACACACACATATCCTTGAAGAAACTTGTCTAGAAAAACCTATGAAAGGTTCACCTCAGGGTTGCCATAATTACAAAACAAAAAAAGATGCAGAGACACACAACAACATAAAAAGAAGTAGAGAATTGGTGATAAATTGTTAAAAAGAGGCTTGTCTAAGGAAACAACAAAGTATTGCACTTGTTGAAAGATGGACATGAAAGGAAGGAGGGAAGAGTTAAAGAGCCTGCTGTGAGGCATTTAATATCTACTTTGAAGATAAAATCTCTCAGATAAGAGTCGACTTGGACACCAGTGTTCTGGCAGAATCCGTAGACGAGACATCCATGGTTGCTCTGACCGATGAGCTCCTCCTGGGCATCGACAGGGGTAGTGTGACCCTGCTGGTGCTCTTGGATCTCTCAGTGGCCTTTGACACTATAGAACAGGGGTAGGCAACCTTTCCCCTTTGAGGGCCAAGGGACTTCAGGTCCCAGAATCCCAGGAGCTATTGGTCAACATGGGACTATTGGCCAACATGGCTGAGGCTTCTGGGAGTTGAAGTCCCTTGGCCCTTAAACTGGAAAGGTTGCCTACCCCTGCTATAGAACATGCCATCCTCTTGGATTGCCTGAGAGAGTTAGGAATTGGA
>CM034706.1:40432276-40449112 GCA_020142125.1 Phrynosoma platyrhinos | reverse complement strand
CTTTCACCCTATCTGTTCAACTTGTATGCAGAACATATTATAAGAAATTCAGGCTTCAATACAGAAGAAGGAAAAGTGAAAATAGGAGGAAGGAATATTAACAATCTAAGATATGCAGATGAAACCATAGTACTAGCAGAAAAGCTCACAGACCTGGAACATCTACTAAGGAAGATCAAAGAAGATAGTGCAAAGGCAGGCTTAATGTTGAACATAAAGAAAACAAAAATAATGACCACCGAAGACCTTCACAAGTTCAACCTAGACAATGAAGAAATAGAAATAGAAAAAGAATTCCCATATCTGAGATCAAACATTGATAGAAATGGGGACTGCAGTCAGAAAATCAGAAGAAGACTAAGAATGTGGAGGGTGGCTATGAAAAAACTAGAAAAGATTCTAAAATGCAAAGATATACAACTCAGCACAAAAGTTGGAATCATACAAGCCATTGTATTGCCTGTTACCATGTATGGATGTGAGAGCTGGGCAGTTAGGAAATATGATAAGAAGAAAATCAATCAATTTGAGATGTGGTACTGGAGAAGAGTGCTGAGGATCCCATGGACAGCCAAAAGGACAAACAAGTAGGTCCTAGAGCAGATCAAACCAGAAACCTCCCTGGAAGCCAAGATTACCAAACTTAGACTGTCATACTTCAAATACATCATGAGAAGAGAGGACTCTGTGGGAAAAAAAAAATAATGCTGGGAAAGGTGGAGGGAAGTAGGATGAGAGGAAGGCCACATGCCAGATGGATGGACTCTATTAAGGAGGTATGGGGTTGCAGGAATTAAGCAAAGCAGTGAAGGACAGAGGATCTTGGAGATATCTAATCCATAGGGCCGCCATAAGTCGAGATCAACATGAGGGCAGTTAACGACAAAATACCTAGAAAACAATAATGAATTAAAACACATTATTAAACCACTTTAATCTTAATGTTCTCTCTAGTACCCTCATTATTCCAATTTGTGTGTGTGCATGTGTAATTTGACCGAAGACAAATAGTCTGTAAATGTGCTGACTGGGATTTTCTTCTGGGAACAGCCTGCTCCTGCTTGCATAACATAAATGCAATTCCTGACATTCAAACTACACCTACATTCAATACATTCAATGGTCTGCCCATTTGCTCAGAGATAAGGATCCAGAGACAGATTTAGACCAATGTACTTGGGAAGAGGAAAGTTAAGGATACCACCACCACCACTCACTTGACATTTTGCCATTTGGGGTGATATTTTTAAAAGCCTTCACCAGTACCAATTGAGATTTCTCTCTCTCAGGTATTAATGTCTAGTTTGATTCTTAGTGAGGGAATAATATTTTACTTCATGTGGCTGCAAAGAGGAGAGGGAAGGAAGGGGAGAGAAAGATGTCTTCTGTTTCTTCCTTAAATTTTCTGTCTTGCACAAAATATGCAAGATTGGTGTTAGTCTCTGCTTGGGCTTTGGACACATTATTAGGCAGCAAGGATCTCTTTCACTGCTATTGAATAGCTTCTAAGTCTGATATAAAGTGAAAAAATCCAAATAAACCAAACCCTTTCACAAATCTTCTGCATATGCCATAAAATTTGAGGCAAAAACAGAATCAGTGAGGACTTCAGATAATGTCTACCTAGCAACACCAGCCCAATTTGTTCTCCTGGTTGGAATTCTTATTTGTCTTGGCATATAAAAGAGATTTCTTGGGACAGGTTCATTTCTATACAACTATATTTCCTATCTCTTGAGTAGTGAGTGCAAGATGTACGGAAAGTTGACCACTATGTGTCTAGATTTTATATTTTGGATAATGTGTCATCTGGGCAGACACGTGCTGTCTGATAGCTATCTTCCCCCCCCCCTCATCTCATAGACTTGATTCATGAGACAAATCTCCATGTTCACATTAAAACTATTCACATATTTTCTACAGCTGAAGATAAGAACAGAATCACACCTACTGAAGACATATTTTCTATTCATGTATTTGTTCTTGTTTTAAACAATGAATGCCATAATACCAAGTGATTCACCAAAATGTTTGGTATACAAACAAGAAACCAATCAATTCTAATAATGATAAACTTTATTTTTAGTTCACATTCTCCCTCCAAACCAACAAACCTACACTTGGCCCTTTTTCACATGCTCAAATAACAACAAAAATCAAGTTATGTCTATGTCAAACCATGCAATTATAAAAGAAAGAAGGGGGGAAAGGTTCCAATGTCGAAAGAATTTCTTTTTCAAACTGTACATTTGACATGTACATGTTATGCATGCATGTATGGATTTATTATATATTCCATTACTAGTTTGAACCAAGACAGAATGTATTAAAGAGTGCATAGGATGCATAGATTTCTCTGGAGAATGCAGGGATTTTGATCCTTCTGTTTCCACATAATAATACAATAAGAAGCTTCTGTAACTTATGGCAATTGCATTTTCAGTTCATCCTATATGCTAAAAATATAGCTCATGCTTTTAATGAATAGAATTTTTGTTCTACCATTTGCATTGACTATACAAACTCTTTAATTAGACATACACTTAAATGGGATACGCATGTTATTATACAGTAAAATTAGGTGACATTTTAAACACATTTCAGTTAAAACCAAAAAAGAGTGTGCAATTGATAAGCCAAAGAAATTCCATTTCAGGCACTTCAAACAAGACTCCAACAAAGGAACAGCAATACAAAAATAAGTGAACAATTCTGCAGTCCCCCCCCCCCACTGCAGTCATTTTATCAGGGATGAGGAATATTTTACAATAGTACACGCATGAAGGTTGTATGCATTCCCCAGCATTGAATTGTGGTAGAAAATGAAAAACCTAATAGCATTTTGATATATTCCAGTTAGGTTTTTCCATTAGGAGAAAAAGGTGATATGTTCACACCATTTGTCAGGAAATGAAGAAATGTAGAGAATGTTGACAATTTCATTACACTCTGATTATGGGGTGATCCACACTTACCTATTACAAGATAAAAAAAAAGCCTATTCAGGATATTATTAGTTGAAAACATTACTGTTTATAGTTACTTTAAGTTGTACTGCAACTGTAGAGTTGATATAATGATACAAGCTGTAGATTTCAAAAAATAGATTTCATATCACAGCTTTAGCTGAAAAAAATTGGGGGAGGGAGATTGGTTAGAATGACATAACATCAAAATAAGTTCTGTGTTGCCAAAGAGTCTGGTGATAAGATAAATGACTAAAAAATCTTATTTAAAAAGAAAATAACAGATTGGATATTTAAAGTGCCTTAGAGTGTTGCACAATTTTCTTTACCTTTATTCAGAAAGGCTACAGTTTGCACATCAATTAAACTTCTTTAATCCTTTTGAGTTCTAAGAGCCCAGTTGTCTCCAGAATTACAGCCAAATCACACTCCACCTCTTTTATTGACTGTAAGATTCCCGCTATTCTTTAAAGACTATTTCCCCAGTAGCTGACCATTTCATGGTGGCGCAGTGGTTAAATGCCTGTACTGCAGCCACTCACTCATAGACCACAGGGTTGCGAGTTCAATACCAGCCAGGGCTGAGGCTCGACTCAGGCCTGCATCCTTCCGAGGTCGCTAAAATGAGTACCCAGCTTGTTGGGGGGCAATCAGCTCACAGTTGTAAACCGCTTAGACATCCCATGTGCGATATGAAGCGGTATATAAATGAAGCTGCTTATAGTGAATTCTATGAAGTAATTGCACAGTTCTATATGTTTTGTTGTTGTTGTGTGCTTTCAAGTAGTTTCCAACTTATGGTTGCCCTAAAGAGAACCTATCACAAGGTTTTCTTGGCAAGATTTGTTCTGATGTGGCTTGCTTTTACATCATTCTGGAGCTGAGAGAATGTGAATTGCTCAGGGTCATCCAGTGGGTTTCCATAACTGAACAAGGATTCAGACCCTGTTCTCCAGAGTCATAGTCCAATGCCCTGACCACTACACCATGCTGACCATATGTATCTATGAAGGCATGACTCTCTTTTAACTCACCATGGCTGACTCTGAGGTAAATGGGTATAGGATAGCAGACAGAATGTGATCTTACAGACCAAGCTTCTATACTAGAGTTTTGTAACATACAGCATGCAGAGTTAGGCTATAAAAGTGTTGAATGGTAACACTGCATCAATGAGGATTCAATTGGATGCATAGATGGATGAACAATCAAAAGCACATTAGGGTTGCCATGTAAGTACCATCCCAAGCCTGAGGTTTCAGGGAGGTTTCAAGGGATGATGCATTGTAATGACACAGAGGGCAGAGGGAACTTTTGGCCATCCAAATGTTGTTGGGCCCCAGTTCCCCATCATCAATCTACATTAGCAATAAAAAGGGATGATCTCTACTGAAGTGCAACAACATATGGAGAGCCATAAGTTCACCACACCTGAGAATGAAAT
Source organism: Phrynosoma platyrhinos (assembly GCA_020142125.1). Lineage (NCBI taxonomy): Eukaryota > Metazoa > Chordata > Lepidosauria > Squamata > Phrynosomatidae > Phrynosoma > Phrynosoma platyrhinos. Next base: position 40,444,702 of record CM034706.1, on the reverse strand, counting down.
TTCCCCTGTTCAACACTATCTGCAAATGCAATTGAGTATTTCTTCAAGCAAAATACTACACATTCAGCTCCTGGGAGATTCTGCCATGCAGCTGTGTGAGTATAGCCCATTGCTGTGCCCAAGGAATAGCAGTGCTGTACTATTCAACTTTAATTAAGTTTTGCTCTGATTTCCACAGTCTCATGTAATGAATATAAAATTACAACTTTAAAAGAATTGGGGAGACAAGAGCTAAGCTTTGGTTTGATTAAAGCAGTGCTCTGTGGGATTTGTAAAGCAGAGGATTACATTGGGGACTTCTTACTGTACAATAAATACCAAAGACCTGTCCTTGCCATGTGTGAAAATAAAGGAACAAAAAGCAGTAATGTTTACCAAAGGAAAGATAATTTACTTCCTGTAGAATTTTTTAATTAAATACTGAGACCCAGTTTAAAATTGATAGTAAATAAACTTGTGTGCATGGAGATGGAGAAGGGAGAACACACCTTGGCATAGCACACATATGCTCTGTAAAGTACTATTTACACTGATGGCAATACACAAATAAATCATCATGATTATCATCATTTTAAAACTGGGTTGCCCCTTACTATGTGTATAAACCAGGGCTTGTAAACATTGCTTATTTGGTTTACAGCTCCCAGAGTCCCTCCAGCCAGGCTGTTTCAGAGAACTGCAATAATAAAAAAAAAGATAATGTTTTCAAGCTCTGAATGCATCGTTAGTTGATTATTATGACATGCACCATGATTTCAGCATGATTTTGGAATGTTTTAAAAAGAAAGAGTATGATTTTTTTTCAAATTTATTTTTGTTAAAGGTTCACACATACTAATGGTACCTGATATAATAAAAAGTGTGTGGGGGAGGGAAGCTCCTTTCTTTCTTTCTTTCTTTCTTTCTTTCTTTCTTTCTTTCTTTCTTTCTTTCTTTCTTTCTTTCCTTCCTTCCTTCCTTCTTTCCTTCCTTCCTTCCTTCCTTCCTTCCTTCCTTCCTTCCTTCCTTCCTTCCTTCCTTCCTTCCTTCCTTCCTTCCTTCCTCCCCCCCTCCCTCCCTCCCCCCTCCACTTTTTTGGTTCTGCATCAGCTACATTGGAGATGAGAATAAATTCACATGAATAAATAGATGTGTTGAGTATGTGCCAGGTAGATCCACACAGTTGGGAATATAGGGAAGGGACTGTGTGAATTCTTTGCTGCCAGTTTGGCTTGCAACTCAAAGGACATTAACAACATCACAACAAACAAGGCACTGTTGGTAGTTCTATGGAGGAGAAATGATTGTAGTAAAGAATGGTTTGCTAGCACTCAGATGGTGTAACAGAAGGTAAGGGTGTGTTATTAACCTAATCAGTGCTGAAAGGGAGACCTTTAGGGGACCCAGGGAAAGAAAATCTGAACAACGTACAAAAGGAATTCATCCATTTGCCCAGGGCTTGGCCTGAAATAAGTCTACTTGAGATGTGTGGCAGATATATCTTAACTTAACTGACAGAGTTCCCTGCTCATAAGGAGAGAGAAATAACTCACTGAACAAAAATTTGGGATCTACATTACATTTTGCTTGCATTTTGTCCTTAGTCATCTGGTGGTGCATGGACACAAACTTTAGTTGAACTGCCTTTGCACAACTGATGCCAATACTAGATAAATTTTGTAATAAGGGACACATACATGCAGTTACTTTGTTGTTGTTTCCTTTACATCAGCTCTGACTCATGTCAGCCCTATCACAGGGTTTTCTTTGCAGGATTTATTCAAATGAAGTTTTCCCATTGCCTTCCTCTTAGTCTGAAGGAAGGTAGGTTGCCCAAAGTCACACAGTGAATTTCCAGATCTGAGTGGTGACTTGAACCCAGATCTTCAAGAGATTTATCTCAGCACTCAAACCACTATACTACACTGGCAAAATAGTGGTTTAAATTGTCCCAAAGACAGCGTGTAACCAAGCTTTTCCCATTTAGCAGATTTTTCCATCACTGTAATAAAATACTCAATAAACACAAATGGATGAGTGATGCCCATGACTCCCTTGCTATCCATACAGAATTGTTTATTTTATTCTTTGCATCTTGATCTTATTTTTGTTAAGGCAATGAGATTTTTTTAAAAGCTAGAAATCAACTGTTCAATAATATAACAACTATCGGATGAATTTGCATCATCATACTAATATGCCTTGACATGTTAAATATAGGTTACTACACCAGAGCTCTGAATTATGAAAAGCTTCCATACAGTGACTGTGGTATAAATGGTGCCAGTTGGGGTAGGAATTGCATGGTAAAAACACAAGTGATTAATATAGCATGATAGCAGCTAGATGAACTTAATCAGACTAGATGGACTGATTTATAAATTTAAGTCTAGTTTTGTAAAACTGAAGCTTCAAGAAGAAATCAAATACCCCTTATGTCCCATGTGGACCTCACACATCTTGTAATGCCGAAATGACAATAAACCGGCAGGGAGTTTTTCAATCTGATTGTTCTGTTACTTTGCCTTCAATATCTTTCTAAAATTAACAGTGAAAAATATATTTTGAATGAAAAACTAGGGGCCGAAACAGACAGCCGTAAAGGGGCGGCTTAACTTTGCCCCTTGAATTGCCAGATTGGGGCCACAGCAACCACACACCATGCCCCAATGCAGCAAAAGCCACTCATTTTTGCACCAGGGAAAAGGCTGCTTAGCTGCTGTGGTGGTGACTTTTCAGCACTTCTGCAGCACAGCACATGTAAACGTCACACTGCAGAAATGCTGTGACGCTGCCTGCTATGTGGTCAGCAGAGCAGTGTTATGCCAGGTTGGGGGCAGCATTGGGGCATGCACCATGCACGCACCACACTCCCTCCCACCCCCAAAGCTGGTGTTTTTCACTGCTCTGTTTTGGCAATGGAGGTCTTTTACAGATCTTTTCATTGAGGCCAACTTATCTTGGTGCATACATGGGATGGGATTCACTATGTCCTGGCTTCTTGATGAAATATGGAAAAAAAATATCCTTGGCCCAGTGCTATTCAACATCTTTATCAATGACTTGAATGATGGGATAGGGTGCATGCTTATTAGACTTGTAGATGACACCAAATTAGAAAGAGTTGCTAATATTCCTGAGGACAAGATCAGAATTCAAAATGACCTTGACAGACTACAGATTAGAGAGCTAGACCAGAACTAACAAAATTGATTTCAACAGGGAGAAATGCAAGTAATACTACTAAGGCAGGGAAAAAATGTACAGATTGGGTGGCACCTAACTTGACAACAGACAACAGAAAGGGATCTAATATTCTTAGTAGACCACAAGCTTTAGTGTTAACAGTGTGATGCAGTAGCTTACAAACCCAATGCAATTATAGGCTGAATCAATGTCTAGATCAGTGATTCCCAAACTTTGGCCTTCTAATTGTTTTGGACTTCAGCTCCCAGAAGCTTCAGCCATCTTGGCCAATGGTTTGGAATTCTGGCATCCAAAGTCCAAAGCATCTGGAAGATCAGGGTGTGGGAATCAATGGTCTAGATCAGGGGTAGGCAACCTAAGGCTCGGTGGCTGGATGCGATCCCCCGAGGCCTTTGGACCGGACCCAAGCCGGTCCTGCCGCCACCACCGCCACCGCCGCCACCATGATGATATTGATTATTGTTGTTATTACTTGTTCTTGGGTTTTCTCAGCAAAATCTCCACAGGGGTTTTGCCATGGCCTTTCTGGGGCTGAGAGAGTGTGCATGCATATTATTTATTTATTTATTTATTTATTTTTGGTGCTTTGGTCCCCCCAATTGTTTGAGGGACAGTTCTGAGCACCACAGTTCAAGAGTCCTAACATAACATTTTAAAACATTTGGAACAGAACAATTTTCAAATTTTGAACACTGTGTGGAACAATACTACTTGGGCTGCCTGCCAGAAGCTTAAAGGAGATGGAGCCAGCCTAAATTCCTTGGGTAGACAGTTCCATAGCTAGGGTGCTGCCACAGAGAAAGCCCTGTTACATGTATATACCAACCTATTTTCACAATATGCTGAGGCAAGCAATAGGGCCTCCTTCAAGGATCTCAGATTTCAGGAAATCTCATGTTGGAAGCCATACTCACCATCTGTCCTAGATTGCAAAAAACAAAACAAAACATGTTGCTGGGAGTCAAGGTGCACCTGAGTGAGAGGTTCATCTTCACTGTCTGTGTTATGAGATCTGATCTGCCTCACTTGGCTGTCTCCCACCCCCCTCACCCTCCATTATATGGCTTTAGAGGGTCAGGAAATAGGTGAGTCTGGCCTAGAGGTTGGGAGTAGTCCTTGACTCTTTACAAGGTCTAGAAAAAAGTGAGGAGGGGCTTGAAGAAGATTATTCTTTTCCAGATACTTAAGAAGGCCCTTTACTGCCCCCTTCTTTAAATCTTACTTTCCAACCTTGTTCATGAATCCACTGTTCCTGGAGGCTTTTGAGAGATGTGACTGACCTATCAGTACCATTGAGCATAGCTAAATAATGAAAGATAACACAAAGAATAACCTATGAGGTAAGTTAGACTGAAAATGGCTCACAATATGAGTCATGCTCAGGGAAATAAGATATTTAGTGACATCCATTCCTATTGAAAGACATAAGGTACAATGAGTATTGTGGAGATCAGAAGTCATCCCCCCACAGGCACCATTATGTGCAGCACCTTATAGCTCTGAACAGAAAAAAAATATGTCACTGAATTGTCACTGAATTCCCTTAGCTTGACTCATATTATGATCAAACTTCAGGCAGGTCTCTTTTTCCATTACATGCTTGTGGCACTTCTATACCAGTTCAATTATCTCCATCCTATGGAATCCCAGGATTTGTAGTTTTGTCAAGTATTTAGAATTCTCCTTCAAAGAGCTCTAGTGCCTCATCTAACTATACATCCCAGGACTATTTGGGATACACCCAAAGCAAATAAAGTGTCTATAGTGTATGGTACAAAAAGTCCAGATATTAGTGGTGCCTCTATTTAATGCCAGGCCCATAATAAAACAGCAACAGCATAAAACAACATCATTTAATTGTGGATAAGAGAGATAGTTAATAAGTATCACTGAATCTTTGATAAATGAATGGAATGGAGCTAGCTCTGGCTGGCTGGTTCACAGTTCAGCATGAACATATGCTGTGAGGTGCCATCATTGTCTACATATAACAAATCTGTCTTCCTCACTTTCAGATCAGCCTGTTCGGTTAGAGGGGGATATCAGTGATTCTTCTAATGAGGGATCACCCCAGCACTCATCATCACTCAGAGTTGGAAATGGTACTCTCAAAAGTGGTGTCCAAATAGTCCATATAGATTGCTCTGGAGCAGGGGTAGGCAACCTTTCCCCTTTAAGGGCCGAGGGACTTCAGCTCCCAGAAGCCTCAGCCATGTTGGCCAATAGTCCCATGTTGGCCAATAGCTCCTGGGATTCTGGGAGCTGAAGTCCCTCAGCCCTTAAAGGAGAAAGGTTGCCTACCCCTGCTCTGGAGGATTCCAATATTCATGCAATGCCTGCACAGGAGTGATTAGGTCAGGGCTCTATGGCTGCTAGCACAACTACGGTCATGCTCTAGAGTTGGCATTTTCTGTTGGTTTTGGGGGCTAATAGTCTAGAACTAGGAGAGTGGGGTTCATGCTAAGGGGAGGCAACTTTGATGAGTCCAGAGAGTAATTTTCTGTCAGTGAGGGCTTCATAGACTAGCCAAAGAGCCAAAAATGGGGGGAAGTGCCAAAAGTATCCTGGTTTTTAATGTTAAGCAATGCAGTGGGTTCTGTGATGTATCTAAAGCATAAGTACTTGTCCTAAAGGCCCTTTCACACTGCATAATGAGTGCACAATGATTCCACTTGAACTTCTGTGGTTGGATCCTATGAAATCCTTGGGTTTGTAGTTTAAGGAGGCACTAGAGCTCTCTGACTGAGAATTGTTGCTGTTCATTGTTAACGGCCCTTGACTTGACCCTGACCCTGTGGATGAGACATCTCCAAGACTCCCAACCCTACCCTCTACTGCTCTGTTTCATTTCTGTAAATCCAGGCCTATCTATCTTTCATGACAGAGTCTATCCATTTAGCATGCAATCTTCCTCCCTTTCTACTTTCCTCTACCTTTCCTAGTGTTATTGTCTTTTCTAGTGAGTTGCGCCTTCTCATGATGTGGCCAAAATAGGATAGCCACAATTTGATAATCTTGGCTTCCAAGGAGAATTCAGGCTTAATCTGTTCAAATACCCATTTGTTTATCTTTTTGGTTGCCCATGGTATCCTCAGCACTCTTCTCCATCACCACATCTCAGGTGAGTTGATTTTCTTCCTATCCATTTTCTTCACTGTCCAGCATTCTGATCCATACATGGTGATGGGGAATACTATGGTTTGGATGATTCTTACTTTAGTGTTAATTTGTATAGCTTTACTCTTTAGGATCTTTTCTAGTTCTTTCATAGCTGCTCTTCCCATTCCATAGAATTCCATAGGATGGAGCCATGGTAACTGAACTAGTATAGAAGTACCACAAGCATGTAATTCTAAATACCCCTCCCTAATTGCAAATCCCAGGTTTCCATAGGACGTTGCCATGGCTGTTAAAGTGGAATCATATTGCTATAATTATGTAGTGTAAAAGGGCTCCTAGAGCTTTCCCAGACAATCAATTCAGCCTCTCTATTTTGGCCAAAAAAAGGAGCAGGCTGGGACACTGGGGAGCTTGACAGCCCAAAAAATATGTTGTGCATGCCTCCTGTATCCCATTTGTCCATTTCTCCAGGCTGGAGAAAAACATTTTTCCCCACAGCCTTTCCACAATTCATATCCAGTCTTGTGACTGGTGCAAATTTTTGAGAAAACATATCTTTAAATAATACTCTTTGAACAATAGTTTCTTAAGCACTGCATAATCTCCAGACAGACAAGTTTTAGCTATCCAAGTCCCTAGGATAGCCAGTGAAAATGTTTGTTTGAGAGATTTAATTGTGTGGTCTTTCCATTTTTTCTTGCTGAACTATTGGTGGACAACAGCCTTGTTCTAGAAGCACATTATTCAGACTCCTATCATCCCCATACAATATTGCATAATATCACATTTCAGAGATTTCCCCTCCCCCCCCTTAGAATATTTCATTTAATTCCTTTTGAGAAAGTCAGCTACTGGAAGGTGCATAAATTATTCCATCCAGTGTTTATATAATACCAGATTAACATAAACTTCATATATGGCAGTACTTCCTATATGTACCAACAATATATAAGATATTCTTATACAGAGTAAGAACACATGTGTATCTGGGCTAGCATTGGCTAGGCTAGCCCAGATGGATAGTAACAAATCAGGATAGTAACAAATCAGGATAGTAACAAATCAGTCTAAGGCATAGATCTTTTCCACCTATGCTGCATGTTATTTCCTTGAAGATGCTTGGGATAAAACTAGGAACCATCTCATACATGCCAAGAACTGAACTGAACTGAACTATATATTTCCCCTATAGAACAGAGTAGATCCAGCCTAGATACTATAAGCAGCTTCCCCATAGGCCCTGATTGAATTGTGGTGTTACAGGATTTGTTGCCATGGTGGTGACCAACAAAGCTATAACTGCCTTTGAAAGCAAGGCATGCAGGAATGTATGACTTAAAAAAAAAACAGAATCAAAATGGAAAGAATTGAATGAAATACTGAAAGCAGAGCAAAAAAGAGGAGACAGAGAGAAAAGAGAGCAAAGTAGTAGCTGACTAGCAAAAACAGAATTAAGGAGGCAATGGCTAAAGAAGGAACTAAGAAAAAAGAAACTGTGACTGGATACAAAGAAAGACAGTAGAAGAGAAAAATCTTGGGTGATTGGAAAGACAATGAAAAGCACAAAAAGATTTTGTGGAACAACAACCTGCAGGGTAAACTTGAAGAAATGCTGAACTTGCATTTAAGATACAGAAAGAGTGGAGAAAATAAGAAGAGGGGGAAAGGAAGGGAAAATAGGAGAAAATAGATAAGTAGAAACAATAATAGATAAGTAGATAAGTGCACATAATAACAGATAAGTAAAATAAAAGGATAGTAAGAATAATAGAAGACACCATTAAGCAGTCTAGTTTTCTCTAATCCTTTCTCCTCTTTTGCTTTCTTTTTTTCCTATCTGAAATTGGGAATTAAGGGAATAATAAATGTTTAATAAAAAGTATTTGATTATATATTGAAATGAATTTATTAAAATACTGGATATCTGACAAAAAATGAAATTAGTTTGCAAAAATATATTTGAAACAAAAATATAAGAAGGAATTGTGGGAACATGTTGGGAAAAATAGAGACACATAGTATATAGAATAAAGAAGGTAAAATTTAGAAAGAAAGCTCTGAATATATTAGATTAATTTGATATAGAAACATAACTCAAATGACAGAAATTAATTGTGGATGTATAGATAATAATTAATTTAGAATTGTTACATATTGTTAACAAAAATCTTGACAGAGGAAATATAGAAAAATCTAATCAGAATTGTAGTAAAATTATATTGTAATACTAAGGAATTAACAGACTTATAAATAATTTGTTGTTAATATTGAAGATTTATTCAACTACTGAAATTGTGACTTTAAAGTACAAAAGATGGTGTCTGGAAAAAAGGGATGGTCACAATCCCAAATTCAAGTAAAAATGCAAAGAAGAGGATCAACGGAAGAAATGGTTAAAATAACAGACTCAAATGTAATACTGTTGGAGGAAATATGAAAAATGAGGCAAGAAATAAGAGAAATATGACAAGAAATGAAAGAAGAAACAAAAGAGGTAAGAGAAGAAATAAGAGAAGAAATAAAGGAAATGAGGGCTGAAATAAGGAAAGACCTAAAAAAAGAACTTGATAATTTTTTGGGGAAAAGTGGAAAAAATCTTCAGATCTAAACAAGACTCAAAAAGAAGTAGAAGAATGGAAAGAACAAACAGTACATTTGGGAAAAAAACATCAAAAGACATTATTCAAAAACAAGAACAACAAAGAATCATGGAGCTGACAAATGAACTGAGATATAGAGAAAGAGGTGTGAAAATCAGAGGTCTGCCAGAAATATCCAATGAGGATCTGTAAAATAGAGTAAGACCATGAATAGTAGATTATATAGGATACACAGACACAAGAATGGAAATGGAAATATATAAAATATTTAGGGTAAGTTCAAATTATGCAAAAGAAAAAAAATGCTAGAGATATAGTGTTATGTTTGACAAGGACAAGGACAAGGGACTTGATAATCCAAAAAAGCTATAAATCAAAACTTTGGATCAAAAACAATGAAATAAAAATATTTAAAGATATATCCCTTATGATCATGTTAGAAAGACAAAAATACAAGTCACTTATACAACTTTTGAGAAAAAAGAGAATCGAGTACAGTTGGGAAAGTATTGAAGGTCTGTCAAGAAATGGAAGAAGAATCAGAAAGTGAAAGCGAAGAGGAACTAGAAAAAGAAGGAAGGCTAAAAGATAACAATACAGAAAAACATCTATTAAGAGAATATCTAATGAAAAAAGAAACCATAGCCAATAAGCTTAAATAGGAACTTAACCTTTACTATAGAGAGAACACAACAGAAGGGAGCCAATATAAAACAATATGGGATGCCAGAAAGGCTGTAGCCAGAGGTCTTTTGATAAAATATAATATTGAGGGAGAAAAGAAGAGAAAAGGAGGAAGAAGAAAATATACTGAGAGAACTAAGAGACAAAGGATTAAAATTGGAGAATGGAGGAAACAGAAAAATAAAATATGAAATTCAAATACTAGAAAACCAATTAAAAAATATAACCATGACAGAACTAGAGAGAAAACCACAATGCGCAAAACAAAAACATTTTGAGTTGGGTAACAAACCTAGTAAAATTTTATCTAATAAATTAAGGAAAGGAAAGAATAAGAAGATAATATCTGAAATAAAAGAAGGAGGATTTTTCTATATAAATCAGAAAAAAAATTTAAAATATTTTGAAACATTATATAAATATATGGATAAAGAAGAAAATAATAAAGGGAAAATACAAAAATATCTGGAAAAACAGAAAATAACTCAGTTGACAGAAGAACAGAAAAAAGATTTAAACCAGAACATCACAGAAGAAAAAATCTTGAAGGCAATAAAAAAAAAATGAAAGTTAGAAAAGCACCAGGACTGGATGGATTTCCAATTTTATTCTAAAAAAAATATGGAAGAGCTCATAATGAAACCTTTAAAAATACATTAAACAATATACAAAAAATGGTATCCCAGAATCCTGGAAAAATGCTTATATTACATTAATTCCTAAGGAGGATAGAGAGATATGAGAGGTGGGAAATTATAGATCTATTTCCCTAATAAACACAGATTATAAAATATTCACATCCATTATTGCCGACAGATTAAAGAAAATTCTAAATGAAAATATACAAAAAGATTAAAATGGGTTTTTACCCAAAAGATATATACAGAACAATTTAAGAGAAGTTTTAAACGTTATAGAATATTTTGAGAAACATAATGATAAACATGTAGCAATTATTTTCATAGATGCTGAGAAATCTTTTGGTCCTTCATGCAAGAAATCATTAAATATATGAATATGGGAGAGAAATTCAAAAAATGGATTCAAATGATATACAAAGAACAAAAAGCACAAATTATAATCAATGAAGAAAAGATGGAGACTTTCAATATAGAAAAAGGAACTCGACAGGGATGTCCGATATTGTCATTAATATTTATAATGATTTTGGAGATATTAATAGTAAAAATAAAGGAAGATCAGGAAATTCAAGGAGTCAGAATAAAAGGACATACCCATAAAATAAAGGCATTTGCAGATGATGTGGTTTGCTTTTTGGAAGATCCCTTAAAAAGTATAGATAAACTATTATACATGCTAAAAGTATATGGAACATTAGCTGGATTTAAAGTGAATCAGGATAGAACAGCAATCATAATAAAAAATATCAATAGAGAAGAAGAGGGGAAATTGAGAATAAAAAGTAAATTTAAGATATAGAATAAACTAAAATATCTAGGGCTCAATATAACAAAGAGAAACACAGATCTTTTCAAGAGCAATTATAATAAAGTTTGGAAAGAAATTCAAAAGGATCTGATGAAATAGTGTAAACATCAGACCTCATTGCTAGGAAGAGTCTCCATAATAAAAATGAACATACTACCAAAATTTATGTACCTTTTCCAAAATATACCCATAATACATAATGAAAAATGTTTTGATGTATGGAAGAAAGAATTGATCAAATTTCTGTGGCAAGGCAAGAAACCTAGAATAAAATGGTCTAGTATGGTCTATAGAAAAGAAAAAGGGGGATTTTCACTACCAGACTTCAAATTATATTACTGTGCCTGCTGCATGAGTTGGATAGAAGAGTGGATAAAGTTAGAGGATGTTAAAACATTAAGCATAGAGAGTGATAACATCAGATTTGGCTGGCATGCCTTTATGTTATAACAAACTGAAAGTAAACAAAGATTTATTTATTTTTTTTGCATCATCATGTAAGAAAATTGCTACTCAAAGTATGGCTGAAAATCACAAAAAGTTTCTATAGAAAACTACGACTCTGGACATCTCCTTTAGAAGCTCTTCTATATAGAAGTAAAAATGAGAACTTAAAATGGATAAGATATCAAGACATACTGGAACTAAAAAGAAATAGGGAAGGAAACATCAAATATGAAATAAAATCAAAACAACAACTTGGAAAAGAAGGAACAGCCAATAATTGGTTACTCTATATACAATTAAAGGAAAGATTTAAGATAGATAGAATAGCAGAAGGAAAAAAGAAAACAAGACAGAAATAGATAAAGTCATTATGGATGAAGGACACCACATTGCAAAATATTATAAGATACTCAATGAAAGAAAATTGGAACAAGAAACAATTAAACACATAATAACCAAATGGTCACAAGACATAGGAAGGAATATTGATCTAGACAAATAGGAAAAAAAAACATGGCTACACAAAAACAAATTTACTCTTTGTCAAAATCTCAAGGAGAATTTCCTGAAAATGATGCACTAATGGTATCTAACACCAATTAGATTAAACAAGATTTATAAAACAACTAGCAAACAATGTTGGAAATGCCAGGAACATCATGGAACATTCTATCATATGAGGTGGAAATCTGACTTAGCGACAAGATATTGGAAAGAGATACATAAAAAAATAACAGAAATGTTTCAAAAACAAATCCCATTCAAACCAAAACTTTTCCTCCTGAATATGACAGATAAGATAGATAAAGAGACAGAGAGAAAATACAGACAAATTCTTCTATATATAATCTCCTTGGCTAGAATTGTCTATGCTTTGATTCTTGAGACCCACAGGATAGAGCAGGGGTAGGCAACCTTTTTGAGCCGGGGGCCGGGTTGC
>CM034706.1:40398561-40412986 GCA_020142125.1 Phrynosoma platyrhinos | reverse complement strand
GACATTGTTGTTGTTTTTGTGTTGTTGTTGTTGTTGTTTTGAGTATTTCTATGTTGCAATTTTGCTCTTTACACCCCTTTCTTTAAAAACGGACAATGGCTCTGCCTTTTGTTCGCCTGCGTTTGTAGAAAAACACATCTTGCAAAACAAAACAAAAAAGAGGGAATTCTCCCTCATTTGCCAGAATTTGCCAGAAGTAGAGCAGTGCCTGACTGCCACTTTTTTAAGACTAACCATTTGAATTTATCTCTCAATACAGCTACTAATCACAGCTACTAATCAATAATTTTCTTTTACTTTAGCATTGATTGCAAGCCCTTTCATGCCTCTCTTACCTCCTCCTCCACCATTCTCATGCATGTGCTATTCCTCATTACCTTCAGTCTGTTCCTTGCTCTGCTTTTCCCTTCTGCAGTGTTCAAAATGGGGAAGGTGAGCCCCTTTTTGAATCAACATATCCGGACCAGACCAGTGATGGAGATCTGAGCCTAAGATGCCAGATGGACCCAGATGACTCCAACATCCAGACAGAGGTGCCAGCAGCCAGAGTGTCATCCCAAAGGGTCAACACAAACACCAGTGGTCCAGTGCCAGCACCAGAGGCCCTGAATCCCGGTGCTCCCCTGCCCCAGACTAGCGCCATCCTCGCCACCTCACAGGCTCCTAGACCACCTAGGTTCCACACAAGGAATTGCTCCCTACAAGTCCCCACAGACATTGCTAAGTCAACTAAGCAGCACACTATGCTCACATCTCCAGTCACTCAATAAACCTCATGGCTCAAATCAGCTAACTCACCATGAACTCTGAACTCTTGATGCTGTTTGAACACTGCCATTTGCATTGATATGGACACTGCTATAATATGCCTGCATTTATAAATCCTTGATATTGCTGTCTGTCAGCTGTATTCTCATTGACTACTCAAATTGCATTTTGATCCTTTTTCTGCTTATTTCTTTGTGTTGCTTTATTCAATGTATTCCCAGTTTGTGTAACCTGTTTTCTCAGAAAATGTTGACTCCCATGAAAAAGAGAAAGTTTGCAGGATACATATACCAGCTCATAAAAAACAAAAAAGAGGGAGATGTGGGGAATTTTGCTGGCAAGCCACAGATGGGCCCGCATTTTCCTCCCCCAAACACAGTGCGCCCCTTTCCGCACGTACGCCAGTCCAACAATTAACCTGGCTGATAATTACATATGTACACATAGCCTAATGAGTAAACACACGGATTCACATCTCAACTAATGACCTGGCTGGTCAAATCTTGATGATTAACTTGGCTGGTTTCCTGTGTCCTGTTTACTTGTCTCTGACCTTTGAGTCCAAACACAGAAATAACATCTTCTGCCAGTTAATGAATGATGGACAGCATCGAGAATCCTGTAAACAAGTTGCTAATAAAAAGGAGGGGGGAAAACACACCCTCAAGCATTGCACCCCCATTCTGTCTCGGCGTGTCATTCCTGCATGGAATCCCAACACTCATAGACATACTACTTTTATTATCATGGGTAATTATAGTCATTATAACTTGTAGCCATCAGTAGCATTATTTTCCATATATGCATTTGCTCCTCTTTTAAAGCTGTCCACCAGGGTTGCCATGATTGCATCTTGTGGTAGCAACCATCTGAACTGCATGCCGCATGAAGACCTATTTTATTTTTTCCCCATAGTCTTGTTGCTTCCTCCATTGTGAACAGTACTGAGCTCATATCCTCTGAAGTCTTTATTACTTTTTGTCTTCTTCAGTGGGGAGAAAAAAAGAGGTGCTAGAACCTAAGATCTTGCTCTATTATTTTTTAATAGTTCTGTATGAGACAATATGGCCCATGTTAAGAGACCAATGCCTAGAGTAGAAGTATGTTTTGCATCCCTGCTTCTCATAACCACCAAAACCCCTTAAGAAAACCTCTGACATCCCAAACCAAACTCCTCCAATTCCCATTGCATTCTTCACAATCAATCTATGTAAATACTCTTGAAGCTGTAAAGATGATAGGTCAAGGGTAAAAACTATAAGAACTACAGGGACTTTACTGATGCAATTACAATTCATAGCTTACTTTCTACACAAATGTCTGTGCTTTCTTTATGTGTGAGTTGGGAGTCTCTTTCTAATTTTGCTCACAGCGTTAATATCATTAGTAGCAGCTTGTTTGTACACTGCAGATAAGTAATAATTTAAATCCTCTGTGTAGTTAAGAAACAATATTTACTTAATTACTCTTTTTCATAATGATTTTCTTCTTCATTACTGTATGCATAGAAAGAGGCAGCAGGTCTGAATACTGCTGAGCAGTCGTGCCAGCTTGCAAGATAACTCTATCTGCCCTGATTTCAAGCAAAAACAAAAAGTACAATCTACAATGTATTTGTTGAGTGTAAATAGTTAGAGGTTATTGATCAGAAGGTTATATGGTGGGTAGGATTTACTCCATTACAAGCTCTATTTAATGGGGGGGAAAAAGAAAAAAAGAAAACCAGATTCTCTGAACCACACATATGCTCACTGGGGCAGGCAATGTGTCTTGAGTACATACTTTGAAAAATTATGGGAGGGAGAAAATTTAAAAGTTTCTGATTTTGTAATGAGACCTTTGCATCCCTTATATACCAGTGAACCTAACATTCACTGTATCACAGTTGGGGAATCCAAGGCATTTGTATTCTGGGGGCTTTATATGAAGTAAGGTCATTGGAAATGCTATCGCCAAGTTCACAGAATCCTTAAACTAGAATAAGGTAGCATTATATCAATAAAAGAAATAATAAAAGTGGGGAAATAACTCAGTTCTTTCATTAGGTACATTTTCATTCAGTTATTTCAGAACAGGGAAGCTACTTCCAGCATCTTTCCACATAGATACCCTCCCCGGTGCGATACATTGCCAGGTGAGCACAGACCAATCCAGGCAAGGCATCCATTTGAAAAAGAGTTCATCTCACTCAGCTAGATATGGGCTTACTTGTGCTTGACCAATGCCGTGTGCTGCTGCCTACTGGAGACTGGAAACCTGAGACTGGAAACCACTTCAGACACACATATTCTTCATATCCCTGTCTGATGGACAAGGGAATGTGGATGCAGAGCAGACTGAGGTTTTGTCATGCACTTGTTCAGTCTCTGGTTCACACTCTGACACAGACAGGGAAACAGAACAGGGGGACATGCTAGTGCTTTAGACACACAGTGACACTCCCCAGCAGCCACAACACAGACATGGACTCAACAATACCTACCACAGTAGAATGTAGTTGAGAGTGGGAGGGTTTGTAACACTCAGAGCATTTATATAGGAAATGTTCATTAATCAGGGAGCATTAATGAGCATTAATGGGAGGTTGTGCTGAAAACTGAAAACTCTTGATTCCTGGCTCATACTTCTGAAGAATATTGGACACTGCATTCTAAGTTGATCATGCTATTGGACACTCCCTTGGTATTTTGGACTACAAAAGCCTTGGCTTTTTTCCCCCCTATATGCCAATGACTTGGATTGCTTTATCTCTGAGAATGGTAACTGGCTGGTAAGTATCTGTACATGATTGGGGCAGCTACTGTCTGACAAACTTTGCTTGGTACTTTGCCCCTGGCTGGACTCCAAGATGTGACAGGTTTCCTTCATGCTGACCCCAGGTGCTAAGGTGAGGAGAAGGAGGAGAAAGGACACTTAGCAAACATATAAATATTCTAGAGTTTTTGCAAATTGCAACTAGATTGAAATTGATCAAGCTTTGCAAATTGCAGCAAGCTGATTGGTCAGCTACAGCAGCACAATAACAAAACAAAAGAAAAAATAAACACAGACATGTAGCTTGTAGAGAGCTCTTGGGTGAAGGTTTGTATGCAGACCTCACCTCTTCCCTAGAGCTGACTGCATGAAAATTGGAAACATGAATAAGAAAACATGGAAACATGCCCTATGAAGTAAGGCTTAAGGCAGGGGTAGGCAACCTTTCCCCTTTAAGGGCCAAGGGACTTCAGCTCCCAGAAGCCTCAGCCATGTTGGCCAATAGTCCCATGTTGGCCAATAGCTCCTGGGATTCTGGGAGCTGAAGTCCCTCGGCCCTTAAAGGGGAAAGGTTGCCTACCCCTGGCTTAAGGAGTTGGGTATATTTAGCCTGGAGAAGAGAAGGTTAACTGCCAGAAATAGTGCACATTAAATTGAGGCACTACCCTGGCTCAGTGCTAGGGAATCATGGGAACTGTAATTTATTGTGGCAGCAGGGCTCTCTGACAGAGAAGGCTCAATATCTCAGAAAAAATACAATTCCCATGATTCCCTAGCACTGAGCCAGGGTAGTGCCTTAATTTAATGTGCACTATTTCTGGCAGTCTGCTGAGGCCCTAAGAGACTGCCTCGGCAGATGGCTCAATTGAGCCGTCTCCGAGGCCTGGAAGAGGAGGGGCCACTGCACGCACGGCGGCCCTTCCTCTTCCTGAGGTCGCCCTGAACGCTTCCGGGTCACCGCACGCCGGACGCGTTCAGGGCGACCTCCCTCCACAGCGTCCGGACGCGCTGTGGAGGATGAGTCGCAAAAAGGGCGCCCGCCGCTTTTAGGGCGCCCTTTTTGCGACTTATGAAAGGAGTGCCTTTTTGGCGCTCCTTTCAGGGCCGCTCTAGGAGCGCCGCGGTGGGGCTGCCATAGCCCCGCGGCGCTCCGGACCAGGGCGTCCCAAACGCCCTGGTCTGCAGAGGGCCAGAGATATGATAGCCATGTTTAAATATTTTAAGGAGTGTCATATTGAGGAGAGGCAAGCTTATTTTCTGTAGCTCCAGAGATTATAACCCAGAGCAATGGATTCAAACTACAGGAAAAGAGATTCCACCTCAACATTAGGAAGAACTTCCTGACAATAAGAGTTGTTCGACAATGGAACACACTCCATTGGAGGGTGATCTCCTCCTTTGGAGATTTTCTTAAACAGAGGCTGGATGGCCACTTGTTGGGGATGTTTCAATTGTGTATTCCTGAATGTCAGGGAGTTGGATTGGATGGCCCTTGTGGTCTCTTCCAGGTCTGTGATTCTATGATTCTATGGAGAATTTGCCTCTCACCTAGAGATGAATTATGAAACCTGGAGACTTAAAGCAGTTCCCTGAGATCTGGTAACCCTACCTCAATCGAGCTCCTCCACCCTAATCTCTGCCATCATCCTTTTAATTATTGAAGAGGGACAGAGGGAGGGAAGAAGGAGGGAGGGAGAGAGAGAAAGAGAGAGAGATTGTCAAGAAGGAAGAAGAGACAAGAAGAGACATAGAAAGGAATGGCACAAATCAAAACAAATTGTCATCTTCCAAATTTTGCACCATGCAGCCTGATGAAGAGTCCTGGAGGACCCAAAAGCTCACCACACTTGTGATATTTTAGTCTAACAGAAGTATTACATATCCCTGTATTTTAAAGAGTAACATTCCATTCTCTTCACAGATTTTGAACAGCAGAAATCACTTTCGTATGATCTGAAAAACCATGATTTTCAATTGAGTCAATCCAGCTGCTCCTCTGTAAATCATAAAGTGTAGATTGACAGATGTAATAAAGCAATGTACATGCATGTGTGAATCACATCTAATGTTATTGTTAACAGTGTCTTTGGCTTTACTTATTTCAAAATGCTCCCCTGCCCCCATTTCTGTGATTTTTTTCTGCCTGCTGGGGATTGCCATGTGTTGTGTCAAAGATTTCTTCTTTTATTCTCTTGTTGGGGTATCAATGGACAACAATAGCCACTGAAATGCAGTTTCAAATTAACACACACACAAATAATGCTTTTTCCATGTTCATTCCCTCCCCAATTTGTCACACACTTTTTCTCCTCATTGAGAGGAGTTACAATATTTCCCTTATTTTCATAGTTCCTACATTACGGTTAAGAGAAAGTTGTTCTTCACTATTGTCACAAAGGTAGTTAGTAGTTTCATAAAACTTTTTTCTCTCTTTCTAAAGAACACGTTTTCTTTTCAGGTGTCTCTGCATGACCCTGAATGAGAGGCAAGATCGATTTTTCATCCTGTTTCTCTCTTTTCTCTCTTATAATGCCAATGCACATCCAGGCATCTTCCAACAGCCTTTTTTCTCTGGCTGTTTGTCACTTGCTTATCACTTCCATCTGGGCCTCTGCATGTTTTAACACTTTCTTTTAAAATGCCGAGGGTTTTTTAACTTATTTTTGTCCCCTTCCTTATGTCTCGTCTGGATTTCTTTTCAGATTGTTTTTACTCAGCAGTGCTTAAAATCTCAGCCATGCTTTGTTACAGATTCTTCACTGAACTTTTGTCTCAAAGACATTATCATTTTAAATGATATAATAATAATAATAATAATAATAATAATAATAATAATTTGTAAACATTTATGCTATTTTTATAATGAGAGATTATGTCAAATGCCCATATGTGAAAACAAAACAAAATAGTGGGAACTCCCAGCTCAACCTCTCAGAAAATCAGACCAAACCGAGAGGTAGTGAAACAGTATAATCAAACTTTAAATTATTAAAAATAAATGTGTCCATTAATTTTTGGCCATTTACATTGGACAAATATATTTTTGACAATTTCCTGTTTGGTTTGGTTTAAATGTCCATAGCTGAACAAAATTTCTTGACTCTTCTACTCTTGAAATAATATCCCACAATTTGCTACATATCTGAACCACTTCCTTCTAAATCTCTTCATTGTATTCTCTCCATTAAATGAATTGACCACATCCTGTTCATGCACTATACTAGCAATCTTGTCATTTTAAAGTTGTCTTTAGCAATCTAGTTTTTTCATTTCTAGATGGGATTACAAAACCCATAATACAGCTGTTGCTGGAGATGGCAGGAGATTAACACAACTGGAAATTTCAAATTGAGGAAGACTGTCTTAGAACATAGGATCTCATTTACAACCTATTCAATTAAGTTTTCTCATTGTGTCTCTTCTTCCTACACCTTCCTATCATTGTCAACACATCAATATTTACACTTTTTTCTTAAATGTTAATAAGGAGTGATGTTAAATCTTAGTTACAAATGGTGTTTTTATTTTAGCTACAGGATACTGATCCACAGCATGTACAGCAATCTGTAGTTGACTATGAAGATCTTGTTGGAAAATCTTTGCATTTTCTCTCCCCTGCTCAGATAGAATTTTCCCTGCATGCAAACTCTGCTGTGTCCCCTCCTCTAAACATCCCATTTGGTCTGCTGAATCACAGGGGCAATAAATACCTTTGTAAATTGATAAACAAATCATGTGATTTAGCCCACTTCCTTTAGGAAGTTTTTTCACACAGAGAAAATTATCCTGCTACAATCTGGTCTCCTATCTCCCTGTTCTCTAAACTTTCTTGGGAAGGATGGTGAGATAAAGATTTCTTCTTTTACCTGAACTGTTCATTAGCTAAATTAGGATGTAGCTTCTATGCATATGTAGATTCAAGCCCTTAATAAAGTTTTGTTTTTAAAGGACAAGCTATTTGTGTTATCATTGAGTCAACCTCAGTTCTTCGAGAAACATTGTTAGGCAAGGACACATTTCTGCTACTCGGCTGATTTAAAACTAGACCCTAACAGGCTTGGATTTGATATTTTTGATATTTTGAAATTTTTGTTTCATTAACTGAAGCTTTAGGAAACTTGAATCCCCAACAGATCTGTCAACAACTGGCATATGGGAGGAGAGGCTGTTTTCAATGGAGTGTTCTAGACATACAGCATTTTACAGGTTAGCACCAATATTTTGAATAATTTATTGGTAAGTAATGGTCCAGTATGATGTGTTCATGAATGACACCCTCTATACCAGTGATCATTGTGTTGCTCCATTCTGCACCAACTAATATTTCCAGATCATTTTCAAAGTTCGCCCCACAGATAACTGTATTGCTATCTTTGAAAACTGTGAGAGGTTCCCAGTACATGGATAATTACAGATAAGCTATTTCCCCCCTTGTTGATTTGAGTATAGTTGGTATATCAAAGCTCATAAAAGGCACTTCATGCTATGAAACCATATGGGACACAAATACATTCCCCCCCCCTCCTAGGAGAGTGTAATATCATCTAGAGGATACTGAAAACCACTTAGCTGGTTTTCCTACCCCCTAGTAATAGACTAGGAACCCAGGTATTGTAGCCAAAATTATCTAAGAAGAAGCATTCCTTCTACTGAAATAAGAAGGGAAATACCTCAGTAGATATACAGTGAACTTAGATGCAGGTATAAATTAGATACATTTGATCCAATGATACTCAGCTTTACATCTCTATGTCACCAGGGTTGGATGAGGCTGTGCAGGTGCTGGACCAGTGCCAGGATATTATAATGGGCTTTATGAGGACAATATACTGAAGCTGAATCCTGGTAAAATGGAGATAAATTAAAACAAGGTAGTTTAAAACCAGTTAAAACAGATTAAGACCATTTGAAACCATGCACATTTTCAGGTTTGGAATAAAACAAGGCATGTTTTAACTTGCTGCCAGAATGACATTAGTGCTAGTGCCAAGCAGACCTCTATGAACAGGCTGTTCCACAAGCTGGGTGCCAAACCAGTGATATGCTGTATTGCTTTTCTACAGTGTATTGCCCTCACTAGTAGAACACAGAGGAGGCCCACTGCAGCAGACCCCAATCCTCAGACAGGAATATATAGGGATATATTGGAGTGTCAGGGTCCCTTGGCAGGAAATGTTTCAGATATTATTGCCAACACCTTGAATTCAGACCAGAAGTATACTGGCAGTCAATGGTAAACCTGTGGCTATTTCTGGCTGTGATTTTCTGCTCTTTTATTTGATAGTAACTCAGAACTTCCAAGCTCAACCTATCTTCAGCACTGGACAATCAGATTAAGAGTTTACTGTTGACTTAACACCAGTACTGGGGAACTACTATAGAACAATATGGCAAAAGCCACCTTCAAACATCTTCCATAAATGTGTTTATATGATCTAATAATACATGCTGAAGATACAAGGTTTTTGGTATTTCAACTTTACCTATGTTTAAAAAAGGATTATCCTGTTTCCCATTTGGTGTCCAGGTGTTGCTTCCATTAATTTTAGGACATTTTTGAAAACAATTGTTGATGCTGTTATTGTTGCTGCTGCTGTTGTTTTGCACCTATAATATACCAGAAGTGCAATCAACTTTGGTGTGATAGATTACATTAGGTAAAATGCACTAATTGAATGTTGTGTGACATTAGAAAATTTGAGATATAATTGGGTCACTGAACTACAAGAGGCTCTGCAAAAGATGACAAAAATGCATTGCAAAGCTTGCATAAAACAAATGAACATAAAAAGAATCATTCTCTAAGGGATTCTGTTAATTGAATACATTTAATATTTTCAGAAGCAGTTAAAAGCTGACACCTGCTGTTTTATAGACTGACGTGGTCTGGAGCTATCTAGCTCTTTCCAGTAAGCTGAGGAAGCAAAATATCTAATTAAAATGAAAGAGGAAAGGCATTTAGTCAAATTGGTTAAAGTGTTGTTTTTAACATGTTTTAGGGAGGAAGGCTATTTCTCTGGGCATCCACAATTTGACAAAATTATCAAATATAGTAAGTGTAAGAGCCCATGAAAATATAACTATTTGAACAAAATCTTGGTAGCATTTTCAAATATACTCATTTCAAAAAGTCTAAATGCAGATCAAATGGATCATGAACACTGAAAGAAATATGAGTATGTGAGTATTACGATATGAACAAAAGAAGAGTTGCTTCCCATATATGCTTAAGGAAACTCCAGAAACAGAGCATGAGGGCAATAGCCTCCTGTTATTGTTCTCTATTGAATGGCATCCAGAAGCATAATGCCTCTGATCCTGGAGCTAATGTAGAGCCATCATGACTACTAGCTATTGAATCATAAAACAATAGAGACTGAAGGGCTATCTAGTACAACTCCTTCCCATGCAAAAACAGACAGCTAAAGCACTCCTGACATATGACCATCCATTCTCTGTTTAAAAATTTCCAGTGAAAAAGCAGCCCATCACACATTGGGCAGTCCATTCCACTGTCAAGTAGTTCTTATCACCAAGGAGTCCTTCCTAATGTTCAGGTGGGATCTCTTTACTTGCCATTTGAATCCATTGGTTTGTGTCTTAGTCTCTGGAGCACAAAAATAAGATTGTTCCAACTTCTACATGACACCCAATTGATTTGTTTATTCTCCCTTGATGAACTTATTTGTCTTGAATTTGTTTAATTGTGTTTTAAAACTGTTTTATGTTGGTTACCACCACTACATCTCAAGGATGAAAGTTATCAGATGACTGAAATGAGAAAATGTTATTATACCACATATAAAAAGTTACAGTATCATTGTTTTGAAAGTACACTTTGCCCCCCCCCTTCCTGTTACACCTCCATCTGCAGACTTGAAAGAAATTATCATCTCACAATTTTTCTGCGGTTTTCAGGTTTGGAAACAGCCATCTTTTACAAAATTATGCCATCTTCCTATCATAGGAGTCATTCCCATTCCAGTCAGTAATGAAGAAAATGAACAACCTCTGGGCATGCACTGTAGTAATCCTGTAATTCCAAAATAAATAAATAAATAAATAAATAAATCTCCTAATCTCGTATTAATTTATCTGCTCTTTATATTGATAGAATAAAAGCCTTCAGCTGGAGTGCTTTTCATGTCAGTCACAAGACAGAGATCACAAACAGAAAGGGACATTTCAGCCATGGCATCCCAGCTACAAGATGGAGGCTCACATAGTACCAATGCTGTTTTCCTTTAGAAGCTAGCCAGAATCCTTTTTATTGACCCCAGCATTTAAATTCCTGCTTGTGATATATAAGGCCATTCCTCAGTGTTGATCTGTCTTATGTTTTATTTTGTTTTCTTACTTCATTGCACCTTATTATTGGATTTCATATGACTGTGAATTTCCATGAAGCTGAGAAATGAGAAATGAATAATATGTTTCGGTGTATAATATACATAATATGAACAAAATGCATAAAATAAATATCATTATCCCATGTTTCAGGGCTAAGCCTGATTCATACTAAACTGAACTCACTCAGGGGCCATGACTTTCATTGTCAGTCTTGCTACTAGATACAAGGATACTGTGGTTTGTGTTGGTCTGACTTAAGAAAGTTAGAAAAGAGCTATCTGAGGGCAAACCAGACACCTATCTATCCAACATTATGTTCACGTGACATTCAACCAGTTGCTTGCAAGAATTTCATCAGCAGGACAGAAAAACAACTGCACCATCCATCTTCCTGAAAATTAATACCCTCTAATATTGGGAGTGATATGTAACCATTCTGACTAGTAACCATTGATAGCCCTATCTACCATGAATGTATCAAATCCCGTTAAAAAGTTGTCCACATTGCAAGCCTTTACTATATCTTGTTGTAGTGAATTCCACAGTTTAACAATGCATTATATAAAGAAATGCTTCCTTTTTCTGTCCCAGAGGTGCTGGACAAAATGAAGGCACCCCCCTCCAAATGAGGATGATTTTTCCCCATTGAGATTTTTATTCAGTCCCCAAATATTAGCCTTGCAACTCCTTAAAACTTTAGTTGAGCATTTAGAAATATAATCTAGACATCTAAAGAAAAGAGGCAGCCAAAAGTTACCAAGGAAAAACAGCAAATAGAAGATTTCTAGGTGTGGACAATTTTCAGTGTCTTACTCTTGCACTGTTAGAAATGTGGGGATTGCAGGAAGATTTCATGCAAGAAAGGAGACATAATTCTTATTTGGGTGAGCAATTACCTCATTCCACTGCACATGACTCCACCCCATTTTCCCTGAAACTACCATCATTTAACTTCAACAGATGATAGTGCTTGCCTAAGAAGAGGGGGGAAAGATTTTCTCTGAGTACCTTCTCCATACCATGCATAATTTTATACATCTCTATAAACATGTTCCTTACAGATGATTTTTCTAAACTGTACAGTCCCAGACATTGGAACCTTTCTACATAAGGTTTTCTCCAGTCCCATTATTATTTTAGATGTCTTTTCCACACCTTTTCTGGTTAGTCTTCTGGAAGTGCACGCACTATTACAGATGTGGTCAAACCATGGATTTGTATTGGGGCTTCTTTCATGTAAAAAGGCTTGTCCGTGTGTGGAAAAGAACATGGCTGAATATAATTACTATGACTCTGTATTAGTAATACTAAAAATTCTTGATCAGTCTGGTTATGAAATACCTGGCTGTTTAGACTGGAACATCTGTGTCTTCATTCCTGTCATTTTTTCAGTCTAATTTCCTGAAAATTAAGTGCCATGATGGTAAAAAAATTAAAAGCATGTGGCTCATAGAAAAGTGCATTTTGCTGGAAGTGTATCAAAAACCTCAGCTGAAATACAACCAATCTTTTAACTGACTAAAATATGCAGACTTGGATCAACATACTCATAAAACTTTTCTCGTAGGCTCTATATACTTTAGCAGGCAAACATTTTTATTGCTTAAATGTTTGACATAAATCAAGATCTTCTCCAAAGCATCTTAAGAATTACCCATGGCAGCTGTATACTTACCAAGACAAAAGAAATGAAGTCAGTATGTGAACTTGATCTCAATGGACATGAACATGTTTATCTATTTGAACTGAATTCTAAAAAATATAGAAGGTGAATTCTGTGACACTTTATGGGTAGCAAAAGAAGCCATGGCCCATCCCAGATATGTGGTACTATTCACTAGTGAGGAAAATGCACTTTGCATGTGCACTATATCAATCCTGTCATCCCAAAGAGAGATCCTGTTAAATTAATTGGCTGTTCTTTATAACTGTGGAACATGGGCCTTAGATGCTAAGTTATGTCATTCTTTAGAGTAGATGGGGGAGGTGGCTGCCAGAGCATAACAGGGCCCAAATACTATTAGATATTCCTAATTAGAGTAAACTCACTCAACTAACACAGTACTCCTAGCCCATACCTGGGCTTGAATAATAACTCTACTTGAATTGTCTTTATTAGGCCAAACAATTAGGCCCTACCTCCCCTAGACATTTCTACTGTTATTAACTGTTTTTAATTGTTTTTAGTTATAGATATTTTATTGTTGTAATTTTATATCGAAGGGTGGGTGGGGTGAAGGGGTAGGGGTTCAGAGATTGGTTCTTGTTATTTATTTCTGTATGTGTTTTAATTTTTGCTGTTACCCACCTTGATCCTCAACAGGGAGAGGTGGGATACAAATTATTATTATTATTATTATTATTATTATTATTATTATTATTATTATTATTATTATTATTATATTGTTCTTTTAAATTGTAAGCTACTTTGAATACCAATTTTTCTTTAAAAAGTGGGATACAGATGATGATGATGATGATGATGATGATGATGATGATAATGCAGTTCTAGGTTCCATCAGCAAGAACATAGTGTCCAGATCAAGAGAAGTATCTTCTGCTTTGTTCAAACCTCACCTGAAATAATGTGTCCCATTCTGGTCACCACAGTTCAAGGAGGATATTGATGACCTGGAAAGTGTTTGGAGAAGAGCAACCAAGATGACCAAAGGTCTTGGACCCAGGTCTTATGAAGAATGTCTTAGGGAATTAGATATGTTTCTCTTGGGGATAAAAGACTGAGAGCTGACATGATAGTTCTCTTTAAATACCAGAAGGAATGCCACATAGAAAATGGGACAAGTTTGTTTTCTGCTCCCCTAGGAACTGAACCAATGGATTCAAATTACAGGATAAGAGATTCTACTTAAACATTAGGAAGAACTTTTTAAAAATGTTAGATCAATTCAACAGCAGACTAGATTTCCTCAGTGAATGGTGGACTCTCTTTTTTTAAACAGAGTTGGAATGGCATCTTTTAGGAATGCTTTAGTTATGTATTCCTGTGTGGCAGGGGGTTGGATTAGGTGGCCCTTGTGGCCCTTTCCAACTCTATGATTCTCTTATTCTATGTCAGTATCCTATCCCCTATATATGAAATTACTTTCTCCTCTGAGAGCCTTTGTAAACTTCAGAAAGTAGCTTCTCCTTTCACATCCTGAAAGAAGGTGTGTGAGATTACTGTGAGGCACTCTAAAGGGGCAAACATAAAACCAATAGATCTGGTCCTACCCTCTGCCCCTCTCCACTTCACGACAGCTCTTGGGCATTTAAAGAGTGTAATTATTTCACCCCTCAGTCTTCTCATCAACAAGTGAAATATGCCCACCTTCTTAATTCGTTTTTTGTCTTTCTCTAAAATTGATCCAACTTGTCTATATCCTTCTTAAAATGAGGCATCTAGAACCGAATACAATACTCCAGATGAGGTCTGAGCAGCACAGAATATTGTGGGACTATTACTTCCCATGACTTGGAAACTATGTTTCTATTAATGAAGGCTAAAATAGCATAGGATAGATTAGATAAAGAAAATCAGCCTGTGATTTATGGA
>CM034706.1:40372520-40394666 GCA_020142125.1 Phrynosoma platyrhinos | reverse complement strand
GTATATACAATGAGCATGGGGGGTGGGGGGGTTGCTCTTTTTTGCTTCAACAAAAGAAAAAGTATTGAACAGGCCCTGGCTATAATGGTAAATAGCTAATAGTTGGACAGTTTCTCTGTTAGACTGTACACTGCATTTATACTGCTCCTCTTCCTTAAAGTTGTGTTTTGAAAACAAATCTAATTTATAAGATGGAAGCACAGTAAAATACAACCCATCTGCTATATAAATAGTGTCCAAACCCAAAGAAAATGAGTTGGAGATGCTGGCTTTATGACGTTCATCCTCCCTCTTCTGAGATGGCTCCCCATGTCTTGCCACAAAAGAGCCAAGAGTTTTTTGTGCATTACCACAAAATAATTATCACTTTCTGCAAGGATGGTTGTTTCTTGAGGGGAACCTGGGAGGAAACCTCACTGAACAAGCTCTCCCTGTTCCCAGTGACTTACTGACTAAATATATCCTACCCATAATTAAAAATGTTACATTTCCAGGAGTTGCCTCTCATTAAAATAATGAAGAAAAAAGTCTTTTTCAATGGTTTCAATGTATATACACCCAGAAAGCAGCTTCTTAAGATATTGCCAAGTATGTGCCACTACCCAGTGCAGAATGAAACTTCATTCACGAGGATTATTTGTTGAAGGTGCTACAGAACTCTTTCATGATGGACACAGTGGCCTTTTTTCCATGTCTAGGAAGCAAGTAGTATAACACAAGAGAACAGGTCATGAAGCCCTGCCTTTTGTATTACTGTCCAAAAAAGATGAAAAGCATAAGATGTTGCAGGATGAAAACTTCAAGTATAGTGTTTTGAGTGCTGGATTTAGTTGTAGTGGTTTGAATGTTGAATTAAGAATCCCAGGCTGCCACCACACTGCAGAATTAATGCAATTTGACATCACGTTAACTGCCATGGCTCCATCCTATGGAATAATGGGATTTGTAGTTTGCTGTGGCACCAGAGCGCTCTGACAGGGAAGTTAAATATCTTACAAAAGTGCTTTGTTTTTGTTTTTTGTTAACTGCCTTTGCATCAGTCTTGACCCATGGCAACCCTATGGATAAGACATCTCCAGCCCCCCCCCCCCCCCCCCCCGTCCTCTACTGCTCTGCCCAGATCCTGCAAACTCATGTTTGTGGTCTTTAATAAAGTCCATCCATGTAGCATGTGGCCTTCTTCTCTTTCTACTTCCCTCCACCTTTCCTAACATTATTGTCTTTTCCAGCGATTCATGTTTTCTCATGATGTGTCCAAAGTACAAGTACAGAACCCAAAAAGGAATATGCAATACTTCTGCAGTATAGAGCAGCCCCATCTATAACAACGTACTGATAGCTACTGATAGCTTGAGGGGTAGTTTGTTGTGAGGTAGTTTGAATGTGTCAAGAGGATAAAATCAGGAGAGCAGAAAGCCTGCAATCATGAATGTATGGAGGAAAGGTGGGGTAGAAATAAAATAAACAATGCAGTTAGCCCTGATTTGTATATGCCTTATTGTTTAAAACAAGCAGCACAACATGCAAATAATTAATTAAAAATAATTTGATCCCTCTAATTTGTTTTTTTTAAAATTAACAATGCCTCTAATAGTAATTATTTAAATCTTTAAGACACCAGTGATGCTAATAGGTTGAGTAATGATTAAGATGTCACTTTATTTTAATTGCTGACTTTTGGGGATAGTTGGGAGGATTGGTCATTTCTGACATTTTGCAGTCCTTATAACTGATTATTTTTCCACAAAAATGATTGACACAGATAAATTATTGTCCAAATTAACACCAACATTAAAAAATTAGCTTGAACACTAACAGTTCTAGGCTCTGACAAACACACAGAAAAACAAATTATACTATTCTAATTTGAAAATAAACAACACTGTCAGTGACTGGTTTCTGTTTTGTTTTGTCCTGTCTTTGTTTCTCAGATCTAAAAAAGAGTACAATTTTTCCTGCTCTGTTTGTTATATCTTAAGGCTATTTCCAAAGTCTGTATACAGTACATCATTCCAGAGGGAGAGAAAAAGTTCTCAGGGACTTCTATACCATGGATTGAGGTGAAAGTAATAATTCATTAAGCATTGATCAAAATAAGTCTCTCTAAGTGCTATAACATTTAGTGAAGAGTAGCTGACAATCTGGCACATAATTGTCTTGCATTTTGAAACTTAAATGACAAAAATATACAAGGAAAGATGAGAAAAATATAATAATCTTTAAGCCACTGATTAAAACAAAAACCCATCCATGCCATTAATTTTTAAACTTGACATTGTTCAGTTGCTCTAATGCCTTAAATAGCAAGCAGTTACTGGTGTAATGATGTATTTGGTGAGTGTTTCTTACTTTTTGACATAAATTACTTTGTTTTATTTGATTTTTAATGCATCTGGTAATAGGAGACACATTATGCATGGTAAAAATGCCATTAAAGGGGGTGAGTTGAAAGTACCTGAACATGAATCTGAGAAAATGTGCTTAATGTAAGAGAGTTTAATCAGATCTTTATCAACACTCCTTGTGTTATCAGTGGCAGGCAGAAAGTTAATGTGACCTTATTAAACTGCTACTCAGAGGAAGGAAATGACCACTGTATATCAAAATCATTTTGGCACTTTTGGACACTTTGGCAGAAGGCATGAGAAGAAAGTTAACACAGATTATTTGTCTGATTTGCAAATATGCTGAAAGATTTATTTTAAGAATTTTTTAATCATTATGCTGCTAGTCAACAAAATGTAGGCACAAACAAACAGCAGTGAAATTTCCTACTGTAATTAACCTATTGGAACTATGGAGATTTTGTTTTGATCCATGGAGGGAAAGGGAGCAGCATTGTGTGGTTTCATGGCAGTTGGTGTCTTCTGTGAGAGTGGGGTGGTGAATCTATTCTGAGTCATAGTCTAAAGTTCAATCAAACTGAGATTTTGAACCTATAAAAGGAATCTATAAATTCTGAACTTTAAACTTTAAAATTTGGACTAACACCTGAAGAGGATCTATCTCCTCATTGACAGGGAGATCCAAAAAATGAAATCTTCCAAATGTGTTGGACTGCAGCTTCAGATATGTCCAGCACCTCTAGACTGTATCAGTTTTGAGAAGTCAAATATATGGTATAAAGAAGAGAGAGAGGGTATATGAATGGAAAGAATGTTTGAAAATATTCAAAAAATCATTGAAAAATATGCTTTTTGAGTGTTAAGAAACCCCAAGAAGAAGAATTCTGGATTGATGAGAAACTTGGCAGTTCAAGACTTATTATGCAAAATGGACACTTTTTTTTTTTGGCAGAAAACAGCAATTTCTGTGAAGGCAACAGCATTTTCTTCATGGAATATAATATTTCAACACATAAATATCAATTCCTGTACACCAAATGCTATAGTTGAGGGTTTATTCTGTGTAAACTTTGCATATAGTTGATTTGCATAGAAAACAGAATTTTCTGCATGGAAAACTTCATTTTCTGGATGGAAATATTATTTTCTACACAGAAAATACTGTTCCCTGTGGAAAACAACCATGTGAAAATTTTGCACAGAATAAACCCCAAATTGCAAATAGTCTTCAAAACAATGTAGTTTTCAAAGACTTTGCACAGTAGGAAGAAAATTCCTGAAATTACTAGTTGCTACATTTGAAAAGAAACTTATTGAAGAATAAAATCTCTATGTAAGTCTGATATTCTATATTTCAATATATGTATTTCTAGAGAAACACCTCACTATGTTTTATACGTGTGAAGTTATGTTATATTGAGAAAACCCTTTTTAGTCCATACAGTTCAGTTTTGTCTACACTGTCTGGCAATGTCTCCCCACAGTTTCATGCAGATCTATTTTCTATGACTACCTGTTGGTACCTGTAGGACAAGCCACCATGGTGTAGGGTTTGAGCATTGGATTATGACTCTGGAGACCAGGTTTGATTCCCAGCTCAGCCAGAAATCCACTGGGTGACCTTGTGCAAGTCACACTGTCTCAGCCTCAGAGGAAGGCAATGGCAAGCCCCCTGTGAACAAATTTTGCCAAGAAAATCCTATGACAGTTTTGTCATCACTAGGAAATGACCTGAAGGCACACAACAATAGCAATACCTGTAGGTGGCAGGAGTTAAATATGGAAATGCCTGAATGCCTGAACTTGCTCCAGTATAGTAGATACCAAATTTTGTCAACTGACTATGAGGAAGAGAATTTTTAAACATTAAATTAGCACTGTGATCACATTAAGTGCAAATTAAACAAATTACTCATCTGGCTGGTTAGTATGGGAAGACAGTGTAGGATCCAAAAGGTCTCTTGGTTTGAATTATGTTCTTAATTCAATAAAAGACGGTCAAATACCTTGAGGTACAGTAGAATTCCAACCAAAGGAGTGTGCAGAGGAAGATGTTGTGCTGTTGCTACTGAACATTGTTCACAAAAGTGTTTTGCTTATCACTGTAAGTTAAAAGCAATCAGTCCTATAATTTTGCAATCAAACTCAAACATGAAGAACCTTGTCATCATTACACCAATTTTAAGGGGTGATTGACACAAAAGAGCAAAAATTTCCACATGGCCAGCATCTCAGATCAAGGTTTTAGACAGGGGTAGGCAACCTTTCCCCTTTAAGGGCTGAGTGACTTCAGCTCCCAGAAGCCTCAGCCATGTTGGCCAATAGTCCCATGCTGGCCAATAGCTCCTGGGATTCTGGGAGCTGAAGTCCCTTGGCCCTTAAAGCAGGGGTAGGCAACCTTTCCCCTTTAAGGGCCGAGGGCCTTCAGCTCCCAGAATCCCAGGAGCTATTGGCCAACTTGGGACTATTGGCCAACATGGCTGAGGCTTCTGGGAGCTGAAGTCCCTCGGCCCTTAAAGGGGAAAGGTTGCCTACCCCTGCCTTAAAGGGTAAAGGTTGCCTACCCCTGGTTTAAGGCAACATGCTCTCCACCATTACATGTAGATCTTAAATGTGGAATCTGTATTTGTAAATGCTCTCCAACAGGATGATAGAAGGACCCCTCAGCTTAACTCATCTTCTTTCAGGAAGTTAGTTGTGTTCAATCTAACAGATGAACACGCAATATGCACAAACAAAACCAGTGTTATCCATGTATACTATCACCCCAAATCTACAAAACAATGATGCCTTCATTGGGCCAACCAAAATGCACATTGTTATGTTGCAACATGTAGACTAATCATTTTGGTTTGCCAAATAAAAGTATCAACACTTTGTGGATTTTGGATGATCCTGTACTTTGCTGTATGGCCAGCATGGCTACTCTTGGACAGTATTATCCATGTTAAACAAAATATGGCTTTTCAAGTATTTTCCTCATCATCCAATTGTAGTTATCTCTATAAGGTCATTACATTCTCACAAATTACCCCTGCCCCAACATAGCCAAATCACTATGTGATTTCAGCTGCACTTTCTCTCCAGTTCACATGTTGCTAATTCTGATCTAAAATGAAGTAAAAGATCTCTAGAGATGTAAATATATGCAGAGACAGAAAGAATGGATCTTTTGGCTGCATATTTAATTCCACTTCTGCTCAGAATTTGATTGAAGAGCCAAAGTTCTCAGCCATTCTGAAAATACTAGATACCACTGAAGCTGGAAGGAAACAGAAGTCTAGGAGAATTGCCATTCCCTTGGGTCCAAATTGTCTTTGCAGGGATTTGTTGGACTACAGTTTTGTGTTTACTATCAGGATGCAGAATTTCTTTCAAGAGGATTGGAATAAAGCTAATGTTATGCTAGTAATTTATAAAAGATGACTGGAATGACTTGGGCCACTGCAGATTAGGTGGCTTGACTTTGATCCTGTGTGAAATCATGGACAAGGAAAAAATATAAAGTGCAATCACTGAAGAATTAAAGGATAATTAATGCCAAGCATCAGTCCTTAATGGAAAATAGATCTTGTCAAACAAACCTGATATCATTTTTTGATGAGAATATGCTGCACTACTTCACCTTTACACTGAGAGATCTACATTCTAGCATTGATTTATTTGACTGGAGAAACTGAGTAGGTGGAATAAATATTGCCCAAAGTGCTAAAGATGAGTTGGGCTGAAGAAATATACCTGACTACATTTTTAGAAGCAAAACCTTGAATAATACATTTTTGTTTACAGGTTTTGGTTTAAACTGAAGCACATCCAATATGTGGGAGTATAAAATAACAATCAGCCTTTTAAAACTGTTGATAGTGAGAAGTGAACCAATTTGTTAATGGAAAACATTTCCATATGAAATGTCAGTTAAAGCATACAGATGTTGTCTATGGTTGAAAATGGCATAAGTCTTTGATGCACATTCTTTTCTATTCTGGAAAAGTTGGATCTGCATTCATCCAAGCCATCATGTACACCCTCCTGCTAATGAATCAAAGTGCTTTATTGAAATCCTGCATATGTTATGTTCAATAAAATTTCATTAACCACAGAAACACTCAAGTAACTGTAATTAGGCACAAGATTCTTATTATCAGCCCGAGTCCTCTATCACTTTTTTTTCACTTACAGAGGGGTTGTCTGACAGAGAAGAGTTCTTTCGTTTGACAAATTGGATGAAGGCTGAAATCCTGCACAAATGCATGTAAATCCCTTTCAACTTACTGAAGTTTACCTCCCAATAAACCATCTATGGACTCATTCACTCTATGATTTAAACTGGTTTGCAGATTGGCTTAAACCGGTTTATATGTGCCTTGTTCACACTTGATTCAATTTCAGATCCAACTATATTGTGTCTGAATCAGGGTGAATTGGCGCAAGTCTAAAACAATTGGCTCTTTCGGTAAATGGATTATTATTATTATTATTATTATTATTATTATTATTATTATTATTTATTACACTTTATTACGCTTTATTTATATAGTGCTGTAGATTTACACAGCTCTGTACATACAGTCAATAAAACAGATAAAAATAGATAAAGAAAGCTTGCCAATGGCATATATTCTACAAAATTTCTAGTGATCCATGCCTTCTCATTATGTGACCAAGGTACAATAATCTCAACTTGATCATCTTAGCTTCTGAGGAGAGCCCTGGTCTGACATATTCAAGAACCCATTTGTTTGTCTTCTTGGCTGTCCATGGTATCCTAAGTACTCTTCTCCAGCACCATAGTTCAAATGAGTTGATTTTCTTTTTGTCTGCTTCCTTCAGTCCAGCTATTGGATCCGTACATGGTAATTGGGAATACAATGGCCTGAACAATTCTGACTTTAGTGCTCCATTGTATGTCTTTGCTCTTCAGTATCTTTTCTTGTTCTTTCATAGCTGCCCTTCTCATTCTTCTTATTTCTTGACTGCAGTCTCCATTTTGGTCAATGTTTGATCCTAAATATGGGAATTCTTTAACTATTTCAATTTCCTCTAGATTGTCTTGTTATCTAGATTGAATTTGTGTATTTCTTCTATGGTCATTATTTTTGTTTTCTTTATGTTCAGCATCAGATCTGCCTTTGCACTTTCATCTTTGACCTTTCTTATTAACTGTTCCAATTCCTGAATGTCTTCTGCTAATAATATGGAGTCATCTACATATCTTAGGTTGTTAATGCTGGTTCCACCTATCTTAACTTCTCCTTTTTCTTATTCTAATTCTCTTTTTCTTATGATGTTTTCCACAGATAAGCTAAACAAATCAAATGCTTTGCTGTAGTCTATGAAACACATGCTGATTCTTTTTTTGAATTCTTTTGCCATATCTTTTGAAAAGAACCACATTTCAGCATGTTGAAAAAATGTGAACACATTTCCGATCACATTTGGGGCACACTGGAGGGAAGGGACAATGGGCAGACCATGTGGGCAGAGGGGTGGTACTCATATCACCACAGGTCTTCGGCAAACCACCATTTTTTCCCCTCTCAGAGCTGACATGGGGATCAGAGCCAAGTGGTCCCTTTAAATACACTGTGGTCCCTGATCAAACTGTTTTTTTGATTCTGTCAGAAATTTTTCAAGAGGTAGGACAAGTAGGAGGTGTTTTTTGCGGGGGGGAGTATGCTGCAGCATGGTGCATGTGTTTTTCTGACTGGATCGGTGGAGAGGAGGAGGAGGAAACACACACACATATGTAAATACATACACACACAGAGGCCCATGGAAATAGTGACAACTGATGTGTGCAGCCACACCTCCGAGTACTTGTGCAACCAGAAACATGCCCATGCACAGCATATGATTGACATTTTAAAAAAGAACCAGGATGGATCAAACACATCCAAGATTGAGAAGCCATTTTGTTCCAGTGCAAATGTGAGTGTGAATGACAACTATGTTAAATAGACACAGAGGCATTCAGTAATAAAAAATGTAGTGTGAACTTCACATTGATTCAAATAGTTTCTGCACTTCTGGATCTGTTTGATTCCAAAACCAGGGGTTTTGCAAGTGTGAATGAGCCCTATAGGACTGTATTGTAAGTTAGCAAAGGCTACAGTCTTGAGAATCCATAGCTGGAATGTATTATTTTACTTGATAACACCAGGGCTTATTGTGGTATTTTTATGTTTATGACAGGTTATTCTGCTTTCATGGGGTCCCTTCCTTTATGAAATATAAAGCCTCGTACACTTCCATCCCTTTTCCTTAATGTGTGTCATCCATCTTTCCATTGAGGCCATATTCATACAAACATTTCAGCCATCTTTACTCTGAGGTGCTTATTTCCCAGGCTTGTGAAGTCCTATTCAGGTTTTATGATTAAAGAAAATAAACACATGCAGAGATGGAGCATGCTAGTCACTCTTACTGCTCTTCTCATATGGATAGTGACTTCCAGAGAAAAGAATGCATTGTTTTAGCCATGGAAAAATGATCTGGAACATTGGTCTGGAATGCTGATACTCCATGGATATAGATTTGTAGAACTGTTTCTCCTATGAAACTAAGACCCAGCACTGACTGAAGTTTCTCTCTAGCAACCACAAATTGCAATGATTGCAGGAATGGTAGGCCTTTACTTTTACAATGACAGGAATACAATGCTTTTTCCCAGCAGGAAATCTTGCTTAGAACAACCCTTTCAGGCTCTGAAATTCAGCTTTTTCAGCACACACACACACACATACACAAACAAAGCTGCTTTCTTCTTCAGCTGCACTCTTTAGAAATGAGCATGTCTATCATCTATCAGTCAATATATAGGCCAATGCAGGAGATCTCAAGTTTCTTAGATGTATCTATTACTGAAAAAAAAAAAAAACATGTAACACTATCACGTCAGCACATACTGTGATCATCAGGAAGACAGGCACTGGTTCACTGGCCTGACTTGTCCCTGGATTATTCATATGCAGACACTGGGATGGAGACAATCCCTCTGTAGAAACTTTCATGTTTATCCCGGCTACATCTCAGCTTCTGTGTGAAGGAATTTCACTAGATTCAAAACATATTGATACAGTAGAATCATTGTCATTCTACCTTATTTTGATACATATTGTAAGTTTCTTCAAAAAAATGGGGGGGGGGGGGGAGAGAAATATGAAATACTTTCTCTTCAAATCCAGTTAGATAATCATGTCTGAAAAGCTTTGATTTCAGATATTGCCATTCATCTATTCATAATATTCCACTAAATGTGTTAAATGGGGGTTGGGATGAGCAATAAAATTTAGATGACACTGGTAGAAAGCTGGCTCTTCCAAGTCTGATGTTGACATATTATGAAATGATTAGGAAGCACTGTAGAAACTTCAGAGCCAAAATGGTGGTTTAAGCATTGGACTATGGGCCTTTACAGACTGCCAGAAATAATGCAGCTTGAGTCCACTTTAACTGCCCTGGCTCAGTGCTAGGGAATCATGGAAACTGTAGTTTATTGTGGTACCAGTGCTCTCTGACATAGAAGGCTCAGTGCCTTAGAAAAAACTACAATTCCCATGATTCTCTAGCACTGAGCCAGGGCAGTTAAAGTGGACTCAAGCTGCATTATTTCTGGCAGTCTGTAAAGGCCCTATGATTCAGAGTCCCTGTTTAGCCATGGAAATTCTCTGGGTGACTTTGAGCAATTCACACTCTCTCAGCAAAGCAGCTAAATCAAAGCAGCTTAATTTATATACCGCTTCATATTGCACTATGGGATGTCTCAGCCTCACAAGAAAGCAAAAGCAAACCCCCTCTGAGCAAATCTTGCAAAGAAAACCCCATTATAGTTTCACCTTAGGCTTGCCATAAGTCAGGTAGGAAAAAATTATGGAATGGGAAAACAAGAACCATTCTCAGGAAATAAACTGAGAGTAACCTATTCATTACAACAATGGTAGAGCAAGTCTGGGCAACTTCCATGATCCTTCACTACCTTGAGCTGCTGTTAATTACAACATTTGGAAGGTCCCATGTTCCCAAACCCTGCATTACAGCTTATAACTCAGTACAGTATGGGTGAAGGAACCAATTTGTGGATAACCTCACACTGAATGCAACCAACCAGTCCTTGTCTTGGAAAAATAGTGGGAGGAGGACAAGCTCAAGACCATCATGAATCAGAGTTGACTTGGTTGTGATGTGGAACAGGCATTCTGGTGAAGAGTCGTACTGCCCTTGAAGTGATACCCATCCTGACAAGGGCCAGCTATTACTAAGCAGAGCAAGGTGGTCAGCACTACATACAAAGGCAGTTCAGAAGGAGAACTGCAACAGAAGAGCTGAAGTTCAGACCAGGGGCCCAATCTATAGCCTATGGGTAAGCAAAAAGAAAGATTCTCTCTATTTAATGTGTCCCCAGAGTTGAAAGCTCAAATGGCTTGATTGATTAGCTCCTTAGGTTGCACCTGGTCTGGAAAGTAGCCAGGTACACATCAGATAGTTTACTGCCCAAGGGCCATCCCGCATCCTTCCATCCTTCCATCCGTGCACTGGGTACAAGTTCACCAGTAAATGGAAATCATCAATTTAGTTACAGCAGCTGAAGGGATCTCATGATGTAATGAAATAAACTGTTGCCTAGCAAAACCTCATACATGGGGATGTGTGCTTGCTGTACAGGTTTCACCAGAGGTCTGTGGGAATTTCTCCAGAATGAGCCTGGACAGAACTGTGGCCTTAGTTTTAAGGTGTTAGTCCCTTCTTTAAGAACTTTAAAATCTTTCTTCTCTGCATGTATTGCATCTGCAGAGTCCTGTCCAGCAGAGCTGTTTAGGGTGGTAAGGGAACTGACACAGGTTCCACCTGTGCAGAACCCATTACTTAACCTGACAATGTCCTGCTGTGATGTGTTTAACAACTTCTTTGCAGATAAAATCTCTCAGATAAGAGCCAACTTGGACACCGGTGTTATAGTAGAATTGATAGATGCAGTATCCAGCAACTCCATTTATGGGATTATGCTGGATCAGTTCCAACTGGTGAGTACTGATGGCATGGACAAACTCCTTGGTAGAATGAGAAAGACAACTTGCCCTCTTGACACTTACCCTTCGTGGCTGGCCATCCAGGGGACATCATCAATGCATCCCTTGGGGAAGGCCGTGTACCATTTTCTTTGAAGGAAATGGTAGTTAGGCTGCTTCTGAAAAAAACCTCCCCTTGACCCTCTGGACATGAACAGCTATAGGCCAGTCTCTTTGCTACGTTTTTTGAGCAAGGTTATTGAGAGGGCTGTTGCTCTTCAGCTCCAAGCTGTCTTGGAGGAAACTGATTATCTGGATCCATTTCAGACTGGCTTTAGGACAGGATATGGAGTGGAGACTGCCATGGTTGTCTTGGCCGATGACCTTCATCTGTGCATCAGCAGGGGTAGTGCAATCCTGGTGGTCTACTGGACCTCTCAGCAGCCTTTGACATGATAGACCATGACATCCTCTTGGAACATCTGAGAGAATTAGGAATCAGAGGCATTGCATTGCAATGGTTCCGTTCCTTTCTTCCGGGCAGATTCCAAAGGGTGATGCTCAAGGACAGTTGCTCAGCAAAAAAGGAGCTTAATTGTGGCATCCCTCAGGGTGCCATCCTGTCCCTGATGCTATTTAACATATATACGAAGCCACTAAGAGAGATCACCAGAGATATGGAGCAGGGGGTTATCAGTATGCCTCATGTCCTGGTCTACAGCTTTGATTTCAGATGTCATCTCTTTCAATGAATGTCTTAAAGTGGTAATGGACTGGATCAGGAAAAACAGATTGAAACTGAATCCAGGCAAAACAGAGTAGTTTTGCGGTAATGGCCCCAAACTCAGGTATTGGGACACAATCTTCAGTCCTATATGGGGTCACACTCTCCTCAAAGGACTGTGTTTGCAGTCTGAGGGTGCTCCTAGATCTATTATTTCAGATGACAAATCAGGTAAATGAGGTGGTCAGGAGTGCCTGTTATCAGCTTTTCTGGAGGTTAGGGACCTTGAAACCATAGTACATGCACCGGTAACTTCTTGTCTCGATTTCTGCAATGCACTCTACAGGGGCTACCCTTGTGCCTAGTTCGGAAACTTCAATTGGTACAGAATATGGCAGCCAGGTTGGGCTCAGGAAAAACCAGAAGAGACCACATAACACCTATTCTAAGATTGCTTCACTGGCTGCCTATCAGTTTCCGGGCACAGTACAAGGTGTTGGTTATCACCTTTAAAGCCCTAAATGGCTTGGGTCCAACCTATCTTCAGGACCGCCTCCTTCCGTATAATCCACCCCATGCACTAAGGGCGTCTGGGATGAATTTATTACTACCTATAAAAATTAGGTTATCTGCAACTTCCCAGAGGACCTTTTTGGCTATCGCTCCCAGACTATGGAACAGCCTGCTGGATGAGATCCTCCACTTGACCACCTTAAACAGCTTTTAAAAAGCTGTTAAGATGGATCTCTTCTGGCAGGCCTTTCCTAAGTAGAGAACAAGCCACCGAAAATAGTTATGCCTGGTCCTAATTTCTCCACTACAGCTATATTAATTTATCTACTATTTATTGTATTTTATTGCAGTTTGTTAAGTTTGTTTTTAAACTTTGATTGTTTAATTGTATTTGGGGGGGCTATTGGGGAAGGGGGTTGTATTTTACAGAGAGGCGGGATATAAATAAAAATTATTATTATTATTGTTATTGTTATTATTATTATTATCTTTAAATATCTTACAACATAATATTCAAATTTATTTCTTAAACTACCTGAAGTTGATTCCCTCCCCACAAGACTATTAACTTACTTTAGTTTTTTAGTTTTTTAAAGTTTTTTTAGTATTTAGATCACAACTCTTGAAGACTTAGCTATATTTTGACAAGAGCTGACAAAGAGTGCCATGGAATTGTGACTCAATTGTCACCTTCAACGTGTTCAAGCTGAAAAACTCTAGATGAGTGCTAGGTACTAATTAGAACTGTTATATTAGGAAAGCAAATACAATGGTGTCTAACATTAAACAAAGCACAGTTCTCATCACAAATGGTTTCTTTTGTGGGCAGGTTAGTCTACAAAGCCATTTTGCATGCTAATGAAGCACAAACAATTATTGCTAAAGTAACTAGTTTCATGTAATTACAAAAATCACATAAAAAGCCCTATTGTTTGTTGTCTTATGATTTTTAATGCTAATTTTGCACTTGATAATTTGAGGATTTCATCTTGCAGTGCAGCATGCAATTAGGTTGTTATATCTGTGAAGGTGAAGGCTTTGAATGGAGGTGGGGTAGAGAAATGTGTGTGATGGAAGAAGAATTAGTTTTTCACATTTTTTAAAAAAAGATAACAGTCATCCTTCACTTTACATAGGGAGTAGATAGACTTGGTAGATGGAGAAAGGAGGTATGGCAAATTTATTTCAAGGTAATTCTTGGAGAAAGAGAGATAAACTGTATGAAAAGACAGAAAACTTTGTATGTACATACCCTCTAAACTTTTAGTGAGTACAGCTAACATGGTATCATAATCAGTACTCATTCACATCACATTTTTACTGTGCAAAGCAATGAATATCACTGTTTTAAGGGAGCTCCCTGCCAGACAAATGGACATAGAACTGCAGCTTTAATTTAGTTTGTTTTATAGAGACCCCTAAGAAAGGCAATACAGTTGAAAGGGAGCAAAAACATTCTGAAAACTGTGGGGCTCTCAATGAACCAGCAGCCCATTGTCAAGTTTCATCATTCCCCACCCTAGCAACTACAGGCATCCCTCCATTTTTGTGGACTTGGAGTCTGCGGTCTTGCCCGTTTGTGGACAGGGAGGGACACAATGGACAAAATGGGGCACGTGCCTGCAGCATGTGTCTGCGGGTGCACACATGTGCACACTGCCATTCAAGCCAATGGGGTTTGATTATTGGTGATTTTCTATTTTTGCAGGGAGGGGGTCCAGAATGGGTTCCCCGTGAAAAATGGAGGGGCAACTGTAGTTCAATAGATCTCATCTCCTAACAATGCCTACTCTCCCGTATCTCAATGACATGGAAAAGGGTGGAGAAGCACATGTTGCAGTGGTATCAGAAAATGGAATAAACTGTGTTAGATTAAGGGAAATGGGGATGCAGTAGGGGAATTTCCATTTTCAGCCAAAGTTCATTTTAACAAGTTACACCCTTTATAAGTTGCTAAAGTCAGGCACTGCAAACAGTGTTGTTGTTGTGTGCCTTCAAGTCATTTCTGACTTATGGCAACCCTAAGGCATGACTATCATGGGGCAAGATTTGTCCAGTATTGTTGGACTGCAACTACTAGCTGCTCTTGCCATAATAGCCAATGGTCAGGGATGCTGACCAGTTGCAGTCCAGCAATATTGGAAGGACCGCACATTCTCCATCCCTCCTCAAGGGGAAGGAAAAATGGATTCTGCTTCTTCCCTTTAATCACTTTTGGTTCTCAACTTCACCTTCCTTCACTTTGTATTACTTTCCTTCTTTTTTTTAAGACTTTAAGCCAAATTAATGTTCTTCTAAATAATTATTACATCCCAGTAGTAGCATGGTGAGCACAATGCTCCAAGTGTTCATTAAGGAAGTCATCTAAATTCAAGTGAATAGATGGACTACTGTAAACCCACGCAAGGCTAAAACCACTGGGTACATTCACAGTATCCCATTCCAAGTAATAACTGGCATAAGCATTGTGCCATGCACATACAGGAGAGGAAGAAAAGTATTGGTTTCTGTAAAAATCTTTCCATATGGTTGCAGCTCCACTCATGCTCTCTGTTGGTATTTTTCAGTACAATGCTATGTATATATAGTCAAAGGTAAATCTCACAAATTCAATAGGACTTGCTCTTTTTTCCTACTAGCTTGTCCTGAAATTCTATACCTGCATCATAGTACAAAAAAGGACTACACAGAGACAGAGTGAATTCAACTTTCAACTGTGCAGTTCCATCGTCCCTCCCTCATGCGGCCATTATTATGTTATTTATTACTGTATTTATTAGCTTATTTTATTTCGGAGCATGCTGTTTTTAAGTCATAATTAGTTTAATATTGTTTTAAGGAGTGGGAGGGTTAGATGGGGAGTTCGAATGTTTTAACCTGTGTATTTTAAATGCTGTAACCTGCCCCGATTGCTCTGCAGAGGGGCGGGCTATAAATAAAATTTATTATTATTATTATTATTATTATTATTATTAACTTTCATTTGTGACAGAAAGAATAATCAAGCAAAACATGCATACTCGAAACTTTTCACCTAACAATACATAGAGAGAAAACCTGACTTTATGAAGGGTTCATTCCCTTAAAAACAGTCTCTCATCTGTGTATTTGAGATTACTATAACTGTACAGCCATATGCTCTGCAGAAGGTGGGAATCAACTCCCAAGATCAGGAATGAGGCTAAGAAGTCAGAGTTTGCAATAGGCCTTGAGTTTCATCCCTGCATTTTGATAAGCCTGGAATATCAGTGGTTGAGTTGGTGCAGTTGATCCAAGGCCCCATGAAGGAAAAAACAGTTATTCCTTCACCATTCCTTCCTGGATCACCTGATGTTTGTGTTTTCACCCTAACTTTATTTGTTATTTGAGAAACTGAGTGACAAATGCCTTGAGATCAGGTGGTTGACCTCACATTTGTGCACTAGAGAATTTTTCTGCTGCTGTCTGCTATATTTCCTCATTTCTTTCATGTGATTATTTTAATTAATGTCTATGTCATCACCATGCATAAAATAACCCTCTTACATTCACAAATGGGCTACTTCATTTTAGAACTGATCCAGGGCCCTCACCACCTTGATCTGCCCTGGACTGTCTCCTGTGCAGTTTTAATGTGGTCTAAGGGCTAAGCATTTGTAAAGATCTTTGGGTGCATCTACACTGTAGAAATAATGCAGTTTGATACCACTTTAAATGCTGTAGCTCCATCCTATGGAATCCTAGATTTGTAGTTTTACAAGATCGTTAACTCTATTTGCAAAAGAGTAATGCTACCTTACAAAACTACAACTCCCAAGATTCTGTAGGATGGAGCCATGACATTTAAACTCATGTCAAATCACTTTATTTCTACTGTTCTACAGTATTTCTAAGTTTCTGTTTCCAAACCACTGTCTTGTCTCCCAGAAATTTCATAATAAGTAAAAATAAAATCAGAATATGTCGATATTTATTCATTCATAGTCTCTATGGATTTTATCACATGGGGAAAATCCCGTGCAGAAACAGGGCGTTTAATAATAATAATCCTCTCCCTGTTGA
The DNA here is from genome assembly GCA_020142125.1 of Phrynosoma platyrhinos. NCBI lineage: Eukaryota > Metazoa > Chordata > Lepidosauria > Squamata > Phrynosomatidae > Phrynosoma > Phrynosoma platyrhinos. The sequence goes on along the minus strand of CM034706.1, from coordinate 40,378,038 downwards.
GGATCGGGGTGGGTAAAAGCAAAAATTAAAACAAATAAAGAAATAAATAACAAGAAACAATCACCGAACCTCCACCCCTTCAACCCACCCACCCTTCGATATAAAATTACAACAATAAAATCCCTATAACTAAAAAACAATTAAAAACAGTTAATAACAGTAGCAATGTCTAGGGGAGGTAGATCAAATGGGCAGTTAGTTCTGTCCAGGGCAGAGGTCAGTCTGGGAAGGCCCACTGGAAGAGAATCATTTTTATCCCTTTTTAAAAAATGTCAAGAGATGCAATCTGGTGAGTCTCCTTTGGCAGGTCATTCCAAATTTTAGGAGCAGCAACTGAAAAGGTTCTCTGGGAAGTCACCACCAGCCTAGTTTTCCTTGGCTGTGGTAAATTCTTCCCAGAGGACCTGAGAGTGTGGAAAGGATTATAAGGGAGGAAGCATTCCTTCATGTAAGCTGCACCCAAGCCATATAGGGCTTTATAGGTAATAACCAACACCTTGTACTGTGCCCAGAAGTTAACAGGCAGCAAGTGTAAAGATTTCAAAATAGGTGTTATCTGGTCAAACCTAGATTTTCCTGTGACCAGGCTGGCTGCCATGTTTTGTACCAGTTGAAGCTTCTGAACGTGGCACAAGGGTTGCCCCACGTAGAGTGCATTACAGAAATCGAGACAAGAGGTTATCAGTACATGTACAACTATTTCTAGGTCCCGTGGCTCCAGGTAGGGTTGCAGCTGGCGTATCAGCCGAAACTGAGAACAAGCACACTTAGCCGTCACATCAATCTGAAATGACAACTGAAGTGATGAGTCCAAGAGCACCCCCAAACTGCAAACACAGTGCTTTAGGGAAAGTGTAACCCTATCCAGGACTTGTGAACTTATCTCCATACCCGGGTTAGGGTTACCTATCACGAGTACCTCTGTTTTGTTTGGATTCAGCTTAAGTCTATTTACCTGCATCAAATCCATTTACTGACCTCAGGCAGTCCTTCAGAGGGGAGATGCTCTCCCTGATCACTGAAACAGTCCGAGACATAGAGAAGTAAATTTGGATGTCATCAGCATACTGATGACACCCCACCCCCTGTCTCTGGATGATCTCATCCAGCGGCTTCATGTAAACGTTGAAGAGCATGGGGGACAGGATGGCACCCTGATGGATGCCAGATGTCAGCTCTTTTTAAGAAGAGCAGCTGTCCCTCAACATCACCATCTGGAATCTGCCCAAGAAGTAGGAATGGAGCCACTGCAAAGCAGAGCCCCCAATTCCTAACTCAGGTGTTCTAGAAGGATACCATGGTCTATGGTAGGGGTCGGCAACCTACGGCCCATGGGCCGGGTGTGGCCCACGGAGGCCTTGGGACTGACCCATTGCTGTTAACGCCACCACTGCACGTGCGCCGGTGTGCCACGGGCAAGCACAGACACCATTTTGGAAGCCATGCGCACAGTGGCGGGCACCATTTTGGAATGCCCCACGGCGGCTGTACAACCGCCGTTGGGCCTTGTGAAGGCCACACCGCAGCTGCGCTGGGTGAATTTGCTCAGTGCAGGTGAGGGGGGGCTTTCCAAGGCCCAGGGAAGCCCGCTGTTGCTGCGCCAGGTGAATTCGCCCACTGCGGGCACGGGGGGCCTTTTCAAGGCCCAGGGAAGCCCCCCTGTGCAAGCAAACAGCAGCGGGCGCTATTTTGAAAGGCCCCACAGTGGCTGCACAGCCACCGTTGGGCCTTAGGAAGGTCACGCCACAGCTGTGCCGGGCGAATTCACCTGGCGCAGGTGCAGAGGAGACTTTTCAAGGCCCAGAGAAGCCCCCCCGCAGCTGCGCCAGGCGAATTTGACTGCCACGGGTGCAGGGGGGGCCTTTCCAAGGCCCAGGGATGCCCCCCCTGTGCCTGCGCCAGGCGAATTCACCCACCACAGGTGCGGGGGGCTTCCAAAATGGCACCTGCATCACGCGTGCATGTGTGCAGGGGGGGCGGCAAGCGCATTTTTATTTTTATTCCCCCCCTCCCGGCCCTCCAGCAAAAAAGGTTGCTGGCCCCTGGTCTATGGTATCGAAGGCCACTGAAAGGTCCAAGAGCACCAACAGGGCCACCCTTCCCTTGCTGATGCACAGACGGAGATCATCAGCCAAGGCAACCAGAGCAGTCTCCACTCCGTATCCTGACCTGAAGCCAGTTTGAAATGGATCAAGATAATCGGTTTCAACCAAGACTGCTTGAAGTTGATTTGCAACCTCCCTCTTGATCACCTTGCCCAAAAAAGGAAGAAGAGATACTGGCTGGTAGTTATTTTTATCCAGGGGATCAAGGGAAGGCTTCTTTAATATAGGTGTTACTACTGCTAGTTTTAAACTAGTTGGAATAGAATAGAATAAACCTCAGAAAAGTGAGTAGATTTTCCAACAACATCACTGTTTGATTAACCCAAATGGAAAGTAGTCAAAAGCTGCTTCTTTTTACTCTTGGAAAACCAGACTTTAACCATAGTCTAGGTTAATCATACTTTAAGAGTGATGTTTGTGAAAATCAACCCATTTTTGCAGATTTCCCCCCAGCTTTTAAATCCCGTTTCTGCACAGGATTTCCCCCATGTGATAAGGTCCTATGAAAGCTGAATGGGCTGAGTTTTCCCCCTCCTCCCTCCTTTACACTCTACCTGATTCTGCTCTCAGTTTTTTCCCCCGTGTGTTCTCTATGATATTCAGCGTCCGTCTCTATTATTGCTTTCCATGCTGGTGGTTTTTTTTCTGCTTAAAGTTTTAAAGTGCAATGTAAAACTTCAAATGTTCTCAGAAAAACTTTTCATATTCTTGCCTGGGGGTATGAAAAGGATTTAAATAAATAAATATTACGAGTTGGTATGTGAATAATTGATTAAGGGCTGTCACAGCATGGAGGCGACATTGTACTTTTTTATTCTTCTAGCCCACCTCCTGCTATCTGCTCACCTTTTCTTAGTTTTTGCAGTCTTTGTTGACAAAGGGTTGTGCAGATTAGGTTAGTAATAACACTTGTTCAGGATCCAAGCAGCAAAGACTGGAGTGGGGAGTAATAACCACTGCTTTGAAGATTTATACCTTGGTTCTTTTGGTTCAGTTGCTTAATTTAGCATAAATGTTGCAATAATTTAGAACTGGATAATCAAAACATTTTCACCATGTTGGGAATTTGCCTATGTGTACATCTGTTTAAGTCTCTTGACAGTTAATTAACCCGTTTATATGCAAACAAGTTTAAAGCAGAAAGAAGAAATAATTTCTTGTATTACTTTTAGTATGGAAAAAATGTGGCTACTAAATCTAATATGGAAATATCATTTAGTTTAGCATTCAGGCTCTAATTGGTCCACACTCTTGCAGTATAAAATGTTCATTATAACTTTTAGTTTCTGTGCTGCTTTTTGTGAGACATGGAACCATATCATTTCAAACAGCATGATTTAAATACACATATAACCCTGATTTCTCCAGAGATCTAAAATCTAAGCAGCTGGTTTTAAGGGTACCCTCCACTTTCTTTACATAATTATTGGAAGCATATTCTAACAAGCTTTAGCACACCCTGTGTCAGAAGAGTACAGAAAATATATTTAAGAATGAGGATGATATTTTCACAAATTTAGGTTGATGCAACCTCTTGCTAAATGGGAATATTCATGTGTGTGTCCATGATTAGTATGTGTTAATGTATAACCCATCAAAGATAGGTCTCTAGACATTCAACTGTTTCTAGGTTTTATTTTATTTTTCTATTTTAAAAAAAATAACCTGATGGCACACATTGAAATATGTGTTTTAATATCTGCTAAGAAGAAGCATAATGATACTTATAGTTGTAATTCACACCAAGTATTCTTGACAACAACAAAACTTGCTTCTTTTATATTTTTGCATATCAGTTTGAAGGATGCAGTCCTGAAATAGGGATGTCAGAAGTCAGAATCAGTTTCTTAATATTTTTCTAAATTCCCATCATATCCTTTGTTCATACTTGTTTTCCATATCCATTGTCTGTAATACTTCTTTACTTATTTCTTTACTCACTGTTTCTAATATGTGCATTTTGTGCACATTTCCCTCATTGTAATTATTTGCCATCAGGACAGCATCTGCTTATGGTAATCCTATGAATGAAAGACCTCCAAATCCACAGCCATCAACAGAATAGCAACAGCAACTCTGAAAAATGACTTCCTTAGCTGGGTCAATCCATCTGTGATGTGGTCTTCTTTTCCTACTGCATTAGCCTCTTTTCTAGTTAGTCAAGTTGTTTCATGATGTGTCCAAAGTATGATACCCTTATTTTCGTCATTTTGCTTTCTAGTGAGAATTCAGGCTTAGTTTTATTCATTGGCCTTTTTGGTGATCTGTGACATCAACAGCACTCTCCTCCAGTTGTGTCACATTTCAAATAAGTTGTTGTTGATGTTGTTATTATTTCATTTTTATTTTATCTTTCTCCCAGTAATGGGACTCAAGGAAGTTAACACCATATTTAAAACAATATAAAGAATTAATATAAGTCTAAGATTTAAAAAATCAATTACATAATTTATAGGTAGGTCAATCCATCAAGTTGACCAAAGCTGTTTGTGTCCAATAACCAGGTCTGAAATGAGACTGAAATGGATCCAGATAATCTGTCTCATTCAGGAATCCCTGGAGTTGAGAAACCACTACACACTCTAGTGCTTTGCCCAAAACTGGAAGGTTTGAGACTGGCCTATAGTTACCTAGTATTTTTCACAAAGCCAGGGAAGCTTTTTTCAGAAGCTGCATTACCACAGCTCCTTCAGGCATGTTGGGACCTACCTTGCTGTAAATAGGCATTAGTCACTTTACCCTCTCAGCAAGTCCTTTCTGGTCTGCTTAATTAGCCACGAAGGGCAAGGGTCTAATACACATGTGGTGGCTCTAGCCTCTCCAAGGATCCTGTCCTCATCCTCAGGCTGCACAAATTGAAAGTATCCATCAACATTGGACAAGCAGAGGCCAAGTTTGCACCCACCAGAACAGCATCAACTCTGGTGTCTAAGGAGATTATCACATGTATTTTATCCTGTCATTTTCCCAATGAGAGATATGCACATTTAACTTCAAAGACAAGCCTTCCCGCATTCTCCCGTATGTAACACTATACCTACATAATGTAGGATCTGTGCTGAAACTTTCCCATTATTGTAGGATTGCTCTATTAATTGTGCAGGGTGAACAGAGTTGTTATTCAGTACTGCAGTTATGGATCAACTTAGAATTATGAGTTCATAACTGCTCTGTATTCAATAACTGTGTAGTCATGATTGTGGCACTATTGCCACAATTGTAATGTCCCACTCTACCTATACCACACTATCTGGGGACGTTAGGTTAGGTAAAATATTAACATAGTGGATATAAGCAGATATGTTAAGTTTAAAAAAGAGGAAAGGGGAGGAAAAAGAAAAACAATTTGAAGAGCTTTCTGAGGCACTTTTAGAAGATGCAGGGCAGAAATGGGGTTGGAATCCAGTATCTAC
>CM034706.1:40347149-40369532 GCA_020142125.1 Phrynosoma platyrhinos | reverse complement strand
ATTTTTAATCTGTTTTAAAGTAAGATTTTAATTAATTTTAATTCTGTAGTCATTTAATACTGTTTTAATCTTGATGTTCTATGTTTTTAATTATATGTGTTTTATTGTATCCTGTGATTTTGCCTAGGAGAAAGGTGGGGTATAAATAAAGGGATGGATAAATGGATAGATGGAATATCTAAGCCAGGGGTAGGCAACTTAAGGTCCGGGGTCCAGATGCGGCCCTCTGAGGCCGGTCCTGCCACCAGGGCCACCCCCCCACCTCCCGCCGCCTGCCATGATGATATTGATTATTGTTGTTATTACTTGTTCTTGGAGTTTTCTTGGCAAAATCTCCACAGGGGGTTTGCCATGGATTTTCTGGGGCTGAGAGAGTGTGCATGCATATTTTTTTTAATGTTTTAATTTTTTAAAAAAATATATATTTATTTATTTATTTATGGTGCTTCACACACACACACACACACAATTGTCTGAGGGACAGCAACCCGGTCCCCGTCTCAAAAAGGTTGCCTACCTCTGATCTAAGCTATCTAAGGAAATGTTCCACAGTCTCAGACCATTAGAGAACCCACATCAATGCAAGTGAATTTAGTAGATAGCACTGTAATCCATAGAATTTCCAATTGTTGTCCACTGGAACTCAGTTGTTGTCCGATTAAAACTCAATCTGATGTCTTGCTGAGCTCTGACAAGCTTTAAAGTAAGATGATCTCTATTTGTATTGATTTGTGTAAATGCACTAACAGTAAACTCTTTTACCAGCTCAGTCCTAATCATATTTACTCAGAAATAAATACCAGTGAACTTAATGGAACTTATTTCCTGATATGCTTTGGACAACAGCCCTGATTCAGTCTGAATACGTTTAATTGACTCTGCAAGTTAGATTTATAATATATGGTATATTTTGCTTTATAATTACATGTTAATTTCAAATTATTCTTCTTTTATGTCTGCTCTGTAATAAGAGATATGTAATTATAGAATGCTATTCGGTATTCTTTGAGCAAAGAGAAGTTTGGGTGCAGGGCTACAGAGTTTATGTTCATTTGGTAGGGAGAGTGCATGCTACAGATTTCCAATATCTTTTTACATCCTATTTATTTACTAATATGCAAACAGAGCATGGTGGAAGCAAACAGGCCCTTAAGATATGTCTAACAAAAAAAAAAAAAAGGAATAAAATCAGTTCTGCATTCAATCATTTCCAAATTGCAACTACTTCCAGGAGTCTCTCTATTCCCCTCACACTCCAAAACCTGAAACAACATTCTATTTGGATTTCATTTCCAAAGTACCATTTGCCTTTTTTTTTAAAAAAAAAAGGGTGCAATTGTTTATGAAAATCAACATCCTGTATTGCAGTTATGGATTTGTAATCTAGAGTTAAGAATCCATAACTGCTCCAAATTCAGTAATACTATGCATTCACAATCATGGCACTAATTCTACCATTATAAACATACCTTAAAACTAGAAACTACACCAAGCAATGGAGATTCTGCAGGGCACTGCAGAATAATAGCTCAGGTCCAGCCTATTTGGCAGATCTATCTCCATGTATGAGCCCAGGCTCTGAAATCCTCAAGAGTGGCCCTTCTCTCTGTCCCACCACCATCACAAGCATAGTTGATGGGGATATGAGAGAGGGCTTTTTCTGTGGCTGCCCCTAGTCTCTGGAACTCACTTGCCAAGGAGGCCAGAATGGCCCCCTCTTTGCTGTCCTTCTGTCATCAGGCTAAGACCTTCCCGTTCAGACAGGCATTTAAAACAGAAGGTTTTTTAAAGAACAGGCTGGGTATTGTGTTGGCTAGTAGGTAGTTGGTGCTTCTATGTCAGTCCAACAGTGTTTCCACTCAATGTTTTAACTTAAACTTGCATGGGACTATCCAACATGCAGAACCTATTTTGGGGATATGATTCAGCACCTTTGCATTTAGACTAAACCCAAAGAAGTATAACTATCCCACTGAAAATGAAGCCTCAAGCTGCCACTTTTGTGCTAAGCAAGAAAACCAGGAACATGGCCTGATGTTTTGTACATTTCATGTTAATGAAGCTAAGAAAATGAGTCCTAATTACGGAGATAGGTGTGGAAAGAATATTGAAAGGTTCTGGGGTTGGGTGGAGATTGAAGAAGTGTTCCCTCTATTAGAACATAGTCATCAACTATCCTTTGCTGCCTTCCACCTTCATCCAGTCACTACATTTTTGAGTTCTCCTCTATGCAGACAAATGATTTTAAAAAGCACATCCCTACATGGAAGCTTCCTGAGGAGGCCTGGAAAACCCAGAGTACTTTAGCTCAATCTTGGAATTGCTGTTCTGATAGTACTTTTCCTCTTCCTCAAAAAATATTTGTACAAATGACTTGGTCCATTGCATAGAAGTCAGGTGAACAAACATGCCAGCTCTGCACTATTTACTTCACTGCCAAAGCTCTATAGGGAAGGATAATATTTCTGTACACTTTTATACCACCATTTCTCATATAAGAATAAAAAAAGTTGTAATTTGTTGGAAACAGCTGTATCTAGCTCTCTGTAAATGCTGAAATGTTCAATATGTTATCTTATTTATTTATTTATAAAAGCAGTATTTGTTAATGGCTTTTCTATGTATCAGAGTTGTCAAAGCAATGTATAATGCAGGGTTGTTTTTTTAAAAAAAATTACAAACAGGTTAACAACCATACAGGAACTTAGAAACCAGTGTTAATATCCCAAGGCCATATGGAATAATAGTTTTAGCTGCCCACCAGAAACTCAACAAGGATGGAAACAGATTTCCCATGAGAGGTATTCCCACCACTGAAGTGTTGTTACATAGAAAGTTCCTGCACCCACCAGCCTACCTTCTCCCAACAGTGGGACACACAATAGGAGTGAAGCTCTCTCAATCCAGGCAAACTCATAAAAGAGGAGCTGGTCTTTCCTATAACGTGGTCTTGAGACTCTTATGGCTTTATAGCATTTGAATTGATTTTGGAAACAGGCTATTTTACCTAAAGAAAGGTGGGGGAGTACTGGGTGGGAGGTCCATACCAGCCATGTCAGTTTCTCCTTTAAAATGTTGGGGAATTTATCTACAAGAGGCTGGATAACTTGAGGGTCCTTCCCAACTCTGTATACCAGTACTAGCTGAGGACAACTCAAAGTTGGATGAATTAAGATTATTTATACAAGAGTGCAATCAAACGCAGAATAGTAATTGAAAAAGAAACATCATTCAAAGCTAACTGAAATGGAGGATTGGAAATTGGACAGCAAAGTTTGAGAGGTGAAAAGAGGGTGACACTTACCTTTCTGAAGAATAGACCAAGGAAAGTGGGAAGTGGCTCAGACTCAAATCTGAAGGCAACACAGTTCATATGCAGAGCATAGACTGTGCAAGAAGGCTAGGTTTGGGGACCAATATTTGTATTTGAGATCCTAGCCTCAAGTGGTGTACTATCTTGTAAGGTAACAAAGACCTAATGGTCTTCCCAAGAATCGACAGTGGGATTCCAGACTAGTTGATGGCTTTAACTTTAGGGTAACTAAAACATGATGGGATTAGGGCAACCCCAAAGTGGAAGAATAAGGAGGTTGGCTGGGAACACTGAAGGGGGTAAATAGGATGTGCTATATTACTGCATTTGGTGCAATGAGACTTCATTTGTCTTTGAATGTAAGAGGATATGCAGAAGGCCTGGGGGAGGAAAGAGTAATCAGCACACCCATTTAGCTTTGATTGCAGCATTACACATGTCTTTGGATCTGCTCTCCTTTCTCATGGGGAATCCATCTGGTGTTCCAAAGGTCATCATAACCTCTTAAGAATATGCTGGATACAGATATGAAAATATGGATATCCTAAATACAATGCAAGGTATGCAGGACATACTAACAGCTGGCTTAAATCATTGCAGTAGAATATAGACTGGTGACATATGGCTTGTAAATTGCAGACTAGGCAACAGTCTTGTTACTGTATTTTGTTCAAACTGTAGCTTCTGAAGATTTTTAAAGGATAGCAGCTTTATAAAGAGTCCATTACACTTATCTAATTGAGAATTTTAATAAAGGCATGGATCCTGTGTCCAGATCTGCCCTCTCAAGGAAGGGGCAGAGATGGCACACAGTTCAAAGTTGGACAAAGGCTTTCCTGTTATTGATTTATGAGTTTTTTTAATTTATGTGTGTGTGGGGGGGGGAAGAGGAAATAAGTTATGAGCCTTAGATTAAGGGAATGTCAGTAAACTCCAAGCAAAGTGAAGGAAATGCTTCATATACCACCACCTCAGTTCATTGTACTGAGTTCATCAACAGGGTGCAAAGGTAGCATTAATACAAAGAAAGTATTTCATATTAAGACTATGTTCATTCTCTCCTATTTTTCCTTATTTCAGATAAGGATTAAAGGTTATGGTCATCAGTGTGATCAACAGCAAGCCAGACCCCAACTTTTTCTCCCTTATTCCAATTGAGGCTGAGTGTGTGTCTGTGTGTTTCTCTCTCTCTCTCTCTCTCTCTCTCTGTGCATATCAAACATGGTTTCTGTTTTATGCTCATCCCACACTGTTCTAAAGGCTAAGCTTCTTGGTCCTGAGACTGCTGCTGACTGCATCTATTTTTTCATGTTGCTGTTACCTGCTACACTTTTTTGCAATCCTCTTTCCATTTATTTTCCTCTTCCCCCTCCCCTCTTCTTCTGGGCATACTGGTTAATTTGTCACATGAGCAAGGTGCTATTCTGCAGTCAGCACAGAATACATTGGCCAGAAGATGCTATAAAAATTGCTCTTGTCTCCTCCTTCCTCCCCCACCCTTCTGCAGTGATTGAACATATCACTTTGTTCCATGTCGAAGCTTCACCAGTCTAGGGGGCCTGGGATCATAATTCTAAGTCCTTCACTAGCCTTCCAGCCTGCTTCTCTATACATCGTATGTCTAGGATGACTCGCTCTGCTGTTTTATTTATGATGCAATCAGATGCTGTGAGAATGTGAGCCGTAACTTTTCCATTGCATAAAAATACCTTTTTTAAAGTCTTATGTTATAAACGTTTGATCTCTTCTGCATGCCTTTTCTCTATTCCTTCCATCCCATCTAGCTATATGAAATAAAATGGGATTAGTCCTTAATTATGAAATGATCCCAGAAATGATAAACTAATTTAAGTCCTATTGACTTAAATAAAAGTGCTCAGTGTTGTGCAGCCCATGTCTCCTAGTACCTATTGAATTTTATGGTAGGTTTTCCTCTTCCTCTATTAAAATCCATTTCTTTTAAAAACAATTTCTTGTTTCATGTTTTAGGATGTCATCATATAGCTTACATCTACAACAATGAGTACTAGAAACTTAGATTTAAATAGCTGACGTTTTCAGGATCCTAACAAGTGCCTATGTACTGAAGAAAAATCTATCAGGATGGAGCTATGTCTGATTAACATTTACTATTGTTTTCTTTTAAAATATATTTGTTTTAAGAAAATTTCTACTGTGGTGGCTATTCAATTTTTCCTGGCCTTGATAAACCAAGTGGTCGAGCCTATATAGTAACATATTATCAATTATTTGAACATTTAATTATGAATATTATTACATGTATAAAAACACAGATAGCTGACTATTATATTTAGTTCCATCTGTTGTAAGAGCCAAAAGGTTTTGGCTGTCTGTAGCATCCAGGAAGAGACAACATCCAGGAAGAACTAATAGTTTTTCAATGAAAAGGCATGATTCAACAGAGTGAACCATGCAGCCATATTTGTATGGCGGCTCTACCATGCTGAGAAGGTTGATTTTGTTTCCACATCTGGCAGGAGAACTCATTCCCACTGAAGTCTACAGTTCAAACATGATAGGGTCTTCATTTATGACCTCAATTCAAATCTGGAGTAACTATGGGCCTTTGCAGACTGCCATAAATAGTGCACATTAAATTGAGGCACTGCCCTGGCTCAGTGCTAGGGAATCATGGGAACTGTATTTTTTTCTGAGACATTGAGCCTTCTCTGTCAGAGAGCTCTGGTGCCACAATAAATTACACTTCCCATGATTCCCTAGCACTGAGCCAGGGCAGCGCCTCAATTTAATGTGCACTATTTCTGGCAGTCTGCAAAGGCCCTATAATAACCTTGACAAAAAGCTATAGATAAAGCTATACCAAAAGTACATAGAGTTTACAATATGGATCAAGATCTTGAAAAAATGGACCTTGGGGCTCTTGAATCCTGCCTTCCCAAACTGTTTTAGGAGGGTGAGTGTGCAGTGCTTGTTAGCAGTGTTTTGTTATGCAATTAAACCAGTAGGACTGATGTGGCCATGACATTTAAAGTGTCCCTAAGCTTTGAATTTAATGATGGCATCCCATTCACCTTCCCAACTGGAAGGAGCAGCTCATCACAGCTTGGCTGAATAGATGTTTGGGTCTTCATTCCTAAACTGGCAGCAAGCGTGAAGTCAAAGGCCACCAATGCCAGCCAAAGCTGCTGGCAAAACGTCAGGAATAAACTCTTCCAGAGCACAGCCACATAGCCTGAAAAACCCAGAAAAACTATTACTGTACCCTGTTTGGGACAGATCAGTTATAAATATGTGTGCAGTACCTTTAAAACAAAGTATGTGTCCAAAGGGAAAAGAAAGACATGATAGTGGTGGGAATGTCAGGCCCTGTGGTCAAATATGATTCTTTTTTGGTCTGGACTTACCTCAATGTCCCCACATCCTTTCCTATTGTACCATTATGTTATGGTTTTCCAAATTTTGTATTTGTCCTCTATTCCAAAAAGTTAAAATATCTCTAGATATGGACAAAAAGAGTTTTGTATCCAAACATCTTGATGTTTTTGGTTCCACTCTTTTCCCTTTGGTGTCACTCACTAGTGGAATGCTGCCCCTCTAGGGCTCAAAGACGTTTTCTACCTGTCCACCCCGCAGGGATGGACAAATACACAGGGCCAGGGGCCAATTTTCCAAGCCCCGTGAGGGATGATCTCTCCCTCATGTGCCCAAAATACATCTTGTTTTTTCCTTCTCTCATCCAAAATGGTGACCAGAAATCATATAATTTTTTTGTAAGCCGCTTAGATTGTTTGTCAATAAGCAGGATAAAAATAAATTTTATTTATTATTATTATTATTATTATTATTATTATTATTATTATTATTATTTTCAATCAGTACTTTGAAAGGGAAACAGAGAAAAAACAGTGATACTTGACAGAGTGGAGGTTGGTGTTGTGGCTTAGAGAAGGCTTTTTTTTTTAGTGTTTGTGTACATTTGGAGGTTTTTTTCAGGATAAAAACCAGCCAGAAATCCTGATAGGGAGCAAATTAAAATTGAATTCTACAGTTTTGTGGGCTGGGGGGGTTCCAGAGGTCACAAAATATGATTCTGGAGCTATGTGCACTCCCTTTGCCCCAACCCTGTCATAGAGCAACAATGGATCTCTATCACTCTCCAGAGAGTTGAAGAAATTTTTCCTTGAACCCACCCTACCAATCTTTCCTTCTCCAAAAACAATCAAAAGAGAGCCACCATCTTGCCCTGATGCCTTGAAAAAGAAAACACCAATAATGTCATGCCAGATCTTATGCTCTTCGTAGGTCCTCTTCTGCATAAATTCTTTCCAGATTAATTATCCCTGCCTCAGGTACTCCCACCCCCAATGATCTTCGTGTGGCCCCATTTACTGATGGATGAAGAACAATGCCTTGGGCCAATCTTATGCTTGTAAAGTTTTTAATTTTTTTAATTGTTCAAATTTGTAGTTTTAATTTTCATTTGATTTAATACTGTTTTAAGGGGGGAGGGATTATGTTTTGGGATATATTGTATGGTTTTATTGTTGTAAGCCTCCCTGATTGGGTCCCTAAAGGGCGGGATAAAAATAATTTTTATTATTATTATTAAAGCCAGAAGTATGTGTAATGAAGAGCAGAGACCAGTTTTTACTACTGGCCTGAGGTTTGGAGCCACAGTAACCTTTGCCATTCAAAGTTACTGATTGAAATTGCTAGCACTGCCATCATCTTGTTAGTGAGTGTTTTCAAAATGGTGGTATAAGGAATACCTTAAACATTTCTGTACACATGACTGATTGATTAAACTTGCAGCCCATATTTAGCCCCAAGACCTGCCTCAGTATCTTTGCTTGAGGCAATATTCATCTTATTATATTTATATCCTGCCTTTCATCTAGTGAGCTGAAAGAGGAAGATATATATATGTTTTCTTCTTCTAAAGTCCCCTGTTGGGTTCCATTGACTAATAGGTATTCCATTAGGAAATGGGCTCACTTCTCTTTAAAATTGCCAAAATTAAAGCCCAAAAGACTGCTGAGAGAATTCCAGCTATGCTACAGTCATAATAAATATGGATAAAAACATTGCTTAGTATTGTATGAGGGACTGCCAATGAACAACAGGTGCTGCAGGCTGTAGTTCAGACAAGGGAAGTGGCAAAAGCTCCTCTGTTTTACTTACCTAAGAAAACCCTATGTGATTCATGGGGTCTCCATAAGTTGAAAGGCAACTTGAGGGCACACATACATGCATGCAAAACACTGTCATTTTATAGGAGAAAATATAATATAAGGGATACAAAAATAACCCTACATTTACTTATTTGGACCTGAGACACTCCCTCCCTCCCTCCTTTCTTTCATTTACTGTATACTAGCTCACTTCCTTTTGGTATTACAAATGAATCTCTTCTTGGACCCTTTCTTCTCCACACAATGCCATCTTGCATGAACTAAATACATCATCAGTAAGGCTCATTCTCCTGTATTACTCTAATATATCACTGGAATGACATCTGCTTCTGATGATGTATTACATTAATTCATCATCGGAATGTGGGGCTGCTGTGGGGCATTGCAAAAGTGTGCTAACAAAGGAATAACAGTCCTGAAATCCCATTCAGTTTTAATTATCAAATGAGGACAGCTCTACAGCTAAGTGATACGTAATGTGGAAGCTCTTACATCATCTCAGAACAGAGAAGAGTAATCTGCATCCTCATTACATTATCCAGGCAACTTTGCACAGCATTTCCATGGTCTGAAATTGCCTGCTCCTTTCAGTGTTTCACAAACCATAACCACCCCAATATTTACACTGCCCTATGAATAATTCAACTGTCTTCTATTTATTCTGTCCACCTTACCTTCTCCATGATAGCTAAACTGCAAATCAAATATCTAGCTATAAACACAGGTCTCCCCACCCCCACCTGTATTTCACATAGAAATGGGGACTCTGTGAACATTTGCATTTAGTCTTAGTATGCACGCATGCATGAAACCCCCTCCCCCCCACACACACAGCAAAAAGACAATAGAGTCTTTCTTTTGAAATCACTTTTGCAAATGGTTGCATATGTATCTGTTGCAAGAATGCAATTTTCAAGAAGAAAATGCATGAGATTCCTAGCTTGGACAAATTCATCAAATATTGTTTATTGTACATATAAACAATGTTCATTCCTTAGTATTTTGATTCAATTTATGAACTTCACTTCAAAATACTTATGATTAAATGTTTTCATAGTATACTGCTGTATCCATTGTCATAAAATATACCATTTTTATACTTAAATCCTTTTCTTAACCCATCTCTTTCTATATTTTAATACCACTGCAGCATTAACTGTATTTTTTATAGACTTTGAATCAAATTGTCAAAAGGTCAGATAGTATTCAAAGTTGGTCCTTTTTTGTTGGATTTCATTTCATGTTTATTTAATTATACAATTCAGACAATGTAGCATATTCAAAAAACAGCAGAGGGTATCTATCCAAAGGACACCATTTAAGTTTAGTACTAGGATATCTTACTGCTTTTAACACCAATACTGTCGTTATTCTGGAAGAGACTGTTTTGTTTAATAAGCATTTATCTATTGTTAATGTCTTCCAAGAATTCATCTTGGGGTTTATACTGAAGATAAATGCAGGCCTGTGAGAGTTTATGAAAAATGTCTCAGCAAGTGACAGGATGCCTGATATGACTTACCACAGTCCGCTTCACATGTGGAGCAATCTACGACTTGTCTTGCATTTATTATATTTTTCTGCTGCATGTTTTCTCTTCTCTCTCTCTCTCTCTTGCTTCTGAGTCTCTTTGATATTAAATACTTTTAATACCAAACAGTGACAGTAAATTTGAAAAGAATGTGTGATGTGAAGAAAGAGACAAAAGTCTTGATGTAAAAATGCCACTATAATAGAGAGGAAACAGCACAGACATTTTTGAAATGGTGTGCTCATGAAAAAAGGGAATACAAAAGGAATTAACTGAAGATCTAGCTTGTAGACTATGGGCTGTGCCATTTTCACTCACCAGTATGGTATACATAATATTTGGTAAACCATCCAAGACTATTTTTATCACAGTATATATACTACACTGTCCATGAGGTGTTCCTTTATTTTTTTCCTGGGTTTTCGTTTCTTTTCTTAAGTAGTGAAACTGTACATTGTTCCAGCTTTGTCTAATGTCCTGTATATATTCCTAGAATCTATGAAGATAATAAATAATGCACATGTTTGGTGTAGGAATGCTTGTAAAAGAATTGTAAATTAGCAATAAAACTCTACATGAACTATCAACTGTGATTGAAATAAATATCTTGTCTAATTATAAATAACTTTTCTATCCCACTCCCCCCTCCTTCTCTCCTTCTCTCCCTTCATCTGTCTCCCAGCCTCCTGCCCCTGCCCCCGCCCCAGATTGTATGAGTTGAAAAGATATCTGATATAAGTTACACTGCTGGATAGGTAGAATAACAACCAAAATTAAATTAGTTTCCAGCTCTTGCAAATTAATCAGTAACCTTGAGATGTTGGAGTGTATCCTGCATGTCAATAATGCAGAGGGAAGATAGTATTTGTACTTGGTGATTGTCCACAGTTTGCAATAGATGGATAAATATGTCACCCTATGTTTTATTTATTCAAATGAGATCCTTAAACAACTGTGATTTAAGTAGTTCCATTTTTCATGTTCTTCTTCAATGACCAGATCCTGCTTGGTAGGAGATTTTGTGCAACATGATCTTGGACACATTTACTCAGAAATAAATCCCACTGAGTTGAATGGTATTTCCAAGTAAGCAAGCATAGGACTACCTTGTCTTTCTGTACAACCCTGTGCACATTTATTCAGGGGTAAATGCCAATGTTTTCATGTATGCCTAGCATCCTTAATGCAATGCAATAATCGAGTTTCAAGAAGGCGTAAATCTAATTTTAGAAGAGGCAGAGCACAGTGCAATGAACAATACAATGAGTTTCATGTCCCCAACTGAGCTCTGGAATGTTTATATTTTCTTTATAACCAGACCCACAGCAGCCCCCTATGCTGTTTTGCAAACACTTAAAAAAAAACTCAGGTAGTTTCAAAGCAGTTTGTAATAGATCATGGGAAGAGTTTATTGTTCAAAGAGGAGGGAAAGGCAAATATTGTGCTGTGTGCACACACAAAACATTGGGAGAATCAAAAAGAGGTATGTGTATTGAGTCTACAGTCTTTTGGGTTTGAATTGATCTATGCCAATAAACTAGTCATACAATACAATTTGAGCAAATAGGAGGGTAAGGTTAGGAGTCTCAATTCATTTCTGATATTCTAGCCAACTCAATCTTTTCTAAAACACATGAGCACTGCTACAGAACACTAATGCTCACCAGGGATGCAGTGATATTTGCTGAAGTACAGTTTCTCATAATGACAATCCCCATAGTCACACTCATGAAAGATATGCAGGCACCTGTATTGATCTGTATTAATTAATTAAACATATACATAAATAATTTTATTAGTTCTCTCCACCAGGACAAGTTCTTTTTGAAAATCCAACTGTCCTTCAAAAACCAAACCATCAACAGGGCTAACTCATAACATTACATTGTTGTTGATGAAATCCATTTCCTCCTGCATCCAGCTGATATAAGAATCACAGATTAGCTCAGAGGGAACGGGGAGGCTGGATGGGTGCCACAGAAGATGTTTTAATCCTGGTTCGAGTGAAGTCAGAGATTCTGGCTTCACTACATCACTGCTGCTCAAAGTGGTAAATAATGTGGGACTGATACATGACTTTATTAAACTGGATTTGTTTGGTTTCCTCAACTGCTACTGAAAATAAAAGTTTGGAATAAAAGTCTAGTAGTTGTTTGGGAGAGATCTGTTCTGAGTTTGGAGATACATTCTCAGTGATTGGACAGCTCTTTTGCTACCAAAGCTCAGAAACTCCCTTATGTGTTGACCTGTGCCAACAGTTTAGGGACTCCATCATTCCCTGTTGACTTAAACTTCAACCTTCTGTGACTTTTGTATAGCTCTAAATATTAACCAGGATATGGGGAATGGTGAAAGCAGAGAAACATTGTTGATTTTCATGCAATTTGCTTTGCTCAGTTATTCTCCCCCACCAAACATGCAAATTTTGACATGCAGATTGAAACTAAAAAACTCATGGCTCTAGACTCACTTTAAGATACAAGCTGCAATGCATTTACACAGAAATGTATTCTGGTAACCCAAATCCCTGTCCAACATCATCTTTGTTTCTGAAGTCTGATTACTTAACATATTCTATCACCTTGGGAAGAAAGCTGAGGTAAGCGGCTTAATTTATAGATGGATGAAGCAAACTTATTTAAAGATTCTCACTACATTATCATGAATCATGTAGGCCTATTAAACTAATTGCTAAGTAAATTTAAGCAGTATTACAGTAGAATTCAGGGAATTTATCATCTATCTAAAGAGCTCTTTGGTGGTCTCATGCTGCCCCCCACAGATATGTCTCAGAACATTCATTATGCCATAATTACAAAGTCTCTTTGAAGAGGCTAAAAATCCCAAGACTCTTCTCATCAATTATTTTCACCTGTTAATTCATTTTGTGTGAGGTAATAACCTCCGCATAATAACAAATGTGCATGTACTCCGATTTTGCAATTAAAAGCAGCAGGGCTCCTATTTTGATCATACAGACTGTGACATCCATCATAGAAAACAATTTGGGCCTAGCAGGATGACAGATGCCACACTGATGGCTCTACTAACTAACTGCCTGTCCTGGTGTAAGAAAAAAATGGCCTAGCTTCAGTCGGCAGCTGCAAGCTATCTGATAGCTTCTGACCAGCCAGCAGGGGAAAAGCCTGCAGTGAGTAAATTACTGAAAAGTAATTTTTACTTCACAAAATGAGGATTTGGGAGCTGCAGATGTATGCATTCCAGTGGCTGGCCCAATTTGGAAACAAATCACCCTTTTCATTTGAAAATGACTGGAATAACCACTGCTGTTCAAAGAGGATTGGTTCTCTTTGCCTTATTCATGAAAAAGAAAACAAAATTAAAGCCCAGCACAAGACAACAATAATAGCAACAGAAATACCATGTTACAGTCATTATTTTTCTTCTCCTTCACATCTTATTACCTGCAGAAAGCAGGGTGGTTATCTCTGCCTTCGTTGGGTAAATCGGCACAAGTGGGATTTCTTCCAACCTATGGGCAGGTGCCTAAATAATAGAAGAGTGTTCATTTTAGCCTTTTGCTTTGTATCAAGGCTGAGTGAGCTCTAATTTGGGAATGATCCCACCAAGCCTTAAAGCAATCTCTATGCCTCATCTTCATCTCCACAGAAAATGCTCAAGCAAAGTACAACTGCTGGCAGCTCATTATCTCCTGAACAGATTTCCTGAGAAAATTATTTGATTTCTGGAAGATAATATTAGAATAGGTTTTGTTGTTCTGAATTGGGGGGAGGGGGAAGATTTGGATGAAATCTGACAATAATGAACGAATATTTCTTTTCTACAAATAAATCAACAGCAAAAACCCAACAATATAATTGACTTTTGCTGCAGTCCACACAGACTGACCTTCAGTTTGAAGCAAAAGTGCTTAGCATTCAGATATTAGTGAATTTTTTTTTAAAAAAAAAAACTAGGTATGGGCTGGAACTTTGTTTTTGATTTTTTGGTATGTGCATTTTGACATAAACTTTGCAAGATTCACAAATTTCTTCATAGTAGAGAAAAAAATCACATTGAGATTCAATCAGTTTGAATAGACAAGAAGCACAGGCAGCACAGATAGTTGAGAAATTGTTTTAGTTCATTACTTACATGCACCACCAACATTAACACACTTTGAATGAGGGAGAAAATTAAATAGATACATACATACATCTTTCTTTTCAAGCATTTGATTTTTGAATACTTGAATTCTGAAAATACAATGTCAGAGTACACAGGCGTTGCACTGGAAATCTTAGGCATTTTGTTTTTTAAATCTTCATTTCTTTTATTTTCCCAGGTAGAGATTTTTAACATCTTTCCAAACTATTAGAGCAGTGTAGTATAATGGTTAGAGTGATTCTCAAAATGAGGGTGGCTCAGGTTCAAATATTCACTGAGCCATCAACCTCATTGGATGATCTACCCACATAAGGTTGTTATGAGGATAAAATTGAAGAGGCTCCATGCTTATAATATCAAAGACTTATTCAGGAACAAATATTTCACTAATGAACTTGCACACATACAGGGCGAATAAAAAAAAGGTACAAAACCAAATAAGAACAGCTTTACCTTTGCAATGCTACAATTGATGGTGTATGTGGATACATAGCATATTTTTGTATCCCATAATTAAACATTTAAAAGATCTTGTAATTTTTAAACATTAAGCCAATTTATATTTAATGCTCTGGGTGCAAATTTGGGATGCTAAGATTGCAAATCATGATCCATCCACAGGGTAGATTTATTGTAAGATGCTACAAAAATATTTTGTTAGATTGAAATGAAAGGTAACAGGATGGAAATTATAATGTATTATAAATATGTAGCCTTTGGACTGCATCCTGGTAATATAATGCCAAGCAACAAAGAAAGATCAGTAGAGGGCAGAAGGTTAAGTAAAACAGAAATTTTTCCTGGTTGCCCATAAGAGGATGAGATAGTCCAGTGTATGTCATCTTTAGATAAAATGCTTATCACTTTATATTTGTCCTCCACATCTCTGGCATTCTTTTTCCTTGGAAAGAAAGAATGAAAATATATATTAAAAGACTACTGGTTCATTGTACTGAAGTTGTAAAGATAAATAGGAAATGAGTGGGGCAGATTATGTGTATGTGTCCTGAGAAGATTGCCAGGTGTGATGACGAAACTAGTAAAATGGATAACTCTTCCATTTTTTTGAGAATGTTTTCATTCTCTGCTTTGATTCCTTCTTAATAAAATCAAATATATTGAACTTTTCTCTTAATCTTTTCCAGGGATAGGAAGAGTCCTTGAGTTCACATAGGTCATTGCAAAAGCCAGTTGTGTGTGCTTCTGTCCAGAAGTAACATATCAAATGTTTGGAATCAACTGTGGTCGTAAAGAAGCTGTTTATAGGGTTAGATGGTGCTTAAAAGTAAAGAAAAGTGGATGAATGAAAACAACTAAATTAAAACTATTCTTTAAAGCTCATTTTTAATGCAACATTGGTAGCACTTGTTCTTTATACCCATGGTCATGCAATAACTAATGTTCAGCAGCCATCAACAAATTACAACTCATGACACTTAAGCTGCTGCGATATTATGCCCAAAGTCCTAGCAAGAAAATATATACTTTTTATTACCAAATTGTTCTTGTTTACAATTCTAATATCCTCTTCATTATCTACTTTTTCCAGACATTTTAAGCAGTTCTGATGACCTGGGGCAGCACTAGCCCTGTCATAAAGAGAAATTAATGTTGTTAAAGATGGCCTAGCTGCCCTCTGGGACAGCTGAAGATGTGAAAAATATAAGGTTCTATTTTAAAGATGAAAATGATTAAAGGCGCAAGCACCTTGCTCTTAGTGCAGCCACTAAAACTTTTAATAAAATACTTCAGCACAGGAGGGGGAGGGAAAGAAACCCACTTTACTTGTTCCCACTGTAAGTCTAAAGGGGTAAAAAAGGCAACTTTGTTCTGTAAGAAGAGGCTTGCTTTAAGGACTAATAAGCGTAAAAAGGACTTCATCATTATAAAGAACCCTATTCGTCTCAGCAACAGCTCACTTAATAAAGACTGGATGATAGAAAAACCACTGATGCTGTCTCCAAATAGCCAGTAAGCTAATTAGGTGCATTGTAACAGGTAGCTTTTACCAAAGAGAGAGTCAGAGAGAGAGAAAGAAAGAAAGAAAGAGTGAGAAAGAAAAGGAAAAGAGAGGCTTAAACCAGCTTGCAGCAAATGCTTAAAAACATTGTAGCAGATGTACAGTAGTTATTGTATTCTCTTCAAGGCTGTTCCAGCTGCCACCATTTTTTTTATAGGCTTACGTACCTCAAACCCCTTATAGAATCTAAGAATAGGCTTTGAATGAAGGAAGAAAAACACAAGGCAGACACAGACATATTGTGAACTTTAGGGGTCCCAGACCAAAGACAGTGTTCGGGGAGGGGGGTTGTGGTACAGCTATATGAAAGCAACTGGTAGCAAACACAAAAAGAGAAGAGCCTAACCTTTGTCCTGACATGGAGATGGAACAATGAGCATCGCCACTTGGCTTTCATAATCTTGCCCACCTCAGTCATTTTTAATGGTTCTGTGAAGGTTAGAGAAGTTGCCCTGAAGGCAGAAAGTCTAAACCACACACCTTTTGTGCTTTAATTATGTGCCATTCATTATATCCAGAAGGAGTGTGAGAAGGAACCATTTGCTAACTATGGAAGAATTTGGAGGGACAGGACAACTGAACAGAAGGTCAGGTAGGCCAGGGAGCCCTTCAGAGAGCCAAGAATGTGGCAAAAGAGAACTTGCCAATAGAGGAAAATGCCAAGGGTTTTTCAGAGTCAATGTGGCTCTCTGCCTACTGCAACACAAATGGCATGGAGTTTCACACCAGAAAAATCACAAAGGTTGTCTGTTAGCCCAACTGACCCTTTTTGCATTTGCTTTCATTATTACATCCACCTTCTTTATCTGTGGTTGACCCAGTCTCAAACTACACTGTGGCAATATATTTTAGGACATACCTAAATACACAGGTATTGGTGTTGCTTTAATAGTAAGAAATATAACCCAACTGAAAGCATATTCTTGATTATGTTTGATTTTTTAAAAAGTTCCAATCATTAGTCCATGCAGGTAGAGAGAATGTTATCATTTGCATGGCAGTGCAATATTATGACCTTTCTTGATGCACTAGCATCAACTCCATTGAGAAGCTAGCATTCCTTAATACAAATGTTGTATATCAGTTTGAACATTGTCTTTATTTATTTACAGTTTTTCCTCATTATTTATCTATTGTTTAACAATAGCTACATGCATTAATAATCTAATCTAACATCAATAATATACATGCATCAATAATCAATCTTGTAGATATCTGGCACCAGCCATCTTACATCTTACATATACCTTTCCAAGTCCTATTTTTTATGAGAAAGATGGCTTATCAGTCTAATAAATCTTGGCCCTACCACTTTCATGAGCATGTTTAGTGGCAATATGAGAGAAGTTCTCCACAACTGCTCCTAGGGTTTCAATTTCCTATCCTACAAAGGCTAGCATGGCTCCCTCCTTGCTGTCTTTCTGCCAGCCAATGAACACTTTTCTGAGAGCCATTTAGGAACTAAATGCAAGAACTTTTAATGGTGTGCTATTTTCTTGACTTTTGTCCTTTAAGAAATTTGTTTTCAGTAGTTTTAAATCAATAGATATTGCATTTTAATAATAATTCACCTTTATGCTTTTATTCATGCCTTGTATGTATGTGTTTTTTTTTTAATTTTTGTGAGCTCCCTTGAGTCCTAGATTTGGGGAAAAGTTGAGACATAAATAAATGAACAAGCAACAATTAAAACCAGTTTATTCTGTAGCATCAGTTTTGAGGAGTCCCAAGAAAGCAACCCTTTACACCCTCAAATTCCCATCCTCGAAATCTCCTCTACTTAAAGGGTTGTGACAATGGGGAGTCTCAAGAAAAAAATGACAGAAAAAGTGCCTTGTTTTAGTTGCAACTTCTGTCAGTATCAGGACATTTAAAGAAATAAAGGTTTGTGACAGAACAGCCAAAGTGATTTTCCACATGCCAAAAAAGTCTGAAGGGGAACTTTGGGAGATGCTTTAGAACAGTGGTGGGTGACAGAAGTGATCTAGGTGGGAGGCAGCATTTTCAAAAATTGGAATCTACAGGAAAAAGAGAGACATATCTCCAAGTGCTCAGTAATTTGGGAAATGCCCAATGCATTTTGGCATATATATATTACATAATATTACATATCATTCCAATACCTGTAATAATATTACATATCATTCTAATACCTGTACAAATGTCAGGGTTCCCCCTCCCAAAAAATAGAAACAGCCATCCACTGAACACTTGGAGATATGTTTCCCTTTTACCTGTAGTTTCTATTGGGTGGGTGGTCGTCAGTTTTTGTCTCTTCTTCTTTTTAAAAAATTGGGAAAGACAATAATGTGGTAGTCATTAGAAAAAGAGGGAAACTATACAAAAGATCTATAAATGAAGGATCCTTTCACACTACAAAATTATTACACTATAATTCCATTTTAACTGCCATGGCAACATCCTATAGAATCCTGGGATCTGCCATTTAGGGAAGGGTATTTACAGTTCTCAACCACAGTGCTTCAATAGCCACTGAATCCAAATCCCAGAATACCGTAACCTGTTGCCATGGAAGTTAGTGAGATATAGTGCTACACTTGTGTAATGTGAAAGGGCCTAAATTCTCAGCCTTGAATTAGCAAAACCAGAGAAGGATGGTAAATAATAAAATCATTTAAAGATCACTGGTTCACAGTGTCACCAGAACTCACCATCAGCTCAATAGAACATACTTCTCTCTCTCTCTTTCTCTTTCTCTCTCTCTCTCTCTCTCTCTCTCTCTCTCTCTGGTCCAAAAGACACTGGGAAGTTTGAGACCACTTTAACTGTCCTGGCTCCGTGCTGAGAACTGTAGTTTTGTGAGACATTTAGACTTCTCTGTCAGAGAGCTCTGGTGCCACAATAAACTACAATTCCCAGGATTCAATGATTGTGTTCATTCCAAAAAATACTACTGCAATTTTATGTCCTTAAAAATGTACCATAATTGATAAATGTAGCAACAGCTGTTGGCAAATGTCCCTCTTGCAAAAAGTGGGTCTTTGTTTTTAACATGCGGGGACCCAGGTTCTTTGACAGAGGAAGTGGAGGGATTTATGGTAGAAATGGTTGAAAACCACTCTCTTAGGGAGCTAGTGGTTCTCTGCAAAATATTCGGGCCATGGTGCATAAAAAAATAAACAGTGGGTTGGGTGGATGTAGATGAATTCCAACTGTAAACCGTTGTTTCTCACATTGTTCCTGGTGGTCCTTAACGTTAGGACAGAACTTTGGAAACAGCAAGATAAAAGCAACACATTTATCTGCAGCTGGGTTCCTTTTGGGTAACAAGTGTAATGAAGCTGCATTTAAAAAGTGAAGTAATAAGTAAGAAGAAGATTGCTTTATTGATACGAGAAATTGTTTCTAATTATTTTCAAAAGTTAATTTTAGACAATGTTCTTACAGGAATTTTGACAGGCATTTCCCACATTTTATGTTGTTTTGTGATGAAACCTAAGCACACACATACCTCCCTTTGAAAAAGAAACAGAACTTCATGGAAAAGCTACTTTTTCATCATTGTAAATTACATCAGTTATTTTTTCATCATTATATCAAGTAAGAGCAATAGTTTATTTCTCAGGTTGCCAGGTCAGCCAAGCAGTTTGCCCCTGGTTGCCAGGCCAGCTCAAGACTAGCAATAATGCATGAGACAGATCTATATAAAGTTGCCTTACGTGTAGTAAGAAGAGAGCCTCTTTTGAGATCTTACGCCTGCATGAGATTTCAAATCTCATGGGAACTCCAGAACCTATAATTACAGGGGAAAATGCAGTGCCACTCCAACCATGATATCCACAGGTGGATTCCTGGTATTTTGTAATAGTTGATTTCTCCATACAAAAAGCTCAGGTTGATCTTCAAGAGTATGACTGGCAATTGCTCTCAAGAGTTCAAGGATGTTGGATTTGGGGATCCTGTAAAGCTCCATTACGGGATCAGACTCCAAGCTCCCAAATACAGGATGTTTATATAAAATGGGATGCCTGGGGACCCTACCTAAACACAAAAAATAATGATGAACTAGTAATTTTCCAAGGAGTGCCCTAGGAAGATATTTTTTCAGAGAGGAGAGGACAAGAGAAAACCCCATTTCATGGATGTAGGAAGTATGGATTCAAATGAATGAGTTCATTTCTCTCTCTCTCTCTCTCTCTCTCTCACACACACACACACACAACTATGGAAATGTAGATTCCAGTGCAATAATGAATTAAAACTCTGCCTGACAAAATCTGAATCTGTTTTTTCCCCCCAAGCTCCAAGTGTGTTTTCCTTTGATGGCAGGAAAAAAACAAACACTTTTACCATGTTTAAACATAAGTGAAATAAATAGCTGCCTATGTTATTATGATGAATTCAATATTAATTGACTCAAGATTAATTCAACATCCATTTAAGTCTTAGGTTGTATCTGCACTACACAGATAATCCATGTTGACACAGCTTTAACTGCCAATCATATTTAGAGAACGTGTTTTTACGTATAAGGCTGTGTCTGCACTGTAGAAGTAATCTGGTGCCCCAAGAAACTACAGTTCCCAGAATTCCATAGCATTGAGCCATGGTAGTTAGAGTGGTGTCAACCTGGATTACTTCTACAGTGCAGACACAGCCTTCTACTTAAAAACACGTTTTCTAGATATGATTGGAATGTGCCTTCTATACTACTAGCCCAGATAGATAATCATCTTGCATGCCAGACCTTGCACTCCACCCCGAGTCTAGAGGGCTGAACTTTGCCTTTCTGTGGCCTAAAATACGATGTAAAAAGAACATGCAAGGTTTCTTCTGCTAAACTGGGGATTTCAGCAAAAATCCAATACCAGGTTCCTAAACAGAGGGAGAAATCAATTAAGTAAACTTGAATCTGGGCAATGAAAATCAATTTAAACACTGAGCAAACTAAATCTCCTGTTAGTTCATGGAACTACAGCTCCCTAGCCTCAGAAACCACATGCTGAGATTTTTAAATTGTCTTATTGAAAATATACCATTCAAAGATAACAGGGCACATTTTATCAGCTAACTAATAGAGCCAATATGTTCGCTGGAGTCAAAATATATGTAGACAATTCTACTCACAGTCCAAACACTATATGTTTTTGATCGATGCATCACTCCTTTTGTGTTTAGTATATTATATTCCAAAACATTGATTTAAATGAATAAAAATATTGCTATTCAATTTTAATATATTTAAAACACTGAATAATGCTCACAAATATTCATTGCCATAGAGACACAAAGAAATGGCATTCCATATGGCTGCTAATACAATTGCTTATGAAGAGAAGGACTTTTTAGAACTCTATTCTCCCAAATAGCTTACAAAATTGATAGGCTGAAACATGCTCAGAAGAATTTGTGAGTATATTGACCAGGGATAAGAAAATGTGGAGGGGATGGGACCATTCTCCCCTGCAATTCCCCCTCCCCCTTGTCCTCACCTTCACTTTCAGCATAAGTGAAAGTGATGTCCTGTCACCTCCCGTTCCAGTAAGCAGCCAAAATAGGGCTGATTCTGAGGGGGGAGGGGTTGAAGGACTGTAGGGATAGCCACATTTTCTGTGGCATTTGGGATGATTTTTAAAAACTGTCTTTGGCTGAATTTTTGGCTATTTTTTTAAAAAATAGAAATGGGAGTTCTGATGGCTTTAGAAGCTGCAAACTGGAGTCCCCTAGGGGTCCTATGCAGCCCAAGGACCATACTTTCCATATCTGTAATACAGATCTTAAAGATAAGACCTCCAAAATTTCTAAAACTCTGGTCAAAAACACACTGAAGAGATTATCCAGCTTGAGATCACATTAAGTGCCCTGGATCAATGCTAGGGAATTCTGGGAAATGCAGTTTTGTAAGACATTTAGCCTTCTCTGAGATCTGGTGCCACAATAAACTACAGTACCCAGGATCCCCTAGCACTGAGACAGGGCAATTAAAGAAGTATCATACAGGATTATTTCTGTAGTGTGTTTTGGACCTCTCTGTGACTTCTCTCCTTACCAGTGTCACCACATCATGAGAATATGTTTAGGGTAAAGCAGAATCATAGACTACAGCAAAGTATTTGATTATATAGATCACAAAATAACTATAGAATGCACTCAAAGACATGGGGATGCCACTACATCTGATAGTCCTGATGAGGAATCTGTACCGAGGACAAGAGGCCACCGTTAGAACAGAATTTGGGGAAACAGAGTGGTTCCC
>CM034706.1:40305924-40316657 GCA_020142125.1 Phrynosoma platyrhinos | reverse complement strand
AGGTAAGCTGAGTATGTGGCCCCTCTGTCTTTTCCTCCACTAAAGGCATGCCAAGCTCCTGCATTAATTCCTGAAATTGAACTAAAGTATCCTGGCAATGTGAAGAATTCGGATTTCCAGATATTAGAAAATCATCTAAATAATGAGCAATGGCTCTATTACCAGTTCTCTTAACTGCACATCAATGGAGAAAGGTACTGAATGTCTCGAAAGCTGAACAAGACATCGAGCATCCCGTTGCCATAGCTTTGTCAAAATAAATTTTTCCCTCAAACTGAAAACCCAGTAGGTCAAAATCATCTGGGTGTACAGGAAGGAGTCTAAATGCAGATTTAATATCACATTTAGCTAACAGGGCTCCTGTGCCAAGATTCCTGATCATCTTAACTTCTGAATCGAACAATGTGTACCTAACTGAGGTAAGCCCAGGATCAATGGCATCATTCACAGACTCCCCTTTTGGATAAGATAAATTATGAATCAGCCTAAATTCCCCAGGGCCTTTTTTAGGAACTATGCCCAAAGGGGATAAGTGAAGTGTGGGCATAGGCAGCTGATCATGGGGTCCTGAAATTCTCCCTGCTGCTATTTCTTTAGCTAATTTATCCCTCACCACACTTGGCAAGTCCCTCACAGAACGAGCATTAGGTGCAAAACGATAAGCCCTAGGGCCTGTATAGGGAATACGAAAACCTAAAGAGAAACCTTGAAATAAATATAAAGCAGCCTCCCTATTAGGGTAAACCTTTAACCATGCCACCATAATGTCCAATTTAACTGGTGACGGGGCTTTTCCCCCCAGGCAAAACTGACTGGGGGGCAGAACCCCCTTCTGTCCTTTTTCCTCTGACACAGGAAGTTCCAGGGTGGCCACCCCACAGGTGTTACATTTATGATCAAACCTGCAGGGTTGTCTTTTACACATGCTGGCATTAAAGTCCCAGCATAAGCCAAATTGCCTTTTCTCTCCCATGGCAGGCCTTGCATTCGGCCCTCTCGAGGGAGAGGCCCCCACCATAACATCAGCCCAAAGCTCAGACTGAACATGCCTCCAAGATAAGGAGTGATCCTGTGCTGCTCTCATCCTAAACTGCTCATCATATTGGAGCCAAGCCACACCCCTTGAATTGTGATGGCAATTGGTATACACTTTTATCATGATCTCCTGGGAGATCTGAGTGGTTCTTTTTCCTCTATGACATCTCTGTAAATGGTGAAGCCCATAATCCAATCAACAAAATTGTGCTCTAGCTTAGGGTGTTTGAGCGCCTGAAACTCTTTTGGTAAACTAAAAACTATCCCATCCTTCACCATAATCCTTGGCTCGGGATCCCTAAAAGTCAAAGTAAATAAAGCAATATATTCACCCTTCAAATCCTTTCTTTAGTGGAAAGAGGAAGGTGTGAACCAAGGGGTGTAGACATACCAGCATAAGGAGTAGCCTCCACATTCCCCACAGCTCCAGATAAAAAAGGAGCATCAGAAATAGACACAAAAGGTGTGGTGATGGCAACAGCTGAAGGCTGACCAGCCTGCACCCGAGTGTCAGGGACCTGTGAAGTTGCAGGTGCCTGCGTGGATGCATTCAAAACCACCGAGTTGGGCCATTCCAAAGCCACACCCTGACCAACCTGGCCACCTGGAGCACATACTGAGGTAGGTCAATTAGCATGTGAAATACTAAGAGACAAACCTGAACTTGAAGCTTGCTGGGAAGCTTCACCAACTGACCGCAGTGGTCCCCTGAAGTGTGGCCCCGCAACAGCTCAGGTGTCCAAGACAGGAGAGGCAGCAGCAGCTTGATCACCTCTCTGTTCACTACCAGTCTGCTCCATTGCACCACCTGGAAGAACCACTCCTTGTAAGAGGTTGTATAAATCAGCCATAGTAGGCTGCCCGGACACAGGGGGAACCACACCCTGTGTCCCCAAACCCAGGACTCTTTGCAGGAGATCCCACACATCGGCAATATGGGGTGCCTGAGCGCCACTGCCAAAACCACCAACAGGCCTGGTGTAGCAACAGCCAGCTGAGACTCAGGTGCCACCACAGGAATAGACAAAGTGCTGGCACTCGAGGTGGAGGCTGTAGCCTGTAGTTCCTTCTGTGAAAGTTGATTGCAGAGTGCCACACAAGCCTGAACAGTTTTGCCCAGTTGTGCAACCTGGGCAGAAATCTCATCTTCTCTGCTGCTAGACTGCGAAGGCCTTTTGGAAGCAGAGTGACCAGCACTAGGTGCGGCAGAAGCTGCACGCCATTTGGATTGGGCCTTACTGCATGGCATCCTGAACTCTGTGAATAAACGTGAGCCCAAACCAAATCACTCAACTGTGGATGATTACCACCAAGCCTTAGCAGGCCACCCTTTCCCAAGTCTCACAAGAGACACCACAGCCAGGAAGCATCACTGGCAGCCACCGCGGGAAAGGTGTCCACCGAGGGTCCTACGCGGATCCCTCACCCAAAAACTGCTGTCTTCACACACTCACTGCTGGGGAGAAGTGCAACCAACCCTCCCAGACCAGCGATGGGTCCTGACCTTACCAGACTGGGTGACTGGGCCGTCTCTGGGCCTGAATCAGGTACCGGGTCCATGCACCTGGTGAGGATGCCTCCCGCAGAGCCCTCCTCGGGTGTGCACCCCCGAGAATTGGGGATGCAGAGGTGCTACAGGCCCAGAAGGCCAGCCCGATGGCCTTACTCACTCCCTGCCCTGCGGGTTGC
Organism: Phrynosoma platyrhinos; assembly: GCA_020142125.1. Lineage (NCBI taxonomy): Eukaryota > Metazoa > Chordata > Lepidosauria > Squamata > Phrynosomatidae > Phrynosoma > Phrynosoma platyrhinos. The sequence goes on along the minus strand of CM034706.1, from coordinate 40,313,933 downwards.
TCTAGAAAGATACCTGAGCCCCCGGAGCAAGCAGAGAAAGTATCAAGACTGAATAGGCAATAGACTGAATAGGCAATGGCTGAATAGCAAAAGCTGAAAAGAGTGCTAGGCCTAAAGCCGAGCAAGCCAAAAGCAAAGAGCGGAGCGATGTTACTCACTTCATCTCAGCTCAAAAATGGCTGCCTCTATGTGGCAGCGCAGAACTATACATGACAAACTCTCACCCCAAGTCTCGTGAAACCAATAACACTGCGAGACTTGGTGCAAACATTAATAATCCTATTGGGCAAGGTGCACAGGTGTGCTTATTCCCCCGCACACCTTGACCAACCAGGCATCTCCTGTCCTTATTTGGCCAGCACAACAAGAAACCCCTCCGGCATTCCACAGCAAGATTAGGGATGGGAAAGAAGTCACATTAAATAAGATTTTTTTTTAAATTACCAATTTAAAATTAAAATTAAATTTTTAATTACTAACTGGTTGTGGAAAATGTCTTTTAATGGATCGGTGCTCCTCCTCCCCCCTCTCCTTTGTTTTTTAAATAATGAGAAAGGAATAATAGCATTTGAATGTAATAATTATTTGTGTTTAGCTGTAAAATTTTATAATCTGTTTTGAGCTACCTTGAAAAGGCAGATTAATTAATGCAGATGCAAAATCTTTGGTAACCCATCATCAGAAAGCAATAACAAACAGCAGATTCTTTCCCTGTCCCTATTTTAATTATATGTATTTATTTATATTACATATAATCAAATACATATATTAAAAACAGGGGAGAGGGAAATACTCTGCTGCTCATGGTTTGTTTATTTATATTCAGTATGGTGTAACGGTTTGAGCACTGTACTATGTCTTTGGAGGCCAGGATTCAAATCACCATACAGCCATAGAAACCTACTGGGTGACCTTGGGTAAGTCACATTTTCTCAAGTTCAGAGGAAGGCAAGAGCAAACTCTCTCTGAACAAATCATACCAAGAAAACTCTGTGATAGGGTTGCTTTAGGCTTACCATAAGTCAAAAATGACTGAAAGTCACACAATAATGAACAACAAATTAGTTTGCATTAGTTACATTAATATCCTATCTTTATTCCAATGAGCTTAAAGTGGTGTAAATGCTTCTCATCTACTCCATTTAATCTTCACAACATTTCTGTAAGGTAGGTCAGACTGAGATATAGTGACTAGTTCAATATCAGACAGTATGTTTCATGGCTCTATGGGAAGTCCCAATGCCAGTAATATACTTCAGTGCAATTGGCCTGAATCCTATTGTTAAACACAGCTAAAATAGGCCTATTCCATCAGGGGGATTTACCTACATGTAGACTGTCCATTCAGTAGTGGGTTAAATGGATTTACTGTGATCAAGACCAACCAATAGGATCCAAGCCAATCTCTCAATATCTCAGCATGCTTGTATTTGGATGGGGATGAATCAAGATTATATCTGTTCTCTCTGTTTCTGACTTCATTCCATTCAGTCTGAACAGGCATATTCATACATAGTTTGTAGATGCATACCAGCTAGAGCTTGCATGCATAAGTAAGGAGCCTGCTTTATATGACAAAAACTTTCTATGGACAACAAGGGAATGCCTCACTGCTAAAAGAGTAGAGCTATGGCTGCCATTAAAATGCCGACTCCACGTTTACTAGCTTCTGTAGTTTCTTAATGTTACATTGGTAGAGTGCTTGCTTTATTATCATTGTATAAATTTACAATATACAATTGTTTTATAGATACCTGATATCTGATATATGGTGGAGAGATGCATTACATTAAGTATTTATGGGCCTGAGTATAATGCACTGTAAAAATGAAGGTGAGTATGGTATCAGGAGCAAAAAAAGAGATGAAAATAATATTGCTGGTCTCATTTCAGTCTAAATTCACATCTTACACACTAACACCAGATATTTAGTATTACATAATGGTTGCCAAATGAATACTAGCTAATTAGTTATTTGAAATTGGCAAGTATATTCTCTTTCATATTATGTCCCATCTACTGATCATGGCCATTCCTCTCCTTAGACACTGTGTGCAAATGTCACCCCACTTACTTGCCTCTCTAACACCCTGTTTTTCTATAGCTCTGTCTTTACAGTCACTGTTGCTAACAACATATATCACCCTTACTGCCAGTCCCAGTGTGAGGTCTAGCAAAACCACCAACTTTGTTATTTCCTTCAATTTTTCAGCATTTGGTTAATGACCATTCTTCCACAGCAATTAGGACTCTCTGTGAATCGCAAGAGCAGCCTCCCCAAGGACCCCAGAAACTTGTATGATAACAGAAGGAAAGAACAAATGGCTCAACAGTTCCCAGGCTTTCCATGTTTCTAAATATTTGAACACTCTGCTTCTAAACCAAGTTTCTGGTCCCATGTGGACTAGCACATGTCTCTGTAAATTTTGACTTTCTAAAGTTCCTCCAATAAATGCCATGAGTGAGAAAAGACATGGGGATGATGTAGTCCATTCTCTTCCATATTTTCAGTAATAAGCTGAAGAAAAGCTAAGCAGAAAGATTGTTTGCTGGATTTTTGCCAATTTGTGTAAGTGGTGGACTACATTTTATTGTTTTAACTTTTCATAAGAGAGTAGCAAAACATCTCATAGGTAGTGGTTCTGAAGCATGATAGAAGAATGAACTCTCTGATGAAGTCATATGAAGTAGAACTTGTTACAAGTTAGAGGAATATAAAAAGACAACATGATTTTTTAGTGAATACATTGTAGGGTTTGGGAGGAGAGAAGAGGCAGTTACACTTGATCATCACTCAGACTAGGAGGGAGATAGCAGTGAGAGCACTGGGCTTCTGTTCCATGGTTCTTTGCTTTAGGGCTTCACACTAAGGAAGTTATGGTTGTGAGAAGAACAAAAAAAGCAGGGTAAGTGTCACCAATTATAAGAGGCTTCAGAAATGAGGTGTTTTGTTTTGTTTTGTTTTCTTCTAGATGTCATTTTACAAGGCACAGCAAAAAATTTTGGCCCTGCCCTTTTATCCTTCTGATGCTCTAGAGGGTGGACCTTGGCTATCTCACCATGAATGAAGAGGATAAAGATCTAAGTAAAATAGTCAAATGGGTTGGTCAGTTGCCTTCTTTCAATGGGACAGACAAACAATTATCCATGCACATTCATTTTCTCAAAATGAATTCTTGAATGGCCTGTAATGTGGCATTCACAGGGTCTAATGTCCACCCAAAATCCATATGAAGCAAATATTACTCACACAAAGGTTTGCAGGATAAGAGCATTGCCCAATGAAGCGGTGTGTTTGTGTGTGTGTGTTACAGATATTATGAACTTCCACAGAGAATATAATACAGGCAACAGCTGACCAATTGGAAGCGGTTTTCAACAGGTACTTGGCTTTCTGTGCTATTAATTTGCTACAGGTTCACTTTCAGTGTGACAAATCTAGCCTAGTTTTCCTGTCGCACTCACTAAATCTAGGTCAGAAATAAAAGGTCTAAGTGACTCTGAAAGGGAGGGAAAGCAGGTGGTGATTTTTCAAGCAGTTAATCGAAATCCGGTTAATTGTCTCTATTGTGCTCTTAGGGAAGGAGCTGGGTAAAATGAGAAGCAAACTACTTAATAGTACCAGTGTGTATAAAGCCATTTCCTCTGCTGTTTGCCCTGACATTAAGAGAGGGGGTGGGTGACCCTCTTGCTGTTTGGAAGGCTACACTGGCTTCAGTCATTACGTAGTTCTCTGGATTGTGTAAATGTACAGGACAGAATTCAATCCACTGTTTAGACAATTGACTCTAATGGAGTTATTTTGCATTATACTTACCTATTTAACTGAACTCAGAAGCTAGTGGAATAATTTTGTGCTATCTTTTTGCAATTTAAACTGTGCTTTATTCATCACAAAGATAAAAACCCTCCTTCTATACTCTGAAATTCTCTTCTGTGACTGTGACCAGAGAGAATGGAAGGAAAGATAACTCCTGAGATTTGCTGCTGTGTGAATTCAGAGCCTTTCCATGCTAAAGCTTCTGTTCCCATGACCCAAGAGAATGTATTAAGGCCAAGTTAATCCAGGACAGGATTTCCAGTGCTGTAGTTACATATCATTCCATTGATCAGCTACACCAGCTGGATGCACACTACTAGTGAGGTCAAAATGGCCTTCCCAACTTTGCAGCCTGGCATCAATGAGCAGCTGCCAAAGGGGGCAGAAAAGGAACAGGTGTACATAGGGGAGGGCTCTTTCAAGAATTTTTATTCCCTTCAGCCCCTTCACATCCAACGTTCTTTATCATAATCATCGCATCAACTCTACCAATGTAACTGTCTGTGGTACTCAGCTGCTGGCAGTAGGTGAAACTGAAAAGGGTCAAATTGTGCGACATTGATATCACTTTGAATAGAACTTTTGAGACTAACTTCTTTTGTTCAGTTAGTCTCAAAGGTGCTGTAAGATTAATTTGGATTCTGATATTCCACATGAACATGGCTGTGTCTCTGAACTTTGAATAGATGTTGGGAGGACATGGAAACACAACTATAGTCATCTGGACTGTCTCCAGAAATGACTAGCTAATTTGAGCAAACACTCTGATTCTATGTAAAATGCACTGCTTTCTGCATAGAAAGGGAGGAGGTGTTGAATACTTTTACCCCAGAGAAACAAGGTTTTCACAAGAAGTCCTGAAATACAAAAGATCTCATAGTGGCTGACTTTTTTTTCAGTAGGGTATCTTAATGTGTTGAGACACATTTACTCTCCAAGGACAATAAATTTGTGAATATTCTTCCTAAAATCTTAGTCGCCAGTCCTGAAGGGAAAGGGATTATGTTGAAGGGAAAGGGATTATGTAACAGAACACTACAGAACACTACATCTCTTTTAAAACTGCAAGCAAGGTTTCAATGTTGGGAAACTTTGTATGTAAGCGTAATAAGCATATGGTCCATGGTACCTTGCTGCTTTTTCTATTTAATGAAGCCCCTGATATGAGTTATATCAAACAGAACTTCCCTCATCTTCAGCAAAGACTGTGAAAAGGGTTAAAAATACTGACTTATTGATACACTTCATAAGCAAGATGGTAAGTACATGCCAACATGGAACATTTGCAGAGCTCAGATATAGTCAAACACCTTAGAACATTGTGCTTCCAACAGCTTGAATTGATCCATCTGTGATGGGAAGCAGTGGCTGACAACTTGATACAGGTAGTGCATAAATAATCTAATGGCACCAGATCCCATCTGATTTTGAAAGCTAAGCAAGGATCAGCCTTGGTTAGTGGGTAGATGGGAGACCACCAATGAATATCAGATTTTGTAGGCTATATTTCAGAAGAAGAAACCGGCAAAACTACCTTTGAGTATTCCTTGTCTAAGAAAACACTATGAAATTCATGGGGTCACCAAAAGTCAACAGAAGACTTGAAGGCACACACACACAAAGACAGCATGCCTAAAGCTGTTTTAGTGCACATATGTTGGATGCCCAGAGGGTGAAAGTTGCTTCTTTCTCTCTTCCGTGCTAGACAACAGCAGGGTGCATCCATATGGCCAATCTGTAGCAGGAGGTGGCCTATTCTGAGGCACTGTCTGGTGAAGCCAGAGTAAATGCACTGCTCAAAGAAACCTAGATATCTCTTTCCATAATGTTCTAAAAAGTATTGATACAGCAGTAGCCCCCAGATATCCCTGGATAAGTTTCCAGATAATTCTACCCACCATGTTTAGTGTCAGAATAACACATGCTGAGATTCGTACTCTGAGAAGCTAAGAATAGCATAACATTACCAAAAACTTTGCACTCTGTAAATCTTAAGTTTTAGGAGAGTTTTTAAAAAATATTTTGTATTTTATTTATTTATTTATTTGTATGTACATGTATGCTAGATTAAAACACTTACAAAAATGCATGGTATGCAGGATAAATGACATTTGGAAATAATTCAAATGTATGCATGCATATGTATTATGTATATGCAGTTTTAAGCTGCAGTTTGATATATGAAAAAAATAAAACAGACATGAATGAAATCATGTGAATAGACTGGCCAGAATTATCCATGCATGCCTAGCTGACACACAGCTTTATTAATATTATATCTGTTTTAATCTGCCCTATTAAAAAAGAACACATAACAAATTCAAGTACTTGCAACATATTCTTTTTCTTTGTTTGTTTGGCTTTGTTGTGCATGTGATTTTTCCTCAACAGTGCATTCACTCAGCATGTAGCAAAGAATTCTTATATCTTGAATGGTTATAGGAAGGGAGGTGTATATAAGCTAATGTAGAAAGAGAGAAGAGAGAAAGAGAAGTAAGGAATACAAAATAGTCAATATACTAAGAACAATGAAAAAAGAATAATAAGAGCATTACAATTCCCAGCAAACAAGAAAATAGACCTATCATATAGCATTAAATCTTAGACCAAGTCCAACCAAGCTGTATTATCATCTCTTTATTGACATATAATTCAAACAAACAACACTTATGTCATAAAGCATAAACCACCCCAAGCACTTAAAAATGAATGTATGCTATTTGTTTTTAAGCTCAGCTTTGTTTTGCATTTATTTTTGGTCTGTCCTCTCTCAAACGAATATAGCTGTTCATTGTCCCAATTAACAAACTTGCCCTAGGACATCTTTTAAAAGTCCATTTTATCTAGAATCTAGAGATCTTTCAGGAAGCACACAGATGTCCATACAGGCGGGTAGGAAGTGGGAATGTATGAGTAGCATTTCAATAAAATCCTCATAGACCCTGTTATTTTACATATGTCAAAGTAGACACTTATTCAGCTGTCAATCCACTTGCTATATTTAACAATTAGTTTAATACACAGGCTCCTTGAGGACAAAAGGCAGAGGGGCTGACAATTTTCTGTATGGTTGGTAGATCATTTATAGCCTCAGGCTAATGAGTGGTCGTTTATTTATTTGACCTCTTACTGAAATGCCAGTAATAGTGTTTGAAGTGAGGTTCTGGGGTTGCCATCATCCATCCCTGATTTCACATTTCTAATTAGGCCAAATGTATTCCATTCAAAATCAAGGAAATGTGAAAATGTTCTGGTCAGAGGAGAGTAGTTATAGTCCTGATCCAAAACAATACAAACATAATAGTAATGATAGTGACAATGAAAATGAAATTCTACTTTCAAAAACATTCCCAGCAGACCACAGGTCCTGATCTATCCGTCTGTCTATCTTTCTATCAATCTGGCTATTTGATTATTTCACAGAGAGGGATAACTGGAAAGTGAGCAGTTAAGTATAACTCCGTTATGACACAAAGGATATTTGAAAAACCTGTGCAAAATTTCACTGATGCGGCAGTTAATATGCTTAGTGAAGTCAGTTAACTAAAATGCTACCTGACATCCCTTCAAAAATAACCCTTCTGGAATAGGTTTATTTATTTATTCACTTATGAACAATTTCTACTCATACTAGACCCTCAGGGCAGCACACAATGATTAAAAATATAGTACAGGAATAAAACCACACAGCTAACAATCAGATCCAAGGGAGAACACACAAATCAAGGATAAAGACTTACAAAGTACAAAGAAAACATTTTCACAACTCACTGAAAAATTATTAGAAAATAAATTAATCAGGACTCTCAAGGAAGAAATTTCCACAATCTGCATGCCACAAAGCAAAGGGCATTGCTAAAGAGAATATTTAGTGACTCACACATGTGATCTTGTACATGTGTAAGATGCAGAGTCATACTAAACAAGCTTGAATTATACATAAACCATAGATATACTAGCTGTACTAGACAAATATCAGTTGGAAATATATAATGGTGGCCCTTTGCTAGACCACAGTACCCTTCTTACCCAGCCAAAATTAACAATATAGTTCAACTGGTCAGAGGAGAGTAGTTTGTGAGCATTCATGTTTCTGTTCATATAGCTGTTCATTGTCCCAATTAACAAACTTGCCCTAGGACAGGGGTAGGCAACCTTTTTGAGCCGGGGACTGGGTTACTGTCCCTCA
>CM034706.1:40198325-40212748 GCA_020142125.1 Phrynosoma platyrhinos | reverse complement strand
CAATTTAATGTGCACTATTTCTGGCAGTCTGCAAAGGCCTTATGTCCCATGGCATTTAGAGCTTTAAATGCAAAAAGCAGCAGTTTGTTGCATGCTCAGAAAAGGCCCGGGGAGCAGTACAATTGTTTGAAGAGTGGGTTTGCTGTTCTACTATGCAGATTGCTGGATTGTCCACCACTAATCATGCACCCTACTTTAAATAAGATAATCCTTTATTTGAAATTATATAGTATTTAAAAGACAGGCTGAGAACAGTATTTAAAAGCTATCTCATCCAAATCAAGTTTAAAGATTAAAAAATTATAAGAGAGGAGAGCACTGAAGTTGCTTATCAACAGTTAATAGCACCCAGCAAGCAGACTGGATAACCACAGAAGCTGAACACAATCTTTCCCTATAGTGAGATATATTCTGTTTCTACTTAAATTATAATTATTCCCAAATATGTGTCTATATGTATGAATTAGCATATGTTGTATGCTTTAACTCTGCCTTCTTTTGTCCTCTACTTTGTTGATGAGCTAGTGGCCACCATCATTGGTGCACTCAGCTGTCCCAGGCCACAGAAGTTCATTAGGAATGAACAAATTTATCACTTTTACTGCAGCTCACTGCAGCTCACATTTGAATTGCTAACTTTTTTTTTGTCCTGTTTATGAATAATTTTGTAAGTTTGAGGTCAATTATTTATTAATATTCCAGGACTAGACTAGAAACCAATGACACTTGCCAGGGACCACTACTTTGAGTAGACTGTTCTTAAACACTGCATGCATTCTGCTGATATAAGATACCAGCTAGAACACCAGTGTAAGAAACAAAAAACAAGTGTGGCATACATAGTTTGGAAATAATGCTTGTTCCACATTGGTGAGTTTGTAATAGCATTTTGTGGCTCAACGGCTGATACTGAGTGTTTTTGTAATAATTCTCAGTAGTTTGTTCAGTTGCTTGTTTCAGGTGGATCTAGAGCTTCCAAGGCAGCGTTATAAATCACTGAGTTCAGTCTGCTAACAAGCACCATTCCTGAATGTTAAAGAGATAAAATTTATCCTTCATTATCCATTGTCAGCAGACAAGTTGGGCCCATTTACACTCCATAATTTTAGCACTATGTTCTACTTTAACTGCCATGTCTGCATCCTATGGAATCCTGGGGTTTGCAGTTTGGGGGAAGCACTAGAACTCTTTGGCTAAGAATTCTAAATGCCTTCCCTGCAAATCCCTGGCTTCCATAAAATGTTGTCATGGCAGTGAAAGTGAAATCATAGTGCTATAATGTTGCAGTGCATCTGGGTCCACAACTCTGGGCATAGCCCATTTTAAGTCTCAGAACTCTCTCTGTAAAACAGGAGCAGACTTTTTGTAAGGGCAAATGAAATAGTGATGGCTCTTTTCTCCTTTTTTACATATTATTTGAATTGAAACAGATATCTTTACCTTCATCCTCAATTATGAATATTTGAAAATATGCCTTGCATAAACCTAGAATGCTCATGTGAGCAAATATTGCTGTCCTAGCAATAGAAACAAATACATTCTGAAAAATCCAACACTGAACAAAGAGAAATTTACTTTCTGTTTTGTAAAATAAGTCAAGTGGCATGTGTGTTATATCTTTTTCCTAGCCATAAAGCTGAATATTAAGTATCCATCCTCAAATGGGATGATTAACAAATATTCAAACACATAGATACAAATAAAGAAAGGACACAATTCACACGAACTCACCAAAAATCTCTCCCCCCCAGAAAAAAGACAGTATATAAAATATAAACGTCAGTTTTATTGCTCTACCTTATCGAACAATTCACATGCAGCAATAAGGAGTGCTTGTTTATCATGCCCTACCCAACCTAGAGGTTGGTACTGGAAATAGTGTTTTCATAGAGAGACATTGTAGCAACTCTGAACCAAGCTGGAAACAAGATTATAATGAGCATATATTAAATTGTCTTCTTTGACATTAACAAAGCTAGCCTTGTTGAATTTTAACTCTGATCATCAGTGTATAAACCGTTGTGGTTTTGTGAAAAATCAGTCGCTACCTCCTCCAGTTTAAAACTTGCAATCATGCATATGACTTAAGTTGTATCAATGAGGTTGCTCCTAGCATGTCACAGTAGGACTCTTAATGATCTTCTACAAGGATTCTGTTTGTCTAAGTTGCCCATTCTTTGTCTTGTGATGTGTAGATGTGAACTATGCTGAAAATAATATAAGGCTAATTACCCGCCTTGTCAATGGCAATTCTCATATAATGATAAACCATATTTCTTTTATTTTTAAATCTCCCAATGATAATGACACTCCAACTAAAGAGGATTTCAGAGTCAGTTGAATTTCTTTGTTCCTAACAGCAATTCTCTCTCTTTTCCCCCTCTGGGCATGTGTCAGTGTGGATGAAATTAAAATAAGGGAAAGTCAAAACCTAGTCATTAAAAAAGACTTGATGGAGTCCAACTTTATGCACACCAAAAATTCTTGGCAGAGAGCTAAGCTGCAATTTAGAGATCAGAACACACACCATTCTTTAACACCCCACTTTCCAATGGCTGCTTCTGTTTGTAAAACAAAAAGGCCCCAATTCAGCACTAGTCATTGGCAAGTACTTACACAACAAAAGCTGAAGCCCATTACATTGGCTGGATTTGTTTTTCTTGTGCATAGTTCCTTATGCTGATGAAAAACACATCCAGTCAGTTTAACGGGCCCCACATGAGTATCAGGATACAGATGGTGATGTTCATCATGTACACATTTGCATCCTCATTGGTCATTCAAGTACATGTATGACTTTCCATTGCTGAATCACATGATCCTGCAAATCCAAACTAAAAGCTATAATTTATTTTATCATCTCTTATCACCCATTGAATTAATTTTGAATGAGTCATGCAATGTAGCCCTGGGTCTCTGCACACAGGACAAAAGGATTCCATACAATGTGCTCAGCCTGTTGCTAGAGATGCAATAATGTTTAGAACTGTTATATGTAAACTAAGCTGTGGAGGCCATACACACATACACAAACACACTCACACAAATACATACAAGTATAAGTGGATTTTTGGGTTTTTACTATAAGGATTCTGTCCCATTCTTCTTCAAGCAGAAACAAGACTTCCTTGAAATATACATTAATATTAAATCAAATATATGCATTTAACTGCACAGATATAACCATGCAATAAATATGAAAGGGAAGGATAAAAAATAGTCTTTCAGATCCTTGGGGGAGTGACTGCATTGAGGGTTCTGAAATCCACTGTCATAACCCCATCTGCTTTTAAAACAGGCCATAGAGGTGTGTTGCAAATGGACTGCATCAGGATGATTACATTCCACTTCTATGTTTTTGGCAATCCCTTCCTCCCTAGGGTATCTGTACTGTTTCTGAGGAGGTGGATCCTTTCTCTTTATCAGCACACATGCATCCTTGATTGTGCCACAATTAATCTTATCCTTGAGCCACACCTCAGGGAAATCTATCACCCATGGGTCTGTTGTCAAAGGGGAAAGTGGCATTGGGGCTTTCAGGGTGGCACACCTGTGGATGGCTGAGATCTGTAATGGACCCTCGTCAAGCTGCCAGAGGAATCCATTTGCCAGGTCTACAGTCAACTGATGTTTCTTCAAAAATCTTACACTCATGATACCATCATCCTCTCCTTGATTTTCACATGCCTGAATAAGATCAAAGATGGATCCATGTCACAGTGGAATCTCATTCCAAACTCGGGCTTGTTACTGGCCCTTTCCGTATCTCACTTAATGCCATAGTTTCTGGGGTCTTTTTACCAATGCTAGCTAGTGATTCCAATGTGAGCATCCACCATGGGTCATCCGCAAAAGTTGAGAGTTAGGGTGACAATTATTTGCTGATACCGTGGTTTTTGTTTGGGAGCTATGGTTACTATCTTGTGCTCTGTTGGTGGTTCTTCGTGTTCCTCTGCAATTATTGAAAGGAGTTCTCTGGAGGATGTAAAGGGATAGGTTTGTCTACAGCCTGGGGGAATCCGTGTTCCTATCCGTGTCCTTGGACACCTTGGAGGTGATCACTCAGGGGTACCACTCTTCCATGACCTAGAAGGTCCTGGGCAGCCCTAATCTCTATTCATGGTTTTGATGGATGCAGGGTCATATTTCTGTTTGTCTTCCATTGCTTGGCCCAGAGCTTGCAGCAGTTCTGAGATCAGTCTCCTATCTAGTGGTTTTACACCCAATCCTAGCTGCCTGAGTTGATTCCAGATATATTTCCTAACTTCTGAATATGTTGGTGTGCTTGGATCGTACCCTCCTGAAATTTCTCCTAATGGGGTCTTTGGAGGTGGATTGGGTCTGTTGCCCTTTCTGTATGAGTTGAACTGTCAGTTTCCTCTACTGTCTGATTCTTCCAACAGGGGCTTAGAGTGGGGGCCATTGTTTTGGTAGATGACTGAATGTACCAGGCTTTCCTCCTTTTCTCCCTTCTTGTTTCCAGGTTTGAGCGTCTTTCCTTGTACTCCCTTTAGTGCTTCTCTGGAAAAAATGTATTTGGGATGCTGCATTTATGTATGTATTGCATAAAATCTTTCCAATCAAGGAAAGAGAGAGAGGCTGGCCACTCCCAAGTAGGTTTTGGATGACTCATGAAGCCCTGATAAACTTCCCTGAGGAAATAAGTATCACCCAGGTGGAATTTTCCCTGGGGATCTGTGGGAATCTGTCCTGACAATATGCCTAACATCTTTTTCTGGGATACACAGGTGTCTGGGGCCTCAGCTGGCTTTTGCTGCTTGCTCTGGTAGAAGAGTTGCATCATTGTCCCTGGCCACAAAACCTCTCCTTTTCATCCAATCATATAGCAGCACAAGGTTCTTCAGCTCATGGTATGACACTATGGATTCAAATGTTCCTGAATAAGCAGGATCTAAACTGAGTTAGACTATTTGTGTTAAATCTTGTCCACTTGAATCTTGGTAAGCATGAAACAGAGTGGTCATCCAGCTAATTCCCATTTCTGGGAACCTAGCTGATCTGCCACTGTCTTGATCTCCGTTAAGGTCAAAGATGCCTTCTCTTGAATTGTTTTGGTTATTGTTCTGCCACTGTTAGCGAACATCCTTTCTGTGATCTCCTCTTGATTGGGCTAAATTGGGGCATTTTGTATCTCTTGTATTTCTGTGGGGGCCTCACTATCCTCTTTCCCCCATTTGAGGATTATATGGATGGAGTGCTTTGGCATCCTCTGGTATAGATTCATGAAGGGCCATAATCAGGGGTGACGACTCTAAGATCTCAGACTGTACAGTTGCAACAGTGACACTGTGTGTATTCAACTTCTTTTCAAGTTCAAGTGTGATTGGCTTGCACTGCTTCTGTGGTGTTTTTAGAAAATATGAAGTTGGCAGTATGTTTTGCCTGCTTTAATTTGGCTTCTAAATCTTGTATTTGTTTATGTAAGGAGACATTTTCCTTTTCTGCTTTCTCTACACTTTGAACAGCTTCATTGGTGTTATGCACTAACAATGCATTCTCTGTCATCTTTTCCCTAATTTGGGTGACCATGGGCCTTTGCAGACTGCCAGAAATAGTGCAAATTGAGTCCACTTTAAGGGTTAGGGTTAGTGCTAGGGAATCATGGGAATTGTTTTTTTTTTTCTCCTGGGACATTGAGCCTTCTCTGTCAGAGAGCTCTGGTGCCACAATAAAATACAGTTCCCATGATTCCTTAACCCTAACCCTTAAAGTGGATGCAATTTGCACTATTTCTAGCAGTCTGCAAAGGCCCCATGTCTCCTATTTGCTGCTTTAAGGTATCTGAATCTTGTCTTAACTTCTGATATTCTTGGGTGGCTTTGTGGGCAAGCATCCATAGTCCCATGTTGCCCATCTATCCTTTTCTGCTTGGGGCACTCCTTTTACCAATCATTTCTTTTCTGTTTTTGCATTATATACCTTGAGCAAGGTAGCAAATGGGTCTTCTGTCAGAGAGCCAGTGGCTTTCCAAGGATTAGGTCCCTTTTTCAAAATCCATTCTTCTAAATGGTTCCAGGGTCCCTTAGTCAACCTTGCTGCTGCTGGGTACACATTTCCTATTATTTTCTGGGTTGTTTAACCTGTATTCTGGGGTTCTCTTCCCACTGGTTAGGTGGTCTTAAATGTAAAATGCACCTTTCTCAGAATGGGCGGATTGAACTGCTATCAACCTTTTTCATTGAGAGGGGTCCTGTTGCCTGACTGGCTGGCAAGCCAGGAACTTAAGTCTTGCTGTCCAGAAAACCTAAGGACTGGAGTCCTCTTGAACAGCAATGGCAAACATAAGGACAGTATCCCTCCCACTAGCCCTTTCAGCTTTTATCAGTAAGGGCTTCCGGCCATGCTGCATACATGAGCTCCAGGAATTTTCCCTTAGCTGGACCAGAGGTATTGTTGGGTTCATCCCAGGCTGAGGTTTTTACTATGAAGTTCCAACACATGGGAGGTCCATGGTCAACTCAACTAGTGCCAGAGTTCTGTCCCTAGCTAAACCTTATCCGCCTTGACCAAGGGTCCTGCACCACTTGGCCTCAAGCTGCACTATTTCTTGCAGTCTGTAAAGGCCCATAGAGAGGACCATATTGTACTACAATCATATAGGTGTGAAGTGCAAGAAAAATGTCAGGAAAAGAGAGAGAGAAAGACAGAGATGGCAATACTAATTCATCACAAACATGTTTTGAACACACAAGAATTCAGCTTCAGACTTTGAAGAGTTACACACTCAGATCCCAATACCTGAGGAAAATGCATCCATTTCACTTTCTGCTACTTTCAAAATTTCCAAATCTCAGACTTTTTTCCATATGAATTTGTGAATTGCAGTAAATTCTTCTCTGCAGCAAGCTTTGTTGAATTGTTCACCAATATTTATATTCAGGCTCATTACTTAAACCTAGAAACCTCAAAATATTAAGCACCCTCCAACATGTGCTACAATGTGTGTGTGTGTGTGTGTGTGTGTGGTGCATGGCATAGGTATTGTGGTAGCACTGTTTTGGAAACCAATGCACCCCCCAAAGTGTAAAAGAATATAGAGTTAATATCAAAGTATGTTGTGTGCCATGGAATATATCGCACATAAACAGCTGTGTATTCTAATATTACAAGTATTAGAGAAAGTGCCTCCTCGATATTTGATTGAATTAAAGCAGTTGCATTTATAGTCAATGCATCTGTAGTATAAGTGACTTTAGTGACAAAACAAAAATGAGGGCTAGAGCAATTGAAGCAGATGTTGCATGAAACTCTTTCTATAAAGAATACAAGGGTCTGGTGTAGAGCTCATCAGTAAAACATGAGAATCTACTTGAGTAGAAAAATCACAATCTGGTACCCACAGGCAATTGCCTGCATCTGATGTAAACTAATAAATTAAAGATGCAGCACCATTTTTCCTTGTCTTCCCTTTGTCAAATGCAATCATTTAAACATGTATTTTTGTGTGGACAAACTTACAAAATAGAAACATACTAATGTGTACCTCCTTTAAAGGCATAGTTTTCATATCACATTATCATTTTTATAGTGTGTGTGTGTATGTGTGTTTAGACCTACAGTAATACTGTTTATTTTGCCCAGAGGGTTCTTTTGAGGGAGGGGAAGCAAGTTTCAAAGTCCGTCTGCTCTCAAACCCCCTATCAAAAGATTCCACAGTGTTAAAAAAATAAAATAAAAATCCTTTATGCCTGTTTTGTAAGAAGATATTTGTTTTCCATCAACTTTTATTAATCTTTCTTCAGATAAAGTGTTAAATATTTCTTCCCCCTAGACATTAAATTTGAGGGCATAGAGTCTGTGTAGGAAAAGGATATTATTATGTTCCATATTTTAAGCAGTGTTGGGGAAGCCAAAATAATCAAATAAAGAAGGCTAATAATCTTTAGACATTTTGGCAGTCTAGAAATTAATGTTATGAAAGCATAAATATTGTTAATAGAAAGACATAAAAGGCTGTTAATATTACTTTTAGACTTCAGTCTTATGCACATTTGTAAATACCCAGTATGCATAATTTTACCTCTTTGCAGAAATGGACAGGATGGTTCTGTTTGGCTTAAAACATCTCCTCAAATTAGACACTTTTTAAGTTCCTCTATGCTCATTGGAGTCAATTTGAACAAGAAGGTACGGGAGGGTAAAAGATAAGCTTTAATGTGGTCATTGTTACACATAGCAGTTTAGTAAAAACAAGAAATACCAGACATTGTGTTTCTTTTTAACCAGCAACTTTATCATTATTGTTTTCCATCCACTGTCTATCCCCTTCCCCCCAAAAATTTAACTATCATGAAAGTGTCCTAATGTAAATTTAATAAACTTTCTTTCCTGGTGTAAGGCAATTTGATGCTAAGTGGGGCAAAATGCAAACAGAGCATTTCCCAGTAAAATTTTAATGCCATATCCCAATTTTCTAATGGAGGTATCAGAATTGCAAAGCAGTGCAACTCCACTCAAACTAATAATAAATCAGGTGCTAAGAGCTGCACCTCCTACAAATGGTGGACTCCAGCCAAGCAATGGGAGACTTACAAGGACAATTGGTGCCTTTCATTTAAACACAGAGTTATCTCCTCCTCAAGTGGCTGGGGAATGGTTGGAATACAAGGTTTTCATTATGCCCTTTCTCCTTAAATGTTACAGTGTACACTCTGTGGCAGATTTGAATATGTCTGATTTTAAAGTTAACTAAAGTTAGAAGAAAAGACTAGAATTGGTAGTGTTACCTTACCTATCACTCCCAGATTTGTTCACTATAAATAAAGGCATAGTTTGAGATATTTGATATGATTAAAGTGATGTAATCCTAATCTATGTCTTTTGGCAGCAATTTCTTTCTGGGCAACACTGGAGAGGGCACTGAAAGATGATACTGAAAATCATCCATTTGCTTACATAAATAAGTCCTTGATATATTTCGCCATGTTAATTTGTATTAATGCCAAATGAGAAAGCAAGGTATGGATTGTGGCCTGCACTTGCAAGATCTTGACCTAGAAGTGTACCTGAATTATAGCTATATTAGGAATGTTGTTGGGAGATAGGATTAAAACTAATTGGCCATGGCAGGATAAAAGAGAAACTTTGGCTGTGCTCTGTGTTCATAATAATCCCATTTACCTTGAAGTTGTTACTCAAATTAACTGTGTGATTTGATTTTTTACTCCAAGATTAAAAGCTAATTTAACTTTAATTCTAATTTACTGTAATTTTACTTAGTGTTTTTTTTTAAAAAAATAACTAAGGGGGGAAGCAGACGAGCGGCACGGAGCCACCCCAGGAAGCTGCGGATCAGGGCCAAGGCATCCTCATTCCTCGGCCCTGCGGCGCAGCTTCGCCACCCCAGGAAGGAGTGCTGCAAATCACCAAAGGTGCACCACAAAAGGCTGCTGGTGCACCTTCGGCAACTCTTCCGCTGCAGCGTGTGCGGACGCTGCAGCGGAAAGGCATCATCGGAGCGCCGGCCATGCAGAGGGCCAGCTGCTCCGACAACATCTTCGGGAACTGTTGGGTATTAGGAAAGAAAATAATAAATCTGATGAAATAATATTTTCAAGAAACCACCAAAAAATTGCTAAGCTATATGAATACTTGATGGGTTTTGAGTTAGAAGAGGAACTAATAACAGACTCTATGATCAAATGGGCACAGGACTTAAAACAGGGCATTAGTCTGGAACAGTGGGAAAAAACTTGGATCGATAGAGTAAAACACACGGCCTGCCATGATTTAAGGGAAAACCATATTAAAATGCAATTCCGATGGCACCTCACGCCAGCAAAGATAAGGAAAATCTATAAAGGTACCTCGGATAAATGTTGGTGATGCAAAAAAGAAACTGGCACATATATACATATATGGTGGCATTGCAAAGAGGTTAAAAAATATTGGGGGGAAATACATAATATAGTGGAGAATATTTTGCAAATACAAATGACTATGGACCCGAAGCTGTTCTTATTAAGTATGTGTGACAACCAGGTTTTGGATCGTAAATATGGTAAACTTATTTTCTATATGACAGCTTGTGCCAGAATAGTGCTATCCAGGAAGTGGAAAAAGAAAGAAATTCCACAGAAAGAGGAATGGATATGTAAATTAAGAGAACTAGAACAGATGGATGCACTGACTAGTCTTCTGAGAGGATATAGTCAAGAGGAGAGCCAGAAGATTTGGGAACCATTATACAAATATTTGAATAGACAAAGCAAAAAAAGAGGAGGACTAAATTAAGTTACTGGTATATTATAAGAAGCTATGTTAAGTTTTTATTCTAAATAGCTGAGGTAAGTGATTACTGTATTTATATGATTATATTTTTTGAGATTCGATTTATCCCGTTAACTCTGTATGCATTTGTGCTTTTACTTTTTATTATAGGGAGAAATGGCCCATAGCTTAATGGCATAAATACAGGAGGATGAGATATAAAACTTGTTAAGATCTTAGCCCCAGTTCAGGAAGTAGATTTTTAATTTGTAAGGGAATTAGATTTTGATTAGGTGGTATGTGTTATATATATAAGTTAGGTGTTATTGTTTTTGTTGTGTGTCAATTTATGTTTGCTCGTATGTTTGTATATATGTATGTATATTTATAATATTTTGTTTTTTAAACTAATAAACTTGGGGGGAAAAGTAAAACATTTTGCAGTGAAGAATCAAATAAGTCTACAGAGAGCAGTACTAAGAGTTAAAAAGCTGAAGAGAATTGGTGTCATTATTTCTTTTTTATTATTCGGGTCCATCTATGATATAAACTGACCCTGTTAGTGGTATTATTGGGCCTCTGCAGAAGGCGCAAAGCGCCGTCTTGGAGGCAGGGAAAGGGAGGGTCAGCCGCACGGCAGTCGCCTCAACCCCTCCCTGAAGATGTAATCAGGGTGCACACTGTTATGCATGGGTGAGCCCTGAATAGATTCTCCCAGCACAGCGTCTTCACGCACTGTGCAAGAAGAGACGCAGAAGAGCCACACATTGGCTCTTCCAGCACCCTTTTTGCCGCTTGAGAAAGGAGCGACATTTTGGCACTCCTTTCCCAGGTACCCAAAGGGTGGATTGGGGCCGAGGCATGGGGCAGCCTCTGCCCCGATCCTCCATTTCCCGGGGCAGCCCAAAGCCACCCATCTGCAAAGCCCCAATAGTTGTTATTGTTGTCGGCCTCCAAGTCATTTCAATGTATGGCAACCCTAAGGTAAACCTATCATGGGTTTTTCCTGGCAAGATTTGTCCAGAAAAGGTTTCCTATTGCTTTCTTCTGGGGCTCAACATGTGTGACTTGCCCAAAGTCATACAATGAGATTCCATGACTGAACAGGGATTTGAACTCTGATCCTTATACACTAGTTCTTGTGTTACAGTGTAAAGTATGCATAGAGGTTAAGTATCTGTTATCCACAACACTTGGGACCAGAAGTGTTTTGGGTTTGTTTTTGTTTTTTAGATTTTGGAATATTTGTATATACATAATGATATATCTTGGAGATGGAACTCAAATCTAAACATGGAATTCATTTATGTTTCATATACACTTTATACACATAGCCTGAAGGTATCTTTATGCATAATATTTTTAATAATTTTGTCCATGAAACAAAGATTGTGTACAGTGAACCATAAGAAAACAAAGGTGTTACTATCTCAGCCACCCATGCAGACAATTTTGGATTTTGGAATATTTTAGATTTCAGAATTCTGTATAAGCGATACTCTACCTGCATAGTGTACAGTACTACCCTAGCTAATGCCACTGTCTTTATATGGATTTCCTGTATCATAGCCTATGCTGCCCCTCAACTTCTGAAAGAACAAGGGAGCAATTTTGCCACTTGGCAGGGTGTGTGTGTGTTATGAAGACCATCGTCTGTTTTCCTCACCTTGGAAAAAGGCAGCCAGTCAGAAAGCAGTTGCAGACTGGGTTTTTTCGTTTTGTTTTGTTTTTTGTCAATTAATGTCTTCATCTCCCCCTTATACTTCCTGGATTTATTTATTTTTCATTTATATTTATTAATATTTTTTTTTGCATCACCCACCCTCTTACCCATTTTAAGTTTCATATTGGATTCTACCAGTAGTCATATTACAGGCTAAGCAAGAATTTTTAGAAAGGAGCTATTAAAAATCATTAAGGATCATACTCTTGTTTTCATATCATGTTTCTCCATTGGTTAGATGGTCTTTTCTCTTATTTTATTCTTAGGGCCAATGCAGTTGGCCCATTTGCAGTGGCAGAGAGCTGCCCCAGGAAGCGGCGGATCAGGGCTGTGGCAACCCCACACCGTGACCCCAATCCTTCCTTTTGCCGCGCTAGTGCCACAGCTCTTCTGCTCCCTTTTGGTGCAGCATGTCTGCAAGTTGCGCCAGAAGGGCATCCTAATGCTGCATGCCATGTGTATGGCTGCACAGCATCAGGACGGCATCAGGGTGGGGGTGGGGCAGCTGGCGTGCAGCTGCTCCACCCCAACTCCATCCCCAGGCTGGCCCTTTGGGCTGGTCTGCAATGGCCCAATCAATTCAAATGTCAATTTAATTGACATTGTATTGTTTTGTAACTTTTGAATTTGGCTAATTGGCCTTTTATTCATTAAATTGTTTCATCCCTGGATAATTGCATTTTTATTGGAGGATAGACAGCATAGCACAAGCCAAAAAAGGTATGAAAATTTGGACTTCCTGGCAAACATCTTGAAGATATCATATCACAAAGGAGTTGTCTACCTGCAGATATCTTCCTACCCATCTGGCACAGTGAAGAAGAATAGAAGAGTGAGATTTTTGTGCAGCTTTCTCCTCACAGTTGTAAACCGCTTAGACATCCCATGCACAATATGAAGCGGTATATAAATGAAGCTGCTTTGCTTTGCTTTGCTCCTGGTATTTGAACTTTTTGAAGTGTTTTGGGAAAAATATTATGCAGAGGAAAAATCCCAGGTTTTTTGTACAAAATGCATGTTTCTGCACATTATTTTGTGTTCAGGAAACCTAGGTGTTTTTTCACATAAAATAGGGTTTTGGTGTATAATATGTGCAACCCCTATGACACATACACGCGCACGCACGCACACACACATTTTCCCTGCAGGACAATTCCTTCACAACATTTTAGGATACACAAATATGGGGAAGAAATGTGTTGTAATTATTCCCCTGGCTTCCTGAAATAGAACATTATGGGGCATCTTTGAGGAGAAGTATCTTGTCCTTGGATTGACAAACAGATAACTTCTAGGCCACAACTGTTGAAAGTTTTTGCTAACTGCTTCCCACATTGCAGATTTAACTTAAATAATTCTAAGTGTATGTTTGAATGAGCCAGTGTGGTGTAGCAGTTTGAGTGTTGGACTTTAAAACTCTTGTTTGGACATTGATATTCAAATCTGCACTCAGCCACAGAAGCCCACTAGCTGACCTTGGGCAAATTATGCTTTCTCAACCTAAGAGAAAGACAATGGAAAACATGCTTTGACTAAATCTTGTCAAGAAAACTCTTTAATAGGCTCACCATAAATTGGAGTCAACTTAAAGGCACATAACAACGACAATCATGTTTAATTCAAATTTTTGTTATCTTTATTTTCTGGTGGGAGGGAAGAATAATCTATTTTGCTTCTATTAAGCAATCAAGACATCACATATACATGACTGCACTCACTCTAATATGAAGATTGCTTGATGACATTGATGACCTTGCTGTGTCTCAGAACCTTAAAACTATCAAGGTGAATATGGAGGGCTATATTTACTTTTCTCAATGATTTTCTCTCTCTCCCACCACTGTCACAGGCATATTCTTTCTAAGTGGATGCGGCCAAACTGTGGAACATCCTCATATGTAAGG
The DNA here is from genome assembly GCA_020142125.1 of Phrynosoma platyrhinos. Classification (NCBI taxonomy): domain Eukaryota; kingdom Metazoa; phylum Chordata; class Lepidosauria; order Squamata; family Phrynosomatidae; genus Phrynosoma; species Phrynosoma platyrhinos. The sequence goes on along the minus strand of CM034706.1, from coordinate 40,198,891 downwards.
CTAGGCTGCCCCTCCACCTCTTTTTTGCCAAGACATTTACATTTAGACAAGCCTTTGGCTTTTAACTACTACTGCATAGGGTATTTTAATATTTTGCTATGTTCTCTGTAAAGCAATACAGGAATATGAGGAGGTCCTATATAAAGCTACCTCAAACATTGCAAGAAGAGAGTGAGATCTCAGGCTTAAATCTTGGTTGAATCCCAAAACCCATCAAAATGTGTGATAGCAAGCAAGCCATCATTAGATGAGCACTTCACTCTGCTGCTCAGCACTATCTGGCTGACCAGAAGAGGGAAAGAACAGCATCATACCAGCCATGAGAGACCCCTAGCATTTAGTATATAAGGCCTGATTGCTGCACATGTGCCAAATGTATAGCATAGTTAATGCCTGCTGTTAAATATGGGGGTCTTGGCTTCCCATGCCAACTTGGAACAAAACTTTAAAATCCTGAATACAAGATATCCCATACAAAATGGAATCCACAATTGTTTTGTTTAAACTGTTTTGAATTAGTGAAGTTTTTATTAACATAGTTTATTTAATTGTTTTTAACTTTCTTC
>CM034706.1:40168971-40182111 GCA_020142125.1 Phrynosoma platyrhinos | reverse complement strand
GAATTTGCTACAGCCGATGAAAACTAGGCTGTCAACAACCTCCCAGAGAGCCTTTTCGGTCACTGCTCCCAAATTATTGAATGGCCTGCCAGATGAGATCCGTCAGCTGACAACTTTAAGCAGCTTTAAAAGGGCTGTTAAGATGGATCTCTTTCGGCAGGCCTTCTTCTATTAGATTTCCTGGCCTCAGGAGTCCCCTTATCCCTTTTCTATCTTGGCTGCAATTGCTGCCCTGCCTATCATTTGTTTGTCAGTCCCAGGATTGTATATTTTAATTTAGTGTTTTAATCATCATTTTTTAATGTTATTATTAGTTTAAATTTTTTTGAGGGGTGGGGGTATTGTAGGATTTTGGATTGTAGGATTTATTTTTAAATTATTATTATTATTATTATTATTATTATTATTATTATTATTATTATTATTATTATCTTGGTCTCTGATGGACAATCAAGGGCCATGAATGCTACAAAGGGCAGGTTTACATGAATGCCCATGATTGCCCATTTGAGACCAAGTTAGTTTGTTTAGGAGGGATGCTGAAGAGAGCACAGAAAACTCCTGGGAGAGGACAAAAAACTCAGATATTGAGGACAGGTTAGGCATTACTACCTCTTTGAAGCCTATTCAATCAACATGCTGGATGACTGAGGGAAACCAGAAGAGGAGCGTGTGAGAGAAAGAATGGCTGATACCTCTGCTAGCTGCAATTTTATGCATTCCTATTAATCTATTCTATCACTGTGTTCTCCCATATTAATGTTTTTGTAGTACAGGGAGGGGGCTGCATGTGGTCCACTGCCAAACTACCTGGGGACACATTGTCAGTGTGAATACACGAGCAGCGTTGAACCACATTGAAGCTGTGCACCTGGATGGCCACCAAAGAAGTGACACCAAGCTCTGTGCAGGCTGGAGAACTCTCTCTCCCCCTCCAGAAGCTGGCAAACATGACAACAAGCAGATATCTCTCAAGGAGGCTCTTTAATCTTCATTCCTCTATGAACACGCTTGTCCTGACCAACAAAGCTACTTGCATTACACCACACACCAATGATCCCACACTGCACAATAACGCTCCTCCCTTATATACATTATATAGAAGGATTTCATGTGCCTGACTCAATCCTCTGCTTGGGGTTGCATCAGCCCCCAGTGACTCAGCACATCATTCCGGCACTTTATGGCTGCTCCATTGCTCAAGATAACCCTGTTACCTGTTATCCCACATCTGGACATTTTCCCCAGGATTCATTCCTTGAAACACACGTGTCCTACTAAGTCTGTTTTTGCAGCCCTGACTTCTCCAGTCTCTCCTGGCTACACTTTTGTGACCACATGAAAGGGTGAGCTGCCTCTCTTGGAAGGGTCCAGGAGAAAGACTTTGGCTTTTAAATAGCTTACATCTCTCCTGCACTATTTAATGTTCCTCGCCCCCCAAAAAACCATTCTCCATTGTTTGACATGTTCTGTTTGAGCTTTGACAAATGGGAATCTAGTCATTACAAAAACAATATCTCATTGGCAAGACAGCTTGGGTGATGGCTGCCCTTTGTGAGGGAACAAGACACTTTAATTATTTCACATGTTTCTTGTGAGGAGAACAGTAATTTTATTGCCCACTGTTCATTAGGTATGAGAAGGATTATTATGTAATTTTACAACACTAGTTTAGTTAAGATGGTATATGATGGGGAAGATATCTAGAGGTACCTCTACATCCACCAAAATATTCCTGATGCAAAAGCATGGAGACTTCTTGAGGAATTCATTGTTCTCTGCCACAAACAGGCCTGTGATCTCGCTGGAATGGAGACATATTGGATTTCAAAAGAGGGATCTCTGTTGAGATGCAAATATTTTTTAAATTTCCTGGACTTTGAAAATATCCACATGGCCAGAAGGAGGAGGAGCCTGCCTGCAAAAGATATCCTCCCCACCATATACCATCTTAACTAAAGACTGAAGCAACATGTAGGCATCTGACTAACATCTCCAATTGTTTTTCTGCTGTTTGGTTTTAACATCTTGCCTGATGAAGAAGCCCATGGAGCTTTGAAAGCTTGCAACAAGTATATTGTGCATTTTAGTTGGCCAATAAAGGTATCACTGATGGATTTTTGTTTGAATTTGCTAAATGGCCAACACAGCTACTCCTGAATGTTCTCCTGACTTGTGTTTGCTGTCAGACATCCATTTTTCAGTAACACCTTCTTTTAAAATGGAGTATCATCTTCTCTAAACATCCATAACAAAGAGAAAAGAGGCACTGTAGGTCATATCTGAGACATATTGAAAGAGATATTTGAAGGAGCTGTCCTTCAGTTTCATAAGCATTAAATTCACTAGATTTCTTAATAATAATAAAAAAATGCAGGGTTGTCTGACAACATTCATATTTTTTTCATGAAGCTGTCTTTTTAAATTCTTCAACTAATGCTACACATAGTGACAATGTCAGTGTCATTCCTAGCAGCATTTACATGCATTGCAACAGTGTGAGCCATCCATCAGACAACTGCAATTGACAAACTGCCCTTTTAAAAACAAATGTATATACAAGAATAAGGACAAATAGATACACATACATACATACCTCCATACATACATATACAGCGGAACACCACAGAATCAGTGGGGATAGAGAGATCAGAGGATATCATGGCAGTCCGCATCCCATTCCAGTAATATTAGCTGTGGAGGAGTGATAAAATTTTGAAATTCAGCAACTTATAGCAGTCTCCATAGCCAGTTCCCTAAGGGGTATCTAGCGATACATCTAATATCCAATGCAATCACAACAGTTAAGTAAAACTTTACAGTATACTGAGAAAGACAGATATGAGAGAGGGGGGGGGGAGCAGGGAGGGGTAGGGGAGAGAGAGAGATGTTTTAGACCAGTCTTCAAAGATGCTGACCAAGGGTCAAATATCTCTGATAGACACTTTAGACTAAAACCCAGAAGAAATTCACCATCCAACTGCCACGGGAGCTACCAACTGCCACTGTATACATGTGTATGTATGTATATCCATATCCATATCCATAGTAAGGAAACAAAGCAATAGAACAGTATTATAAACAAGTAGAGCCTGGATTATAAAAGAATACAAATAAACTGTAAAAATGGATTATAAGTGGAATGAAATGATTGATATCAGGAAATTATGCCTGTCTGTCTTATTTTAAAAAATCAAATAGCTAAATTGTGTGTGTATATATGTGCATGTGTATTACACTGTCATGGTTTTATTGCATATTTATTCACTAGACATGCATGCACATGTAGCTGATGAGGTTGACTGTGGTTTATGAAAGCTTATGCTAGAAATTTCTTGTTTCCCAAATAGGCTGAAAGGTGATGCTTTATTTCTTTATGTCTTTTTAGTCAAATTCCCCTTGTCCCAGCTCCATGTCCAATCTGTATCTTCTTTCATCTTGGGAGTTTTAAATGTAGTAAGATCTGTCCCTTCACTTAATTTTTTTCTAAGTGTGTACATGTCTGGCTGCATATTTCACATTTATATACATTGGTTGAACACATTCATTTCATTGACCAAAGTGTATATTATGTTTATTTGGATTATGACATTTTTCAATATGTATTTTTGAAATCTTTATATTTGGTGGGGACAGACATGTCAATAGGCATCCATCAGTATAAGAGTCCAGAGCTCAAATGACATCTATTCCATGACTAGTCAGTGACATATGGACTGAGAAAAGCCTATCAGTCAATGTAAAATCACATCCTTCACTCATACTGACTTTCATACAGCAAGAGCTACTTCCTTCATTGTAATATTCAATGAATCCATTGCTAAAAATTGTTGTTCTTTATGTAATTTCTGTCTTATATTTTCCCCATGTTGTTCTGTTCTGTGAAGCTTTTTTACCATAATATATTTGTTTGGTTTGTTCAATCCTGGTGACATTTTGCTAAGAAAGAGGCAGTCAAATGTTAAACATAGTGACAAAGTCTGCTCATCTTTTTCTTAGCTGTAGAACATGTTTCCTTTGAGGTGAGACTTCAAAGAAAGCCAGGAAGTCTACATCAATGCAAGAAGGCCTGGTGTTACTAGATGACAAGCCTTCCATCTAGGTTACTGTATGCATACTTTCCAGGGCTGATCAGAAAGCACCCTCTAACTTTTCAAGCCCCTGTCTTAGGATTGCTAAAGTGTGTGCAGGGCAGGAGTGGAGGCAATATCTTCACAGTCTTGAGCAGTTTAGAGAAATGGTAAAGCAATTGTTTGGGAGGAGACACCAGCTAGAGGCTGTTTTATTCCCCTTTGCTCTTAGTCTTTTCCCCCCTTCCTGCTTCTATGTAAAACAATGCTTCCTAACCTTTTCTGAATTACGGGCTCCATTGACAATATCATGAAAGCTATAAAACCCTTCCCAGGTAAATGCACTTAATAACAATTTTCAACATAACAGAAGAAAACAGAAGATGGAAAAAATTTGCCCAGTTCATGAAGCCTCTTAAGAAGTTGTTCAGCTTCATGGAACTCCAAAGGTCCACAGTTCGTAGGTTAGGACCTCTGATCTAAACCATTTCACAATATTTGGTGCTCTTTCATTATTTTATTCCCTGTTGTTGTTGCTGCTGCTCATAGTGGTGTTATGCAGGGCACCAAAAAATTGAAAAGAAAATGATAGTTAATATTGGCCCTGGAAATTCAAAGTCCTGAACTATTTTGTCAGATGCCTGAAGGCTGGGAAAGAAATTGACTTTGCATATGCTCAGAAGTAATTGCTTCATTTGCTACCAGATCATAACCAGATCATATATTCTACCAGGTCATACATGCTTGTGTACACTCACCTACACATTCCCCATCATGCATCCCATCCCCCTTTTTTCTTTTACATACTCCTGGATATATTTGTGAAGGGGAAGTGGCTCCTTGAGAGCCAGGGTGGCATAGTGGTTTTAGTATTGTCCTATGATTCTGGAGACCAGGCTTCAATTCCCAGTTCATGAAACTCACTGGGTGACCTTGGCAACGGTAAGCCCCCTATGAACCAATATTGCCAAGAAAAACCCATGATAGGTTCACCTTAGCATTGCCATAAGTCAGAAACAACTTGAAGGCACATGTTGACAACAACAAAATGCCTCCTCCCTCCCGTTTTTGATGAGCATTTTAAATTGCAGCCCGCCCACCCAGCCCCAGCACATCACCTGAATCATTTCCTGGGAAATTTTCTTGTGCAGAGAGTGTTCTTTCCAAAAGCAGAGTACCCTTCCATTGCATTCCACAAATGGGTCCTGCATACCTTGTACCCCAGTATCTCTTAAATTGCAGCAGATTCCTTGGCATCTTGCAGTCTACACAAAAGATAAAAGAAGTCTCATTTTCCATGAAGGAAAATTTTGTTAAAATGTTATTAAAATGATGTAAAAGTGCTGTAGGAAAAATATTTTGAAGGATGAGTGAAAAATCCCTTAATATATAAATACATATAAATAATAGTTTGGCTCCCAATACGGCCATTTCTGCTGTAATTGTTTCCTAAAGAAGCCAGTCTCCCAGCCTGGAAAATATGCTCTCTTCTGCCTGGTGATAGTTAAGTGTGGAATAGAATTGAAGTTTCTTTGTTTTGGCTGTCATTATCTGGAAACATGTGCTCAGGGCAAATTTCCATGTGAAAGATTTACTAGTGTAATGATGGAATTAATATGGGATGAACAGGGCAGGACACAATGTCAGTATACTGTACAGTGTCAAGACGTATTCCCCTCCCCCCAAATACAGAGATAGATGGATCACTGTGTTTTGGTTCCATGGCACTTTTACATCTCTTGCATCATTTATAACCCCATTTGGTCTTGTTTCAGCATTGATTGGATACTTTTTGAGGTTTTTAAAAAGTCCACATGAAATCCAATATTTTAACACATATTTAATAAATAACTTTTAAAGATATTTTATATATAAACATATTTTCTCTTAAAATGTATTTTGATAAGTTGTGGGTTTTTTAAAATAGAAAACTGCTATAACAGTGTGTGAGGTTTAGTGAACAGTTACTACAGATTATTTCTTTGTGCAATTTATATCATATTTTCTTTTTAAATAGGGAATCAAAGACACTTGGGGTCCTTTCACAGCAAACAATATTAGCCCTACTATTCTATTAGCTATCATGGCAACCTCCTGTGGAATTGTGGGATTTGCAGTTTAGAATTTAGAATTCTCATTCAGAGAGCTCCTGGTGCATCACCAAATTGCCAACCCCAGGATTCTTTGGGGTGCCTCCATGATATTTAAAATGGATTCACACTGATATAATTTTGTAAGCTGAAAGGACTCTTAGTATCAAATCTTACTTCCTCAGATGCATGGGGTGGAGTGGACATATTGATTTTCCAGACTAACATGGCTAGATTTTTGAATTCTACCACCTTGGAAAGCAACATATATTTTAAAATAATGCAAGGTTGGGGGGAAATTACATTTTGGTTTACAGTTCCAAGAATTATTCAACTAGTATGGCTACTGGCTATCTAGGCTGGGAAATTCTGGAAGCTGTAATCCAAAAGGTTTTACAAGCTTTGCCCAAGGTTTTCTGAGTGTTGTCTATCCAGGTATGGTAATTCGGCTATGATATTTTTTTTTAAAAAATTAATTAGTTCAAATTGTTTTGTATATTTGTATGTATGTTTATGTAAAGCCCACTTATGGCTGTGGCCACAGTCACTTCCAGATTATGTGACCCCCGAGCTTGAGTTATCTTATTCTGTCCCTAATCTTCTCACCTATTTCATATTATTATTGTTGTTGTTAATTTTATTGTAGCATTTTAATTCTTCAAGTTTAATTCTGTTTTAACGGGAGGAGGGTTGTTGACCGAGAGAATGTTTTTTAATTTTGTTGTTCTTTTAATATGTTGTAACCCACCCCGATTGCTGAGCAGAGGGGCGGGCTATAAATAAAAATTTATTATTATTATTATTATTATTATTATTATTATTATTATTATTATTATTATTATTATTATTATTTATTACACACAGCCAGTGTAGCACTCAGGGTAATCCCTGCTTCATCCCTATCAACCTAAAACCATGTAGAAAAGATGATATGTCAAATAGCCCCATACTAAAGTGAGGAAAGTGAAGGCATTTTAATGAAAGGATATTATCAGTAATGCAGGAGTACTCTAGACTTACAAACTACAAGGTCAATAAACTATTCTTGCTAGTCTCATTGGTTGTTGTTATAGTCTGTAATTTGTTTTGTAAAATTTTAAAATATTTTTCAATGTGATCTACATTTTTCCCTGCATACTGTCATAGAAAGCTAAGATAGAATCTATAGACCAACAATGGAATTCATTTCCAAAGAACAGAGGTTTATGAAATCTTTTTCATCAAATGTTGTAACCTTGTGAGGAGGCCAAGTTTGACGTCAGTACAAACTAGACATCCTTCTGTGAAACAATCCCCTTCATCAGTCTTCTAGGATACAGCAAAAACTTTAAAGATAAGCTTTTGAAAAATGTTGTGTGAAGCTATTTGACGTTCTGTAAAGGTCTACCCATTACATCTGAGGAATTTTGCTTTTTTTCAGAAAGAAGTGCCAATAAGAGACTTTACCTCAGTCAGGAATAAACTGTAATAAACTATAAATGGTTTTTATTCCTTTCCTCTGGGTCTTTGCATTAGATTCTGCCTTTAAAGTTACCAATCTCACAAGTTTGATATCATCCCATTTCAACCAGCATGTTGTATCACTTGTCTATCATTTTCCTTTTTATAGCTTGTCAGCCTGTGAGACTGTTCATTAGAGTCTCTCTTCTTCCCTAATAGTCAATCTGAAACCTTATTAAGCTTAAAGCATGAACACATACATATACAGGGCATATAATTGCATTCAGCATACCTTTATACAGAAAGCCATATTTTTGTCATTGACCAATTAATCTCTCATAATTGGAAAAGATTGAAAGGGCTACAGATAATGGACCAATTATTATTTTACTGTCATGCCAAATTGTTTTCTTGTACTTAATTATGTTTTAGGATAACAAGCATTCATTAAGTCATTTACAGATGGTCATGCTTACACCCACACTCAGTCATATGTCAACAGACAGATCAGCATAATTTAATTTTTTTATAGTTCATGGGCATTAAACTATTAAACTTGTAATATAACTAATAAACCCAGATTGTTATTATTTGAACTTAAATGCCACAGTCTACTGGAAACTTTTACTGACAACAAGGAATGCTTATTATCAAAAGCAGAGATCGGTGAGAATTTTGTTTGGTTCATATTCCTTTCTTCTTTCAACCTAAATCCAAAGAAGTTTTTGCTCCAAACCAATGCCTGGCATCAGTAACAGAATGAATGAGGGAGGGGGGGATTGAAGCTTGATTCAGATATCTTGCAAGGACCTTATCACACGCTGGCCACAAAGCGAAAAGTAACCGAAATAAGAATCAATTCAGTTCTATACCGAAATGAACTGAATTTCGCCTGCGCGGCCATTGTGCAATGATTCCGAAAGCTCCCTTGTACTTCCCCGAAAAACCAAATGTCAAAAGATCTCAATTCATTACGGATTAGCTCTGGGTTCTGTCAAATTTCGGTACAACGTCGTGTGTAAACACGGAGAAACAATACGGATTAGCTCGGGTTCTGTTGAGTTTCGGTGTAACATCATGTGTAAACACGGGGAAATAATATGTATTAGCTACAGATACCCTTTGGATTAGGTCTGCTTTAGACCCCGTGTGATAAGGTCCATAGACATGCTCTTGGGCAGATCAGGAAATAGGAATTCAGGCTAAGCTTGTTGAGGTTACACTCATGATGAAGACAGTTTTGTAATCTAGATGGGCTCTTGAACATTTAGATAATTTAAAAAAACATGTAATTATTTAATTATTGAAACAGTATGGATTGATAATTACTGTTCTTCTTATGAAATAAGAAATAATGAAATATTTTAAAATAAAACAACAAGCAAGTACTCTTAAATTGTATTGGTGTTCTTTTATTTTGCAAAACTAAACTGTGAATGCATCAATTCTTTAAGGATTGTTTTTATTGAATTAAAACTACATAAAATAAAATTTAAATAATACAAATAACAAAAACAAGCAACAAAACACAAACTACACATAACCAAACAAAACTAACATTTAATAAAACAACAACAAAAATTATATCCAGCTATCTTCACTGCATGTATAATTAAACCCTAAATTTCCACTCTTCTTACTTCAAACTATTAATTACACTTAATCTATGCAAATAATGCATGTTAATTAATAAAACCAACAATAATCAAACTACTCTCACTCTTTTTCAAAAAGTGAATTCTTTTAGATTATTTCTATATGCTTCACTCATATGCCATTAAAAATCAAACATAGTTTATTAGATGGTGGAAATGCTGTAGATATCATTTATCTGGATTTCAGCAAAGCATTTCATAAGGTCCTCCATAATGTTTTGATTAGCAACTGATTAAATGTGGAATAGATGGAAACACAGTCAAGATGAATCGATAATTGGTTAGATAACCTTGCTCAAATAGTCATCAATGGCTTTGCTTCAAACTGGAAGGGAGGTCTTGAGGGTTCTGTCCTAAGTACATTACTCTTCAACAATTTCATCAGTAACTTAGATCAGTGATTCCTAAAGTGGGTGGTAGAGCCCCCCGGGGGTGTTTGAAAGCTCCAAGGGGGGTACTGAGGGGGAAAAAGGAGGCAGCAAGGAATTGTGGGGATAAGTGTTGCATTAAATTTCTTTTGTGCACCATTCTGGGACAGAACAGAGGGAGGCCAAATAGAAACTGGTCCAGGAACAAGCTGTCCATCCATCCATTTGTTCAGGGTGCAAGGCAAGAGGCCCAGCATTGCCTCACCCTGGAGGAGAGGAGACAGACCCTATCCTTCCCCTTTCCTCACTCCCTCCCCTCTCTGGGCACCAAAATACTTGCAACATCCACCTTTTTGCATAAACTGCTTGGCTCCCCCCTGCAAGGAGCCCAAGAAGGAAAGCCTCTTTTGGTAAGAAAAGCATGGGCTGGTTCTGAGGCAAAATGGAAAGGGGGGGCAGGCATGCTAGCCAAGTAGTACATAGTACTTTTACAATCGCTAGTCAATGGGGCAGCCACACATGGGTGGTAGCGTAGGTTGTGCTGGATGTTATTTGGCCATGGGAGAAGAACAGGTACCAAGAGGCTCAGACAGCATGGATGAGTATCAGATATGTTAGCAGGAATATAAGACCAAGTCCTGGTCCCACAGATCCAGAACCATCTGTGGGGCAAAACTACATGGGCATAATTGAAACTTACATTTTGGGTGGGTGTACAATTAATTGGTTATCCTGAAATGGTCTTACACTTTTTAACCTTGGTTGAGCAATTAACCATTTGGGCACAAGATGAATTTATCCCACTAGCCACCACAGGGGTGCACAAGGCAAATTCTATGGGTGGTAGTGTTGTGAAAACTTCCCCAATTGGCATTGTGTTTATAATCTAAAGTGATATTAAAATCATAAAACTGAGTATCCTGTTGAACCATGTGGGGACATTTATAGACCAGGATAATGCATGAGCTCATGAGATCTCCATTAGACATTTTTTTTTCTGCAAAAGTGATCTACCCCAGAAATATTTACCAAATATATCCACATATTTTCTGAGAAGCCTTGAGTAAAGAGCATCTCTTTCACTATGTACACTAAGGGAGCAAGGCACAACAAAGTAAGCACAACACCCTGCATGATTTTATCTTTGGGATCTTACCGTATGCTGGGCAGCTATTTTCTGGTTAGCTGCAGTAAGGTCTAGTCCCCTTCTTCTCATCCTCTCCAGTTGCAGGTCTGACTATATGCCTCCTGGAGTGCTCACAGTAGGGTCTAGCCTGATTCTTCTTCTCTTCCAGATAGATTTTTCAGTCATGCATTAACAAACCTATTTCTGGTAGGGTGGTTGCAGGGCTATTGGTGGTTTTGTTTCCTGTGGATCTGCCCTTTTTTGGTAGGGTCAATCTGGAGGTCACTCCTTGCATTTTCAGGATTATCTTTAAAGGGCTATCAGGGTTCCCTGTCACAGTCCACCCCCATTTTGCTCTTTTGATTCTTGTCCAGTGTATCCAGGGCTTAATGTCAGCAACTTTTACAGCTGTGGGGGTGGAAAATATAACAATTTTTGGTCCTCTCCACCGGGGAGTTAAGGGGTCATTTTTCCACTCTTTAACCCATACCTCATCTCCAGGGTTAAAAAAAATGTAATCTGGTTTGGACCAAAGGTGGTCTCTGTGTTAAAACATATTGATTCAGGGTTTTGTTTTGTTTTTAGGGTTTTTCCCAGCTCCTGAACCTCTTGATATAACATGGTGTTTCCTACTTTTCCTAGGTTCCCCCCCCCCTTAGCCCACTTAAGATCTGTGGGGGCCTACTATACATCAATTCAAATGGTGACAACCCAGTGGTTTTATTTGGGGTACATCTGAAGCTAAATAAAACCAAGGGTGAGATCATGGTCCACTTAAGCTGAATCCCTTGACACAGTTTAAAAGGACAAAGCAAAACAAAAGACAAGCTCTGTATATTTAGCAACTGCTTTTGGTTCTTACTATATACATTTGGTCACTATGTGTCACTAATAAATTACCAAAGTATGGTTTTTTCATGTCACATCTGAAATGGGCCAACTCCCATCCCTAATTTAGGTGTTATCCTGATGCATAGCAAAGCAATGATTAAAGCTCCAGGCTACTTTAATCTTGCTTCTTACGGTCTTTGCAGACTGCCAGAAATAGTGCAAATTTTGAGTCCACTTTAACTGCCCTGACTCAGTGCTAGGGAACTGTAGTTTGTTGTGGCACCAGAGGTCTCTGACAGAGAAATCTCAATGTCTCAGAAAAAAATATAGTTTCCATCATTCCCTAGCACTGAGCCAGAGCAGTTAAAGTGGACTCAATTTGCACTATTTCTGGCAGTTTGCAAAGGCTCCTAGTAGAGTTTGACTTTGGTTTCCTGATTAGTGTTTTCATGCAGCTTTCACTCTCCAGTTCCCTTTGGCTGTTATTTGCAGTGCCAAGACCAGGAACCACTATAGTTTTCAAAAGTATCTTCACTTGCATAAACAGTCTCCAGGATGACTTTACAATCACAGGCTGGATGAATTTAAAATAGGTCTGCAGGGAAAATTCTTCATCAAGCAGGATTGCTTGGTACCTCCCATAAACATGGCACATAAATAGTTAATTGCTGTCCCAAAATGAATTTGTTAGCTTCCTGCACCAACAGAACTGTTACTATTTCAGCAAGACCAATTTAGTGTTGCATAATCTGTTTGACTTGGTGTTTTCCAGACATCAAGAATCAGTTGTTTTTTTCTTCTCCTTCCCTTTGCTCCTTACAATATAGACACAGTTGTCAGCTGGGGGTGGTCTCCTCCAGCTCTCTCTCCTTTCCATGTCCTCTGTTACTATTAAATCCACATACTCTTCACCATCAAATCTACATACTCTTTACCATCAAATCTACATCCTTGACACCTTCTGCCCCCGTTTTTTTCCTCTTTCCTTGAATTGCTACTGCTAGAAGGGATGCCTGTAATTCCAGTTCCTTCTTTATTTCTCTGGATCTTTGCTGGAGTAAACTCTTTAGGTAATCTGTACCAGATGAGTGATAGACATGTTCAGACCTTTGTTCATTTTAGTTTTCGGGACAGCTATTCCTCTGACAACCTCTTTTCTCTCAGGTTCTAATGCTGAGACAATGAGAAAACATCTTCCAAATCCCAAAATAAAAAGAAAGTATCTTCAGCGTCAATGTGTTGTTCCAGTGCAGATTGAGGTTAAACATTATGCTCTGGACAGGAGACCATATATATTGTCTTTGGGCAAACCATACACTTCTCCGCAGGAAACAAAAAGATGTTCAATAAAATATGACAGTCCTCCCAGCCAGGGTTATTATACACAATGATAGAAAACAAGCCAGACACCTTATTCTGACACTCTTGGCAGGGTTCGATCTCTTTCTTTGGTAGTAAAAGAAGCGTATCTTGAGACCATGTGGCTGGCTGTTGAAACATGCTGGCTGGATAAATGGAATTTGGACAAATCCCTAAACTTAAGCTATCCTAAACTACAAC
>CM034706.1:40136121-40151231 GCA_020142125.1 Phrynosoma platyrhinos | reverse complement strand
CCATATCTTGTTTACTTTCAGGGTTTCTTCTTTCCTGTTGAAGTTATCTAGAACAACACACAGTTCACCTGGGAACCATTCCCCCCTACCCAGGGTCTCACAATATATTTAGACCCATTCTCTTCCATTCCAGTTTACTCTGAAGATGCCAGCCACAGATGCTGGCGAAACATCAGGAAAAAAAGCTTTATAGCGTCATAGGCTGAAAAGACAAACACAGCTATGCCTTTGAATAGACTATATTTGATACAAGAGACAAGAATGAAACCAGGCAATGCTTGACACCATTGAAAACAACTGCATCAGCTATTATTATGATTTTGTTGTTAATTTTCATCAAGTCAACTTTGACTTATGGTGACTCTATAAATGAGAGGTGTCTAATTTGTCATGCAAATTCAGAACTGTGGCTTCTGTGGCCTTCCTCTTCTTCTACTCCCTTCCACCATACCAAGCATTATGCTCTTCTCATGCCATGTCCATGCACTTCAACTATTCCAATTGGCAGGGACACTTCCAATTAATCCTCTGCCATCCCAATTTTTTAGTGGCTTTTAAATTGTCCCAACTTCTTTCTCCTTCACTCACTTTCCTCCTGTGTCCTCAACTTGCTTCAATTTATGCAAAATGAGTTCAAAGTGCAAAATCTTTTCATTTAATTCAGTGAGAAAAGAGGGCAGCAGGGTATAGACTCTTGCCCTTCCCTGTAGACTTAAGAAAAAGCAAACTGCTGCAGCTTCTCCTAACATGTGTGTTCTTCCACATTAATCATGTTTGCCATCTTGGCCACACTCTGATATTGCTTGGCCACATGCATCCCAGTTGTCATCTGTGAAATTTTGGAAGTTATGTCTAAAAAAGTGTGATAGCCTCAGGTCTAAAATACACTGCAGAAATAATCCAGTTTGAGATCATTTTAATTGCCCTGGCTCAATGCTAGGGATTCTGGCAACTGTAGTTTTGTGAAACATTTAACCTTCTCTATCGGAGAGTTCCCAGCATTCCCTAGCACTGAGCCAGGACAGTTAAAGCGCTCTCAAACTGGATTATTCCTGCAGTGTGTTTTGGATCTCAGTTTAGTCATTTTTGGCTTCTAGGGAATTCAGGCTTTATCTCTCTGCCATTTGTCTTTTTACAGTCCATGATATCAATACCCTAATGAAAGAAAGAGTTTCTTACAGCTGGCTCACAGCCTTGGAGGGGGCATGGGAAAACTGCATATAAACATAATCTATGTTGTCATGTCTATCCTTGCAAACAAAGGAAGCTGTTAAAACACATTTCCAAACAGTCGAATCTAAAAAGATGGCGCATTAAAAGGGTCCTTAATAAAACTTTTCTGTTTCCTCATGCCTGGGCCAGTGTTTGAACTAAGGCCTGGTCCTTTGTCTTGAAAAACTGGGGTGGAGAAGCATTACAGAACTTTTTTTTTTTATGGCACAGAATGAAGAAAGTAAAAGCTAGAAGCAAGTAAGCTTCCTGAAATATGAGTAATTTGTAAAAATGTAGTAAATGTCTTCAAGAGGTATTATCTGGCTCACCACCATCACCACAAAATTAAGGCGCTGCAGCTAGCTGAGCCGAGGGAACTTGTAGAACTTTAAGGCACTCCTCCAAAAACAAACCATCCTTTTCTGAGCAATCAACTCCAACCAAAAGAGCAAGCAAAAGTTTTAAGCCACAAATGGAAGAGCTACAGTAAAGCTCCTCATAAAATTTTCTGGAGGAAACTCCAGAGGTCATGTGCCGGTACAGAAATAATGGCTAAGCCCTGCTGTTTCTAAACTTAAAGAGTAGGCAAATGACTTGAAAACAAACAGACCAGCAGTTTAGGGGTGTCTCTCTGCCTTTTCTAGGATGAAAGAAATATCCCTGCCCCATCTAGATTTTCTTTCATATCTTAATTCTTGATTTTATTTTGCTGTTCTGTACATTATTCACCCAAGTATGACATATTTTCTAGAAAAGTAAGTACACTGATTTGGCTGGGACAGTCCCAATTAATCCTCTGTTGTTCCACCTCTCTGTATCTTTTATAATGGCTCAGTTTCTCTTTCCTTCTACCACTTTCCCACTTTGTCCTCAACCTAATTCACTTTTTCAAACTGAATTCAAACTAATAAGATCATTGTTTGGCTTTTTAAACTGGTTTACCTCTATTTGGCTTAATCTTAATTCAGGATGTATCCTGATCTTATCAGACATTTTTTGTCACCGAATTTGCTGCCCAAATACAGCCGGGATGCATCCCCACTTCCAAGAGTGTTCCTTGTGGCTCTTTTCAGATCTAGGAGTTTTTCGGCTTTAAAAAATGGCCACGAGGAGCAACTCTGGAAGCAGGGATGGACCAGGCAGCAAATTTGGCAGCAAAAAAAGTCTGATAAGATCAGGATGCCACCTGAATTAAAATTAAGCTGGATAGAGGTAAACCAGGTTAAAAAAACCAAGCAATAATCTCCTATTTTTCCTTGAATTAAGACGGGGGAGGGAGAAAAGGAAGAGGCAGAATCCTTTCCTTCCCTTTATAATAATAATAATAATTTTTTATTTATAGCCCGGCCCTCTGCTCAGCAATCGGGGTGGGGTATAGCATTTTAAAACATACAAATTTAAAAACATTCCTTATCCCATATTCAATCTCCCATCCCTTAAAACATATCCAACCCTCCCACCCCTTTAGATAAAAACTAACTGTTGTAACCTTACCAAGCTTGTCTGTTTTTCCTCATTAACAACTTTTGCCATCTTAATCACATTCTGATGTGGCCTAGCCTGGCTTTCATCTGTGAAATGCTGGAGAATCTAGTATGGGGTGTACATGTATATCTGAGAAATGTAGGTTGCTCCACCATTGTCTAGTGGTTTAAGTTTCTTCATGCCAGTGGCAGTAAGGAACAGCCAGGCTGGCTGATTCACAGATTTATTGTTTGAGACAGTGGGCACATATGTGTGCATATGCATGCAGGGTTAGGCCTATGGTTAGGTAAAATAAACCAACCTCACATAGCAGATGAGGAAGAGAAGGGCAATAGTAGCAGCACACCAACTATTGCTCCTGACCCAATCCCTGGAAGACAGAGCTGGGTGCACCACACAGCCTATCCTGCACCCCCTAACCTAGCCTCCTGGCTTCCCATTTGATAAGGGACACACTCCCATCACCAGTCCTGAAGTACAATTAAACTGCAAGTCCATTCAGCATGGACTGGACATGGAATTGGAGGGGGAGGAACCCATCTTTTTCTTTGTTCTAGGTAGCAAAAAGTCTGGAGCTGCTCTTGCACATTTGTAGAATTGTAGAACACAATGGATGTATAGGCAGCTACTTTTAAAATGAACATTTTTGGGTTCAAATATCCTTGATGATTTAATGGGAAGCAAAACCAACAAGGTTAGGGCACTGGGTGAGCAGTGTATCACAGATGCTAAGACAACCAAAGGATATTGTCATATGCATATGCATATAAAAATATTGAAGATTGTAAGGTGGGACAAATATTTTCTAAATACTTGATTCCTTACCATATATTTGATTTGTCTAACTTGATGCACATTCAATGTCAGTTCACTTTTTAAATCTCTTTTGCATACATTTCTTGCTCTTGTCATGGATTCTCACATTTCTCCTTCTTTAATATGGGTAAATAATTCCATATCATGTTCAAAATGATTATAAACATTGGCCAAGATCCGACATTAGGGCTGAGAAGCATAAATATCTGAATGCAGATTTATGAATTGATCATCTTATGTGTTGTGTTGAATGCCAACACTGAGCAACAAAATGTACAACCCCATGTCCATTCTGATGTGAATCCTATTACACAACTTTAACAATTGTACCACCCAGCTTCCCCAGTCTTGAACTGAATGCAGACATTCTAAATCATGCAAATTTTCAAGTCATTTCCATGGCGGGTTCTTATTCCTATGTAAGATGTGTGTGTATGTGTGTGAAAGAGAAACAGAGACAGAGAGAAAGAGACCTATGAGGTGGTCTGATACCGTATTGCTTCACAAGAGGACAAGTGTGTGTGTGTGTATCTGATAGCTGTACAGGCTATACTTGGATACTGTACTTGGATGCATTTCTGTGGGATACTGTACTTGGATGCATTTCTGTGGGATCTACCCTTTTTATGGGATCCAATCAGTCCTTGACCTGTAAGGTTCCAACCAATAAATCTCCTATAGGCCCTCCTTTGACCACCAGCTCTACTCCCTCATTATCCCTTGATTCCACTTGAAGCAAAGAAAATTGTCAGAAAAATTCTGGAAGATCTTGTGGCAGAAAGATATTTTCTAAATGTTTTAAATTAAGGTAACAGGCTAAAACTAATGACTCCATGCTTAATCCATTTTTTCCAACAATCAAGCTTCCTTGAGCATGTTGTTCTTGAAGATACAAAACTTTTAAAACATATTCCCTTTATTGTGTAAGTCCCTCTTTTCAGAATGGATACAGGGTAACATCTTGGTCCTCTCACTATAATATTCTGAGAGTGCAAGTGCACAACCACAGTAGGAAATGTTGATGCTACTGTGTCTTTGGGGGATGTGTAATTGCTCCAACTTGTGTGGTTGTGCATATGTTATTGATTGGACCAAAAGTGGCTTTGTCAGGGTATCCATACTTGCAATGCACATTGTTCGGTCATATAAGTGGATGTGATGTGTTGAAAATGAAATGCAAACAGATGCTGTCTTTTAGTACTATGGAAACCAGTGTACAAATAGTCCCACTTCAATCATTTTCTCTTCTCATACTATGACCAGCCAAAACACATTGCTGTAAACAGAAGAAATTAATGAGAGAAAACAACTTGTGTCTATCCATAGCTAACATGTACTATGACACATAATAGCATCACAATCCATCACCATAAGAATGGTCATCAAAATGCTTAAAAAGGTAACACACACACCTGTATGTGTGTATCTTCTCTCTCTCTCTCTCTCTCTCACACACACACACACATATTTCTCAGGTTGTAAAAGATAGATAGATAGATAGATAGATAGATAGATAGATAGATAGATAGATAGATAGATAGATAGATAGATAGATAGATAGATCTCATTTCACAGGTTAACACTTCAATGTGTACCACATTGTGGTCTTGCATTTTGTCACCAAATCATCCTCGTTTTGGTGACAGGATGATAGACATTTCCTGACATAATAAAATTCATGTTTGGTAAATGTGTCTGTTTTGAAAGATCTAACAATGTATACTGTACTTTGGTGCTGGCTACATCTGGTGCAGGAACCCAACTTCCGGCTTTCTTTACACTATTAAATCTTACAAATGCCATGCTGGGGCTGTACCAAGACCACCTAAAGCAGTCCAAACCTGGCCACAAAAAGAGCAGTTTTATTTACTCCCTTCCATGGCCCATTCAGGACCACGTCAGCAGCTGGCCTCAGGACCTCAGCATCTGGTCACCGAGGTCCTGCAGCAATCAAGACCCATCTGCTCAAGTCCTATGTTACAAAAATGAAATTCAACATGATGACAACATGATTGATTAGTTGGTTGATTGGGTGTTATTTTTCATTTTCATTCATGTACTTTTAACAGTGTTTTTAATCTCTTTATATGCTTAATTGAATTTTAATGTTTTAATTGGTTTTGTTTTTACCATTATTAGCTGTCATAAAGACCATTTTCCCCAGAAAGGTAGGACATAAGTGTAATTAATAAATACATAATTATCAAATAAGAGGCCAAACACACCTGCAAACTCTATTGAGTGGACAGCAGTTCTTCTCTATTGCTCCTAATGTATAGACTGGCTCTTCTCCTATGGTCCTGACTAGGAATGGAAAAAATGGCTTCTTGTTTCCCTATGAAAACATCAATTTTGCACCATCTGAGGGTGAGCTATATTGTACATTTATGAGACTTATAAAACATATTGTTGTTTTTAAAAATGTACACAATTAAATATGTATATATTTGAATAAAGACACACACATGTTAGTCAGTGGGGGGATATATGTTTGAAAACTGCACATTAAAGGAAAGCAAAGCAACTTCATACCACATTTTACAGTGTCGAAGCGGTTTACAACTGTAAGCTCCTTGCCCCCCAACAACTGAGTACATTTTAGCAACCTCGGAAGGATGCAGGCCTGAATCAAGCCTGAGTCCTGGCTAGTATTGAACTCGTAACCTTGTGGTTTATGAGTGAGTGGCTGCAGTACAGGCATTTAACCACTGAGCCACCAGGGCTCCTTATGAAAGATGTGCATCAGAACATTTCCACAAGAAGCAACACCAGCTTTGGTAGAACAGAAAATGTCACTACAGAACTGTGTGGAGCATGAATGCTGGAGAGGTTCTAAGAAATGGAACAAAAATTAAATTGACAGATTTTTCACACCTCTAATCCTTTCGGCTTGATTTTTCAGGCAAAACTTACCTGAAAGTCATACTGAAAGCTCTCACAAATGCATGTAAACATGTAATCATCATCATCATCATCATCATCATCATCCCAACCCATTAGAACCCTATTCCTTATCCTATTTTCCTCCATTTCTATTTCAAACTGGAGAGAGGAAGTGATGCAACATTTTTTCTAGTCATCATTTTGCAGAGAAAATGGGCAGTATTTTAGTGTGTTCCCTTTGTATTGTATTGTCTGATGAATTAATTTGTTCAGTTAAGGATGTGTTAACTTTGATCTCATTCTGACAAATGTACTGCCAAACTCATTTTCCTCCTGAAAAATGAAAGGTAATTTGCATCTCATTTCCACACAAAGGGTTGGGATGGGACGCACAGTTTGCCCATGACCACAGGGAGACAAGATTTAAAAGATGCCTTTGCATAACTGGAAGATTTTGGGGGCGTGGCCAGAGACAACTTATGGTCTGCTGCCCCCAGCATCTTCACTTCAATTTTGCAATCGACCCACCCTCCTGCCACTGGTGCAGTGTGAAGTTGACATGGTTGGTTCGGAGCTGGGTAGAAATTCCCCCCTCCCCTCTTTCTAAGAGCTTTTTTGCCTACCCCATACTGTTTCCCAATGGACCTTTGGAAACTGGCTTGGGTGGTGTCTAAATAGGTTGATTTGGCATGATTTGAAAGACATTTGGTTTTTGGTGAATGCCTAGGACACCATTTGGGTGGAAGTCAGGAACCACCTCTTTGGGCCTTGGGACCTGGGAGGTGAGGAAAGAGACATCCCTTGGGACTGCATGGAGGATAAACCTCTCTCTTTAATTCTTGGGCATTGGGAGAGGGACTTTCATGTTAGTCTTCCTGATGTGGGCCAGCCAACGGATAACCCAGCTATTGGGTTACCATTGGGGCTCAGGTGCTATCATCCAGGGGAGGCTGTGGAGATGGTCTCAGAGATAGACCACCAGCTGCAGCTGCTCCCGTCCTTGGCTATTTCCCCACCTGGTTTGCAGTTCTGTTAAGAAATTAATAAATAGGTCAAGTTAATAAATGGCCCTGTTTGAACCCACTTTCCATTGTCTTGTCTTGTTATTCCTGGGGTGGGTGGGCAAATGAGAGCCAGTAAAGTAAGGGAGAAAACTGATAAACGTTCAAAAAGGGCAACAGAGTGGAATGGAAAGTCTAAAAAGAATTAGTAGATGCAGGCAAAAAGGCACATTACAAAGTTACAGCAACCAATCATATGGCATGAAGCAAATTTAGAAAATACTGTTGAGACAGTTTCTTTTGCTTTGTTTTCTTCATTTCTGGAGCCTGTAGTCTTATTTCTTTTTGGTGTTTTAGTGTCAGAGCAGTTTAAACTTCATTTAGAAAAAAATGATTCAATAATCTAATTTTAAAGGAATCACAGAACTGCATATCCTTCAGCTTGTGCTTAACCTTCATACTGGGAAGCTGTCCATGTGTTCAAAGTGTCCTTGATATAAATTAAATTAAGGAAAAAAATCTTTCCATTTAACATGTTGTGTTAACAGGCTTTCGATGTTCTCACATGTTCCAATCTGCTAGCAAATAGCAGCCAACAAGGGCCAGGCCCTTAACAGAATAGTAAGAAATCATGCAGTCCTCCAGATGTTGTTGGATTGCAAGTTCCACTAACTTTGGACCCTATGGTGAGGAATGATGGGAGTTGCAGTACTAGAAGGTGGCATGTGTAATATAGGTGATATGAATACAATACAGTATGTATGGCATCCCGTGCTGTGGGTAATTCCAACTTCAAGTGGCTCCAAGTGGCAGAGGGATTAACTGGATTATAAACAGTCTGTGAAACTGAAGCAGTCATTCCATGTTACAAGCCTAAATGGCAACCAGTTCCATTCACACAGGTAGAATGTAAATAGGCAATGCATCAATTAACAAAAAAGAATGGTCCAAGACCTTTTGCAACCTAAGAAATGCAATAATACTCATCTCCCACCCAAGTCAAGTTATATATTATTCAAAACAAGCCAAGTTGTTTTAGTGTATGACGTAGAAAATCCCACAAACACTGCTGGAATTAACATGTGTCAATAAGAAATTGAATAATTTGTTATCTTCCCATGGTCACTAAAATCTGTTGTCCGAGTGGTTGCCTTGTTCAATCTAGTAGTAGGACTGGCCAAGAAACAGAATTATTTAGCTGGATTCTGATTACAACAATGAGAATGGGAATAACAGTGGTGGTTTCTTTTTTGTTAATTGATGCACTGCCTACTTACTCTTTACACTGTGAATTAATTAGATGTTGTCTAACCTGAAAGCACTTCCCTTGAATGACAAGGGAGTTCATAATTTAGTTTCCAGTACTGGGCTACATAAGATAGTTAAAGATTTTAAACGCTCAATCCCCTTCTTTCTTTTTTACAGGAGATTCATAGTTATACTGGGGTATAATAATTCCAAGCAGGGAGTGGGATAAACATAGATATATAATAACATGATACAAAATAGCTGAATAGTTTCCTTATCTTGCAATAAAATATTGCTTTCAGACCACTTCCTTTAGAACACTGCCCTTCACTTTGCTGAAGATTTTTGTTGAAGATCTGGCTGTTCATGGGTTACAGTGTTCTTTGGGGAAAAAGACTTTGGTAAGGTGCGGGAGGAGAGGAGAAACAGAGTGCTAGCAAAGTCCCTCCAGCTAAGATGTTTTCTCAACTGTCCTGCTTCAAACTCTTATATTGCCTTTAAAAAACATACCCTAACAATTTGCATATAATTTTGTATTGCGGTTGGTAGAAAAACAGAGCTCCTTTTCAGGAACACCTAATCTTAATAAAGTGGTTATTTCAAATGTCTAGTTTTGTTTATGGAAACACATCATTTAATTTTTTTTAAAAAAAAGTGGCTTGAGGTTTTGATCTTCTCTTTCAAAGGAAGCAAGGGAGGGGGTTCAATGGAATTAGTAACACTTGCAGTATATCAGCCCACTCACTTAAGAAATGCAATTTAGCAAAATGAGAGTGGTTGGAAAAGCAGGCCAGAATAACAAACTACTTACTTCAGATCCACCCAAGACTTGTAAGGGGGCCATGGCAATTAACATAATAGTTGTGTTAGTTGGAATGTGAGGTCTTTGTGCTTGAGATGTTTCCCAATTAAAGAATTCTATTTGAAGTGGGAATTAATTTCAACATTTGTAATGTCAGAGTATTTACTTCCAGAGACTGTTCTTATTTCAAGTGATGCCAGCATTACATTTTCAACTTAGCTATTGCTATCATCAAGTTTATCCACTGTTTTTTATTTATGGAAAGAGAGTGACAGAAGAATAGTGTTGTGCCACAGATAGAGAAGGAGAGAAGCTCTAAAATTTCCCCCAAGTATACTTAACCCCAAGTATCCTAAATAATACATCCCAGGGATATACAATCCACTCACTGTCTTTACTGGGAGATTTGATTGTGAAAGGATTGTGGCTGCATGCATGGGCTCTGTAACATTTACAACAGAGCTGGGGAATGCATAGCACACCAGATGTTGCTGAACTACATCTTCCATAAGCAGTAGCTAGTCAGTCAAATGGTGGGGAGTTTTACAGTACAACAATGTCTGGGAGAACACATGTTTCCTATACCTGCTTTACAACCTGATCCTAAGTATGTAAATCCAACTAAGGTCAAAACCAAAACAAATTACTATAATTAAATCCTATATCCTGGTATAGGAGCCCTGGTGGCACAGTGGTTAAATGCCGGTACTGCAGCCACTAACTCACAAACCACAAGGCTGTGAGTTCAATTCCAGTCAGGGGCTCTGGGTTGACTTGGCCTTGCATCCTTCCAAGATCACTAAAACCAGTACCCAGCTTATTGGGAGCAATTAGGTTACAGTTGTAAGCTGCTTAGAGACTGCTTAGTGTGGTATGAAGTGGTATATAAATGAAATTGCTATTGCTATTGCTATACTTCTTTGGTCAGATTAAAGTGTCATGTCATTTCTCTGAAATTTCTTTGCATACTTGCAAATAACTAAAATGGGACAAAGTTACTAGCAGAACCAAAGTCACCGGTGACCAAGCTGTACAGAGCACTAAGTGCAAAAGTGGGAAAATATGCCATTTTATGGAGAACTAATAAGAGTTCAGGGATGCCATTAAATTTACCAAGTGTAAATTTTAAAAAAAGCAAACCTTGATTTTGCCATTTTATGTAAGAGATGCCATTTTACTACACCACTATATATAATGAGACTTTAGCATCCATGGATTTTGGTATCCACAAGGGGTCCTGGAACCAAATCCCCATGGATACCAAGGGGCTACTGTATGTGCATATTGTTCAGAAAAGACAGGTGAGAAGCAAGGCATTTTTCCCAATAGAGCTTCCATCAGATTGGCAACTTTTCGGGAGGGTGAGCATGATGACAGAACAGAGATTGCAGCCAATCAAGATAAAGATGGGATTACTGGGATGTACTGTTTTAAAACATTCTGACTATTCATCTTAGAAGTTTAGTCAGATGCACCAGAAAAGAATCATCCAACAGTCCTTGAACAGTAAACAAGTGTCTGCATATTTTCCATACAGATATGATAATATAGTCTATGTTTTTTCTTTAATTATAACCTGTGTTAACTCCACTGCATTCAGCTGAACATTTAAAAGAACACTTAGGTCTATCAGTCTAAAAAATAAAACAAAACCCTCTTACATACATGTTTTTCTGCTTCACAGATTATACAGGGATTATATTTTTTCTATTTTCTGAGGCACCTGCAATGGAAAACAAAATCACATGTTTTTGTAAAGCAAGCCAGGTTAATTAGGCTGTGTTAATGTTGCTAAACATTGAAAATTCACAATATTTGCATAAACATCAGGGGGTGCAAATTAGAAATTCAAACTGTTCAAATGTACTACTTCCTCTATTCAGTTTTGCCAACTTCTTTTGTTGTTAACACTCAAAGAAGAACATTTATTGGGAGGGTGGATGGCTAAATTAAATGGGGGCATAAGACACCCTGTTTTGCATGGCTGTCACATTCCATGGTAAGAAAGTAAGGAAAGCCTATGCAGCTGTTCAACTGGAGAAGGAATATGTGAGCATAACCCCTAATTGTGGAATAGCAACACCCTCATCCCCTCACTCTCTGACCCTGTTGTGTTACAGGGGAAGATCTACAGGAAACTTCTAATTTGAATTTTAAAGGCCACAATTTTATTGGTTGCCACCAGAATCCTATGTGATCTGTTATGTTACATAACTTTATATATACCTAGCTGCAAAGCAGAGGCACTAAGAAACACATTTACTGAATTGTGAAGATATGTAACAGGACACTGGCAAGAGTATTCATTGTACATTGGTGCCCAATGAACATCAGGACTGATGCAATGCCGCTTTCATTGTATATCAGCCCCATTGCACGTCAGCCACTTTGTCAGATCTAATACATAGTAACCTAACAGCAGATATAGATGCTACAGAACTACCCTATTCTACTTTCCACAAACATCCATCCGCTTATGAAGACATAAGACCCAAACATTCCAGCCTACAGTTGTAGAAGGCTTGGCATGCATGGAATCTGATCTAGGCATCAGACAATCTGCCTGCCATCTAATGATCATTTAAATTCAAGCCTGTCTGAAGGAACCAAACTGGGATGACTTAAGTGGGATGCCATGTGAGCATAAGCCACTGTATGGATCTGCATCCACCTGAGTGAGGCTAAGCTGAATCTCCCACCACCAATCTGGCTGTGATCTCTCTCTTTTACCAACAAAGTCCCCTAATGGGATCACCAACTGGTAAGAAGCATGCAGGCATCTCCATGCAAAACTACACAAAGTTCTAACAACAGAAAGAACCATAGGCATCACCCAATATTTTACATTAAGGAGAAAAGTTGGAATGAAGTCCAAGGAAAGACTGATTTGAATAAGGCCTGCAGTTTTTATGCTCTTTGGGTGGACCTGAGTAAAGCCTACAGGTCTTCCTGGGAAAACGCACCCCTCCAGCCAACCAAATCACTTTTGATTGGACAGTTTTTCCATGTCTGAGGACAGCTTGTGCAATGCATTCTTATTTTACTTTTGAAATGGAACATAATTCTGACTTTGTCAAAGGGCAAATTAGTATAGATAACTTATCTCACTTATAATGTATAGAGATTTTGTAGCACCTTTGAGACTAACTGAAAAAAATAAAAAAAGGAAGAAGTTTGTAGCATGACCTTTCACTTTATCATATGGGGGAAATCCTGTGCAGAAACAGGGTTTTAAATAGGGGAAAAACCCACAAAAGTGGGTAGATTTTCAGATGGGATCGCTTTTAAACTGTGCTTAACCCTATCAGAAAGTAGTCAAAAGCCGATTATTTGGGGAAATCCCGAAAGTAAAAAGAAGCGGCTTTTGACTACTTTCTGATAGGGTTAAGCACAGTTTAAAAGCGATGTGTGTGAAAGTCTACCCACTTTTGTGGGTTTTCCCCAGCTTTTGAATCCCCTTTCTGCATGGGATTTCCCCTGTGTGAAAAAGTCCATAGACTTTAGTCTACTTCTTCAGATGCTTATAGTGGCCAGGGAAAGACAGGAGTGATGGAGTTTAAGTGAAGAAAACCGAAAAGGAATGTTGGCTACTGCAGACTCAGCATGAGTAGAACCCATGAGCTCTACATGATACATAGTTTGCAAAGGGCTCCCCACATGTAGGTCCTTAGGAATGACATCCCGTAGTTTGCACTTGTTGCAAAAGAAGATATCTGTCTGGATTTGAGCAAGTTTCTTAAACAGGTTGATGGATTTCCACTTCATTTGGCTCAATTTGGTGCTTTCCATAGCAAATTTAAAGATATGGCTGTGTTAGTCTGCAGAATTAATATGTTCCATATTCAAGCTTTGGCAAAGTTGCAGTGTTGTTGTTGTTGTTAAAGTATATCCCACCTTTCTCCCAGTATAGGGATTCAAGATGGCTAACAGCAAATTTAAAACAGTACAATTTAAAAACAATACAAAAGCATTAAAATATAAAACTATAAAGTTTTTTTTTTAAAAAAAAATCAGACATTTTTAAAAGTTAAAAAATTACACATTGAAAATATTAAAATGCATTCAAAACTATATACAGGCCTTCATTTGTCTTGCACAGCATTTATAAGTCCAACGCTCATCAGTTTAAAAAAAAACTAAGAGCACAAAAATTTTACCTGCCACCAAAAGGAGAGTAGGGATTGAGTCATCCTGGCCTCTCTAGGGAGGGATTTCCAAAGCCTGGGAGCAGCCACCGAGAGGGCCCTCTCCCTTGTTTCTACTAAATGAGGCTGAGAGAGAGGTGGGACAGAAAAGAACCTCTCTGGATAATCTATGTGCTCTAGTGGGCTCATAAAGGGAGCTACGGACCTTCAGATAATCTGGACCCAAGCTGTGTGTCTTTATAGGACAAAACCAACATTGTTTATAGGTTAAAACCAGAATTGTGCCTGGAAATTGAACAGCAGAAAATGGAACTCTTTGTAGTTAACAACCTGGCTGCAGCTGTTTGGGACAACTGATGTTTCTGAGCACTTTTCGAGGGCAAACCCATGTATAGTGCATTACAATAATTCAAATAGGGCATAACCAAGACATGTATCACCATGGCCAGATATAAGATATCAAGGAATAGGTGCAGTTGGTGCACTAGCTTTACTATGCAAAAGCATTCCTGGTCACTGGCAAAACCTGAACTTCCAGATTCAGAGGTGAACCCAGAAGTATCCCCAAACTGCAAACCTGAATTTTCAGGGGAGTGTAACTTCCTCTAACACAAATTGAATCCATATTCCCAGATCTGTCTTTCAACTGATCATGAGCACCTCTGTCTTATCTGGATTAAGCTTCAATTTGTGTGCCCTCATCCAGTCCATTACAGCTGCCAGCATCCATTTAGCACAGTTTCCTTGAAATTATATGGAAAGGAATGATAGAGCTGGGTATCATCAGCATGCAGGTGACACTTTACTCCAAAGCTCTGGACAACCTCTCCCATTGGTTTCATGTAGATGTTAAAAAGCTTAGGGGACAGGACTGAACTCAGGAATCCCACAAACCAGTGGCCAAAGAGTCAAACAGGAATCCCTGAGCACCATCTGAGAGCATCCATCCAAGAAAGAACAGAGCCATTGTAGAGCAGTACCTCAGAGCTTCCTCTGGTTGATGGAATCAAAAGCTGCTGAGAGGTCTAGCAGGACCAACAGGGACACACTCTCCCTGTCCAGTTCCCTGCATACATCATCCACTAAGGTGACTAAAGCTGTTTCAGCACCATATCCAGACTGACATGGACCTAGATAATCTATTTCATCCAGGAATCCCTGGTGTTGAGAAGCCACCACATGCTCCAGTACCTTGCCCAAAAAGGAAGGTTGGTAACTGGACTTTAATTATCTAGTATAATGGGATTTTTGGGTCCTATGATGAGAGAAAACATTACACACACACACACACACACACACACACACTAAAATAAGTGGGAATAAATATATAAAGTTATTGGAACTAATGAGATTGAAATCAAATTACCGTATTTTTCGGCATATAAGACAACTGGGCGTATAAGACGACCCCCAACTTTTCCAGTCAAAATATAGAGTTTGGGATACACTCGCCATATAAGACAACCCCTTTTCCAATGGGGGAAAATGAGAAAGTGTTGGGGAAAAGGACTGCCAATA
>CM034706.1:40110916-40124874 GCA_020142125.1 Phrynosoma platyrhinos | reverse complement strand
ACGAACCATGTGTACAGAGGGGAACCTGGGGGGGGGGGAGGCACAAGCATGCTGAAGCTCTCCACCTGGTTCAGAGAGTTTGTGGTCAGGGAGGTGGCTGCAGCAGCTGTGGCCATAGCAGCAGCCACACTTGGGTGACTAGGGTGTCCCAGGAGGTGGGGCAAGAGGGGCAAACCCATTTTCCACTCCCCTTTGCTGTGGCATATAAGAGGCTTGCTAAGGGGGTTCCCTGGACCACCCACAACTGACACAGGGGGGACAGAGGAGCCCGGTCAGCCTCCCATGAGAGCAGCCAAATGGTGGCCATGTGGAAGGAGATAGGGACTGCCTCATCCAGCGCCAGTGGCCACCGTCTAGGAGATGAGAAGTAGGAGGACCTCTCCCAGGAGGAAGAGGACCTGGGGGACTCATCTGAGTCAGACATGGACTCCCTCTGGTGGTTGGCAGTGGGGAAGCCAGACCAGCTTCCAGCCTCTGTCCGGCATGCAAGGAACAGAGGGGAAAATCTACCAAGGGAAGAAATTATGGCGGGACCACAGAGACCCCCCAAACACACCCAGACATCAGAGTGTTTATCAAGGGCACCTCCAACCTGACTCCACCAATAATCCACTACTTCCCATCCTGGGATCTACATACCATTCTGAAGGCACTCATGGTGCCTCACTTTGAACCTCTGTAAGAGGCATCCCTAAAGTATCTCACTTCGAAAATGCTCTTCTTGACAGTGATTACTTAAGCATGCAGAGTTTCAGAACTGGGAACCCTGTCAGTTAGAAAGGACCTGTGCTCAATAAGACCCAACTCAGTAGTGCTCCAACTAGACCAGGGGTTGGTAAACTTTTTCAGCCAGGGGCCAGTTTGGGGTTCCTCAGACCATCGGAGGGCTGAAGGGAAAAAACAAAAGGAAAAAAAAACGCACCAGGGTCCGGTGCATTTATTTTTATTTATTTGTTTGTTTGTTTCCCTGGCCCTTCGATGTTCTGAGGAACCCCAAAGTTTGCCCGGTGTGGCCGTGGGAGTGCCCCAGGAGGGCTCCGGCAACCACATTGGGCCTCGGAGAGGCCCTGCGCGGCCGTGGTGGACCCCCAGGAGGGGTCCGGTGACTGCACTGGGCCTCAGAGAGGTCCTGCACAGCCTCCGGAGCCCTCCTGGGGGTCCCCGTGGCTGCACTGGAGAGACCCCACATGGCCGCAGGGAACCCCCAGGAGCGCTCTGGTGAGTGCACCGGGCCTCAGAGAGACCCTGAGCAGCCGTCAGAGCCCTCCTGGGGGTTCCCCACATTTGCAGAGGCCCTGTGTGGCTGGGGGGAGGGGCAGAAGGGCTCTGGTGAGTGCACCAGGCACTGCGCAGCCACAGGGGACCCCCCCAGGAGGGCTCTGGTGAGAACACCGGGCCTCAAAGAGGGGCCCTGCACAACCACCGGAGTTGGCCTCAGAGGGGCCCTGCACAACCACCGGAGCCCTCCTAAGTGTCCCCCGTGGCCGCACCGGGCCTCAGAGAGACCCTGCATGGCCACGGGAGACCCCAGGAGTGCTCCAGCAAGCACAACGAGCCTCGGAGAGGCCCTATGCAGTCGCCAGAGCTCTCCTGGGGGTCCCCCGCGGCTGCACTGGACCTCAGAGAGGCCCTGCATGGCAGCAGGGGACCCCCAGAAGGGCTCCGGCAAGCACTCTGGGCCTCAGAGAGGCCCTGTGTGGCCACCAGAGCCCTCCTGGGGGTCCGCTGCGGTTGCACCGGGCCTCAGAGAGGCCCTGCATGGCTACGGGAGCCCCCAGGAGGGCTCTGGCGAGTGCATCAGACCTCGAGGAGGCCCTGCGTGGCTTCTGGAGCCCTCCTGGGGATCCCCCGCAGCCGCAACAGGCCTCAGAGAGGCCCTGCATGGCTGCCAAAGCCCTCCTGGGGGTCTCTCACAGCTGCACCTGGCCTCAGAGAGGCCCTGCGCAGCCACGGGGACCCCCAGGAGGGCTCCAACAAGCTCACCGGGCCTCGGAGAGGCCCTGCACGGCTGCAGGGGACCCCCAGGAGGGCCGCCACCACTGCCACGGCCTTGCTCCAGCGCGCACAACTCCGGGGCTCCATTTTGTGTTCCAAAATGGTGTCCGGAGTCTCACATGACCTTTCCCCTCGCAGGGCAGGATGAGAAAGGTCGCAAAGACTCCGGGCGCCATTTTGGAATACAAAATGGAGCCCCGGAGTCATGCGCACTGGAGCAAGGTCGTGGCAGTGGTGGCGGTGGCAGGACCAGTTAGGGGCCGGTCGGAAGGCCTTGGAGGTCCGGGTTCGGCCCACAGGCTGTATTTGCCGACCCCTGAACTAGACCCTATGTTTATTCCTAAATTCAATTTGGTTTTCCACAGATCACAAGAGGTGATTTTACTTTCATTCTGTCCTAACCCAGCAAAGGAACTAAAAAAGATCTGGCACACCCTGAACGTCTGGCGAGCAACCAAGATCTACTTGAAGAGAACTAGAGGCTTCAGGACGTCTGAGGCACTGTTTGTGTCAATGCAACCTTGGTCATTGGGAAAGAAGGTCTCCAAATCCACATTGAGCAATTGGATAAAAGTTTGCACCACTGCAAGTTATGATCTCATGAAGGTACCAAAACCAGCAAGGATTGTAGACCATTCCACAAGGAATGCAGCAATGACAACAGCTTGGATGAGCAAGATCTGCAGGGCAGCGACATAGAAGTTGGCCTCCACATTTATTAAACATTACAAAATGGATGTGTTCAAATCAGCGAAAGCCACCTTCAGACAAAGAGTACTACAGCAATTTTTCCAAGCATAAAGGGCCACTTGGCAGCGTGCCCACCCACAAGAATTTGGCTCTGGCAAGTCCCATTTGTCATTATGTTGCATCCTTATCAATTGGGAAAAGGATCATTAGATCTTACCCGTGAAATTTTCATTTCCAGTAGATAAGGATCGAACATCCTACCTACCCATGAGAAGCTGCCAATGACAAGAGAGAGAGAGAGAGAGAGAGAGAAATGAAACAAAACTTAAAGAAAAGGAAAAGGAAAACCCTAGGGAATACGGCCCTATCTGGTTATCTGGGATGGGGCTTAGCCTCCCTTTGTATATTTCAGTAACTTTTTAGTTACCTAGGTCTTTAGCTTTAGGGTCCCTTGTATTCTTCCCCCCCCCCCCATTTCTATCTATCACCTTTGTTTCTTTCTTGTCTACCAGTTACTTTAGTTTTCTATAAGGTCATGAGGCTTGTTAACAAACTGAAGACAAAGGGGGTTTTCCCTCCCATGATCAGGGGGATGTCCCTTTCTTCTTATTTGCCCTGCCTACCAGGAGTGATTGGTGAGGAACAACCCATTTATCAGGATGTTGGATCCTTATCTACTTGAAACAAAAGTTTCACAGCTAAGATCTAACATTCCTATCTGAGCAGGTAGGGGTCTCCACTTTTTTTGACTCGATAAAGGTATATTCACAACATCAAATATAACCAGTATGTTCAGAGTCAAGACTGAGGGACTTGGTTTTTCTAAAGGACTTGTGAATACTGTATAGACACATGTATAAGTCTATAAATTTTGGTTAAAAAATTAACCAAAAAACTGGGGTCAACTTATCCACAGGTACTCCAAATGATGTATAGACTAACCAAGAAAATCCATCAAATTCTGCGGTCAGTGAAGAACAGATCTACATAGGGACCACTATGGGGACCTCTCACTGCTGCAGGAGTTGACCACATACTGTGCAGCTCTGGGCAGGTCTACATAGGGACCACTAAACATAGCATCCAAACATGAATCAAAGAACATGAGAGACATTGCAGACTAAGCCAACCAGAAAAAATGGCAGTAGCAGAATATATCATAAACCAATCTGGGCTTAGAATGCTATTTTAAAACATTGAAATTCTGAACCTTGCCAAGAAGTATCAGGTCAGAATGCACAGGGAGGCCATTGAAATCCACAAACACCTGGACAACTTCACCAGGAAAGCAGAAAACTGAAAGTAAACAAAGTTTTGCCTGAAGAACACCAAAAATAAGACTCAGTTCATGCAAATAAACACCACCCAAAGTCAGGGGGTTTACCCACAGACAATGGATTGCTAATTAAATAGACACACATCCACCTCGCATATCCTCCCACCCTGAGGCATTGCTATTCACCAGCAGACCAACATACATGTAAATCACTTCCTCCCAACCAAAGATCACACAAGTATATATATACCCCACACACATCCATGCCACCACCCTCTGAACATGCCAGTCACAGATTCAGGCAAAACATCAGGAATAAATTCTTCCAGAATGTGGCCACATAGCCTGGAAAACCGACAGAAAACTATGGATGCCAGCCATAAAAACCTTCAATTTCATACTGTACCTTAACTCATCTTTAAAAAGAAACCATCCTCTTCTCTCAGTACTGGAGTGAAATGCAAGATCTTGGCCTGTTCTGGGAGAACTAAAAGAAGCACTGACCCCCTCTATTCTTTTCACCATGGCACCGCTTCTGGCCTTTTTGAATGCCTAGGTGGGAATATAAGAGAGTTGGTGGCAGCTCTCTAGTGCTTCCCCTCAAAGGAGTGTCAAGTGAGTAGAGGAGGTTGGTGTTTCCTTTAGGTGCTCCCAGAAGGTCTCACCTTTCACCACTCTACTTAGAAAAGGGAATGGTTCCTTTAGTTAATACTGTATCTTATCTCTTGCCTTTACATCCTTTTTGACATGTGTGTATTTTCATAGCCTATGTTTTGCTGCTTCTATTTTCTGGTTGCCCTGCTCCCATTGTACAGCCACCATTTACTGTAGTTCCCTCCTCATTAGTCCAGCCCTTAGGCTGAGTACAAACAGTTATGCATGCCAGAATTTAGTAAGTTTTTTGGCATTGTTTTATTTTGCTTTGTCCTTTATATCCTTTGTTACATGTTCCAAAGTTTCACTTAGAATTAAACTATTAAGAATAATAAAATAGTACACTTTAAATGATAAAAAGCAATTAAAACAGTACAATTTAAAATAACACTGAACCCTCTTCCATAAAAGTCTTAAGTTCAAAAAGCCTATTTGAATAAAGGGTGCATCTACACTGCAGAAGTAATGCAGTTTGACACCACTTTAAGTGCTACAGTGCCATTCTATGAAATGCTGTGATTTGTATTTTTATAAGGTATTTAGCCTTCTCTGCCAAAGCATGCTTGTGCCTCAAAAAATGATAAATCCCAGGATTCTGTAGGATGGAACCATGGCAGCTTAAGTGCTGTCAAACTGCATTATTTCTGCAGTGTAGATGCACCCTTAAAAAGTCTTCACCTACCAGTAGAGAGTCCAGAAGCAGCTACTGAAAAGTACCTATCTTGTGTTCCCACTAACTATACCTGTGAAAGTTGTAAGACTAAAAGCAAGACCTTTCCTGGGGATTTTAGGGTTCAAGCAAGGCAGATAGGGTCTTTCAGATAACCTGGACCTAAAAGGTATATTTGATGTATAGATCACAACCAACACTTAGGATTTTGCACAGGAGCAAACCATCAGCCAGTGAAGCCACTGGGGCATATAACCGTTACATATAACATATCTGAATAAACACTTGTCTCTATGGAGAGAATGGAGGCCCAACTATTCCTTGTTTCTGTCCCAAACTGAAAGCTGGTAAAAGTGATATTCTTTCTAGTGATTTTTAAAAAAATATTATAGTTTAAGAAGCAGAGGAAAAGACAGTAAGTGCTGCCTCCAACAATCCTGTAAGGTTTAGAGTAGTTCCAGCAAAATGCTGATACTGCTGAGGCTATTTCCTTTCATTGGCTTTCAAGGAAGTTTACCAGATTAATCCTTTTATTTGCACTATCAGGAGCAGAAGAAGAAGCAGACGGGAGGACACATGAGAAATTAAGGTGACAATCAGGACAGAAAGACCCAAATAAACTAGAAAAGCTAAAGTAATAAAAACAAAAAAGGGAAAAAAAGATTGGAATGAATGAAGGTGTATCTGGGGAAAAAGAGAGAAGATTCCAGAGTGTCAGAGGCCTGGGGGTTGCCTGGAGAAATAAATACACAAGAAAGGCAGTATACAAGAACAAGGAACCATTGAAGATATTGAGCACAGCAGGGACAAATAAAGAAGAACCACAAACTCACACTAATAGATAATGGTTTTCTATCAACTGACAGTTGATAGTTTGTTCTGTCCCTATTGTTTATAGTAATGATTTTAATCATTTATTTTTCATTGTCCCTTTCTATGAAGAATCCACAACAAAAGAAAAATAGACATTGAAGTATTTTATTGCTCTAGGAACAGAATTAGTATTTTTTTCAAAAAAGAAAATAAAAATCTCAAAATTGGGAGGAAAGTATGGTTGCCTTATACCAGATCACAATGTTCATCAATTTAACTGAATATAGTATGTTCAGGTAATCCCTAACCTGGTGCCCTCTGGATGTTCTAGACCAGGGGTCGGCAACCTATGGCCCGCTGGCTGGGTGCAGCCTGCAGAGGCCTTGGGACCAGCCCATGGCTTGTCCCGCCGCCGCCACCGCCGCCCTGCACATGCCACCGCCACCGCCCCGTGCAAGTATGGGCGCCATTTTGGATGCCACGCATGGTGGGCACTTCCCTGGGCCCTGGGCCATCCAGCCCCCATGCCATTTACCCCCCTCCCGGCCCCCTGGCAACAAAGGTTGCTGACCCCTGTTCTAGACTAAACTCCCATTGACAATGGTGCTAGATGGAGACGTAGTTCAAAAAATTTGGAAGAGTAGTTGTCTTTCATTTCACTTGCTTATAAAATCAATCATCAAATGCCTGTTGGAGCAGAAAAGTCTTGTCTGTGAAAAGAAGGTAGGGAGGGTGCCAGGCTAGCATCACTGAGAAGAGAGTTACAGAGCCTGGGGGAAGCCACTGAGAAAGCCCTCTCCCATGTTCTCACCAGATGTACCTGTGAAGGTGATGGGACATAGAGAAGGGCCTCCCTTGTAAATCTCAAAGCATGGGCTGGTTTTTAAGAGTACAGTTCTTCAAATAACCTGTACCTGATCTGTATAGATTAAGCCATATCTCTGTGTGCATGCACACTCATACAGAAAGCTAGCTCAAAACATTGTTACAAATTTATCAGATGGCTTAAATCTCAGTCCATGAGGCTAACAAAATATTTTAAGTTCAGCTGGAAAGAATATTTGAAAATATTTGGAAGAAAATGGTCAAAAACTGTTTCTCAACCCAACTCTTGAGAAACTCTGACAAAGAGAATTCCAGGCAGGCAAGAAAACTTGCTTCCTGTGCAGAAAGTGTTGTTTTCTGTGCAAGACCACATACATTTATTTTGCAGAAAATCATTCCTGCAATATACAATATAGTTTTTGAAAACTACAGTTTTCAATGAGTTTCTCACTGTGAGGAGAATGATCTTTCTTTCTTTCTTTCTTTCTTTCTTTCTTTCTTTCTTTCTTTCTTTCTTTCTTTCTTTCTTTCTTTCTTTCTTTTATTTATTTTGCCCATGAGAACAAAAGTTATGAAAATTTATCTCCCTAGCATTTACTGTCATGATTGGCTGGGACATAGGTTAAGGTCCTTTCAGCAGCATGCTGTAGGTGGGATGTCCTTCCTCTGGAAGCTCTGTTAGCTCTTCTCTCTTAGCTATTACTAGTATACTGAATTCAGAGATATATAGCCATGTTAGGGCCATTGCAGACCGGCCCAAAGGGCAGGCCTGGGGGTGGAGTTGGGGCAGAGCAGCTACATGCCAGCTGCCCTAAATCCCCCCCCCCCAGCACGTGGCATCAGGATGGCCTCCCGGCACAAACATGCTGTGCCGAAAGGGCACAGAAGAGCCACAGCATGGGCTCTTGGGGTGGCATTTTGCCGCCCCTAAATAGAGCGGTTGCCACAGCGTGCGGTTGCTGCAGACATGATCTGCTGCTCCCCGGGATGGTTCTCTGCCACCCCAAATGGGCTGTCTGCATTGGCCCTTAGTCTGAATTGGTATACAGAGGGATCTTGAGACTATCTGAAAGAAAGAAAGAAAGAAGTTAGTAGCGTAAGCTTTCATAGTCATAAGATGGCATCTGAGTAAGTCAACTTAAGTCTACAAAAGTCTACTCTACCACCCTCCCAGTCTCAAAGGTGCTATGAGACCCCTTTGCATGGTATACTAAAAGCATTCCTTGTTTACAGTTCTTTTCTATTTTTATGTTTGCACCCAGCTGAAATAAATTATTTAATATTACTATACTGTTTTTTCTCTGAAAGATTGAATTAGGATTTTATTGTATATGTTTATTGCAGAATAATTTATAATATGTTACATTGGGGGGCTATTTTAGCTCCAAAGTAGTAAGTGCATTTTGGTAATCTATCTATAGAAGATTATGAATACCTAAGGACATTATCACACCAGCGTCATATCTCATGGCAATTGTGTTATGAAAGGAAACAGGAACATATTGCTTTGAAAATTTTTGTTATCACACTTCTCTTCTTTTGCACAATTGCACTGCTTGGAACCCTCTCCCAAAGGTGATAGGCCTCTTTATTTCAATTTTGGCATTACAACCATGTGGTGCCAAGAGGGGGACTTGATTTTCCTCTTCTCCCACTCATTAGTCCAAAGCAGGCTAACTCAATGCCTGTTGGTTTATTTATTTTTAATGTTTCTGTGTTTGATTAATCATAGCAAAAATGATTAATCAGCCCTGGTGGCGCAGTGGTTAAATGCCTGTACTGCAGCCACACACTCATAGACCACAAGGTTGCGAGTTCAATACCAGCCAGGGCTGAGGCTCGACTCAGGCCTGCATCCTTCCGAGGTCGCTAAAATGAGTACCCAGCTTGTTGGGGGGCAATCAGCTCACAGTTGTAAACCGCTTAGACATCCCATAGCGTGATATGAAGCGGTATATAAATGAAGCTGCTTTGCTTTTGATTAATAATAATTAAAAACTATTTTATGTTATTTATTTTATCATTTTGCCATAAATATGCAAACACAGCAAAGATTTTTTTTTAAATCTGACAACTACAGAGTTAACCTGCTTTGGAATAAGAAGAGGGAGAGGGAAGGAGAAAAACCATGCCCCATCCTGCCATGTAACTGCTATAATGCTGGAATTGAAGTAAACACAATTTTTGTACCATAATACCTATGCTATAATAGTAAGAATAAAAGCTCATTGATGGGCAAAAGGTGTACTACAGTAACAGGGTAGCAGCAAGATAGACACAACTAGTCTGATAAATACTGGCCAAAAATGTTTTTAGGTAAAGGTATTCCCCCTTGACAAGGTTGTCAAGTTGTGTCCGACCATAGGGGCGGTGCTCATATCCATTACTAAGCCAAAAAGCCAATGTTGTCAGAGACTACTCTGTGATCATGTGGCCAGCATGAGTGTGCAGAACTAAGTTTACCTTCCCATGAAATGGTACCTGTTTAGCTACTTGCATTTGCGTGCTTTCGAACTGCTAGGTTGGCAGAAGCTGGGACTAGTGACAGGAGCTCAGCCCATCATGCAGCACCCGGGCCTCAAACTGTTTTATCCTGTTAAAATTTGGCTTTTCAGCCTTGTATGGTAATGTTGTATGTTAAGAATGGGAAATTGTAGAGATCTCAATGGTTAGTTTTTGTGCTGAATTTGACCACTGAGCCATAACCCTCTCCAAAGAGATATATGAGTTGTTGAAATCAGAAGTAGAAGTAACTTCTTATTTCCTTTATGGGGTGATTTTGTTTTAATTTTTTGTTTGTTTTGAATGGGGGGAGGGTTGAAGGTTTCCATCACTCCTGGAGGTCTTCTAAAGTATCTTTTGACCCAGTGATTTTGACCCCCTCCAAAAAAATTGGATGTAATCAGGAGATTGCACAGTTGGGCCCACCTCTCCCTTTGACTTGCCCTTCATGGTTGCTCCATTGCTGGCAAACATGTGCCCTTTCCAGCTGCTCCATCATCAGACTGTCTCCCCCCCCCCCCCAGGAGAAAGCCACATGATAGAACAGCAGGAAGGGTGATGCAGGAGGAGCCCTGGTGGTGCAGTGGTTAAATGCCTGTACTGCAACCACTCACTCATAGACCACAAGGTTGTGAGTTCAATACTAGCCAGGGCTCAGACTAGACTCAGGCCTGCATCCTTCCGAGGTCGCTAAAATGAGTACCCAACTGTTGAGAGACAATGAGCTTACAGTTCTAAACTGCTTAGACATCCCATAGCACAATATGAAGTGGTATATAAATGAAGCTGCTGAGCCACTGAGCTCAGCCCTAATCTAAGTAACACAACATTATATGTACAACTAGCAGTAATACTTGGTTTTTGAAATGGATTAATTCATCCATCCAGCAAAACAAGTGTGTATGAGCCCAATCTGGAATGGGACTCCTATGCACGGGAGGGTGGGGGCATTATTATATTCCTTTCCCACCATGATCTCGAAAGAAAATGCCTACACACTTCAGAGGACAAAGACAGGAAGGTCCTATTGGCAACACAGTTTGTTTTGTGGAATGGAGAATTGGCACCAACTTGAATATTAGATCCACAGTCTGTTTCTTTACTGGAGAGATAAAGGCAGGTAAAAGTAGAGGGGAAAATAGTGATAGGATGTGGC
Source organism: Phrynosoma platyrhinos (assembly GCA_020142125.1). Lineage (NCBI taxonomy): Eukaryota > Metazoa > Chordata > Lepidosauria > Squamata > Phrynosomatidae > Phrynosoma > Phrynosoma platyrhinos. Next base: position 40,114,293 of record CM034706.1, on the reverse strand, counting down.
CTGATGAGGGCAGGAAGCTGTGAAGCTCTGGCTCCCTTTGTCACTATGCCCTTATATTTCACTACTGCTGGCTTCATCATTAATTGGGCAATTGCCATTATGCTTTTTGCTCAGGAATCCTCAATTTCCATTTTCAAAGACAGGCTGCTGCTGTCTTGCACCCTCTCCCAGCTCATTCATAGGTAGCTTTGAAAGGTGGTCTACGTTGACATGTACATCATTAGACAGAAGAAGGGAGGCAACATATCGATATCAGAAATGAGCAATAGCAGAAAGAGGTATGAGGCAGGGGGAAAAAAAACAATTAGGAACTGTTTAGTGTCCCAAAGAAGAATTGTCAGTGCCAAGTTGGGCTGACAGAATCCTCTCTGGGGGGATTGGGGAGGCAACTTGGAACACATTGGCCACTTGCTGTCATGCTTCATCAAAGCCATAAAACAGAATGATTTACCTTTTGTGCAAAGGCTGCTGGTTCCAGGTATGGTTGCTAATGACCTCCTCTGCTTTCAGAACTACTTTAAACTAGCTGAATGCTTGAGAATTTCATCTGTAACCATGAAGCCAAACTGAATGTTGCTGAGTGATTTGTATATTGTGATTTTTTGTGTGTTTGATTATTTGTTTGTTTCAGCCAGGTTATTGTGTGTTTCATGTCCAGCATACTTTAAGATCATTTATCTTTAATTACCCAAGTCCAGTTGTGAAGCAATGTAAAAAAACAGATTATGTTTAATCCATCTTTCGTGTGCCTTTTTTGTTCATCAGAAGGTAATCCAAAGACAAAAACAATTTAGAGTCAAAACACTAATGGAAGAATGTGCCTTAATTAACATCAAGGGCAATGCTCCAAACTCTAAAAGAGAAAAAGCCCAGCTTGATTCAAAGGTAAGCCTTATTACCCTTACTTCTGGGTAAACATGTATATGATTTCACTGTAAGAATACATTTATCCAACCAGCAACAGTTAAATTTAACATGAGCATACCCCAGTACTTTTAAATCCTTCATCAAGAAATGAAGAAACCACCATTCTTCACTGGACCTTTCCCTTAATTTCAAGCTGAGGCAGTTGGAGAGCAATCTAAACAGATTTCTAGTTTCTCATTTACAAACTTCTCAAGTTATTGTGAAGAGTATAAAAAGAGTATGGCATATTTTCTACAAGCTTGTGGTCCTTTGTACAGAATATCCAGTGCAGAAATGCTTGATTTTATAAACATTAGTTCTTGCAGAGTAGAGAACTTGTGCTTTGCATTCAGAAAGTCTCAAGTTCAGTTCCTGGAACTTTCATAAAGAATTTCTGGGAAATGGCTAGGCATCTATCTCAGACCTTGGAGAACCACTTCCATTCAAATTACAAAGTTTGGATTAAATGGACCAACATCTTGACTCACAATGGTGTGAGGCTTCAGACACATTCAAGGACATTCAAGTGGGAGGAAGGTTTAAGTTCCAGTAGTTCCCTACCCTCATGCCCAGCAACCCAGCTCTTTCTAATTAAGTATCTAACATATGAACAGGGCTATTTTTTCTGCCATACTGAAATGTGTTGTAGTTATTAGCTTCAGCATATGATGCAGGCAGGCATTAACAGTCCTGTTCATAGACTCATAGAGCTGGAAGAGACTGCAATGGCCATCCAATCTTGCCATGTAGAAAAGCCATTCTCATGCCTTGCAAACTTGGGGCTCGGGCCTCCTTATTGACTCAGTCTATCTGTAATGTGCTTCTTCTTTTCCTACTGCCTTCCATTTTGCCCACATTACTGTCTTTTCTGATGAGTCCTTGTTAAACAATATGTCCAAAGTATGATAACCTCTGTTTAGTCATTTTGGCTTCTGGGAAGAGCTTGGCTTAATTTGCTCTCAGAGCTATTCATTTGCCTTTTAGGCCATCCACGGTATCAATAAAACTCTCTTACAGAACCACATTTCAAATGAGTTGATTCTTGTCCTGCCAGCTCTCTTCACTATCCAACTTTACCAACCATATACAGAAATCAGAAATACTATGCTATAAATGATTTTGATTTTGGCACTTAATGGTATATTCTCTCATAAGCAGACTGAGATCCTCCATGAAAGTGGAAAGCCAGTGTATGTCCCATATTTGCAGGGTCCCTAAGCATCAGTAACCTTCATTTTGTTATATACATAGAACCCCTTCACATGCTGGCCACACAGGTGGTGGGAAACATGGCTACCAGCTACAATTCTATACCCCACAAATATTTGAGAGGTATACAAAAGACTAGAGAGCCAGTATGATGTAATAGTTTGAGTGTTAGGCTAGAGTGCATCTACATTGTAGAAATAACACAGTTTGACACAAGTGCTGTAGCTCCATGCTAAGAAATCTTGGGATTTGTAGTTTTAAATATCTTTAGCTTTCTCTGCCAAAGGTGCCTCACAGAACTACAAATCCCAGGATTATGTAGGATGGAGCCATAGCAGAAATAATGTCAAACTGCATTATTTCTACAATGTAGATATACCCCAGGACTCTAGAGACCAGGGTTTAAATCTCCACTTGGCCATGGAAACCTCCTGGGTGACTCTGGGAAAGTCACACTCTCTCAACCTTAGAGGAAGGCAAAGGCAAAACCCCTCTTAATGTTCACCTTCAGATTGCCATATGTCAGAACTGACTTGAAGGCACATAACAGCAATCAACCATATATAGCTCCAACACAACAACATATAGATACCTTTACTGTACAACAGCTTCAAGTGTTCAGTATTACAATATTTAGAAATATTCCAATATGTACAGTATTCACATAACTATTATATATTCAAAGGAATGGTGCAATTTCTTCTGCTCCCTCACTGGCTAGAAGCCTAATGCTGAAGAGAAAATGTGCAGTCTGTTTCTTTGCCCAGTTATTTTCTGAATCTTCTGGTTATCGTCAGTATTTTCTGTGTTACTTGAATAACCGAGATATAAAAATACAAAACTTAAAATATATAAAAACCACAACAACAGTACCCCCCCAAGACAAAACGGAGGTACTCACAGTTACAGGCCTGAAACCAGATCTGGAAATACAGTCTCCAGTGCTGGATGGAGTCATACTCTCCTCTAAGGATTGTGTTCACAGTCTGGGGGTTCTCCTAGATTCGTCGCTTCACATGACTAGTCAGGTGAGTGTGACGGTCAGGAGTGCCTGTTATCAGCTTCGGCTTTACGCCAACTGCGCCCTTATCTGGATGTGAGGGATTTGGAAGCTATGATATATGCCCTGGTAACCTCACGTCTGGATTACTGCAACGCGCTCTACATGGGGCTACCCTTGTGCCTAACCCGGAAACTTCAACTGAACATATTCAACAGAATATGGCAGCCAGGCTGATCACAGGAACATCTAGGAGGTAGCA
>CM034706.1:40087783-40098997 GCA_020142125.1 Phrynosoma platyrhinos | reverse complement strand
TTTCAAGTCACATTTGACTTGAAAATAGAAACTTCTCAAAAATAAGTGGATTAATAAAAGGAAGTTGAAACTCACAAGAGCTCTTTGTGGGTGGCTCAAAACCACACTCCTAGAAGGTAGGCTGCAAGCAAGATGGTATCACCAATTTCCATAAGTTTACAGCATGGTGAACTATCAGTGTTAAACACCAGCACTTGTCTTCAAATGAGAACAAAAATAAACACCTAAAAATACAAAAAAAAAGGGTTTTAAAAAAATAATTTTGAGATGTATATTGCTAATCTTTTAATCACCAGGAGCAGAAAACTAGCAGGTTGTTCATCCATCAGACAGCCTGTTTAAGAAGTACTAACAGAGAATAAGGAGATTACAGATAAATTGAATGAATTCTTTATGTCTGTTTTCACTTTAGATAAACATACCCATAAATTGACATTTTGTATAAGGGAGACTGGAAAGTAAATACAAATAATGGTGACAAAAGAAGAAGTTCAGACCCAAATGTTTTGGCTTCTTAAATTCCAGATAGTGCCCCTGGTTACAAGGTTTTCCAGTGTGGCTCCTCAAATGTTCTTGGATTTCATATCCCTAGGCAGCATTCCCAACGGCCAAGGCTTGAATAGTTTATTTGTTAGTGACATTTATATCCATCTGTCCTCTGCTGAGCTCAAGGCAGTACAGACAGCTCCCTACTGAATTTTATCTTCATAAGAACCCAGTGAAAGCCAGGTTTTGGCCTGAGGTCATTCCATGAATTTTATGGCTCAGTGGAGATTTAAACCTGGATCTTCCAAGTCCCTGAGCAAACTACTCTAACCACTATACCATTTGGATATTGTAGGAGAACAGCCTAGTGTTGGGCACTGCTGATTAACAGTCTAACAGTACCTTCTCTCAGAATCCATTCTTCTCCTTCTAATTTGGTTTAAAATCTGGATTAGACAGCCTGCCTTTTTGTAGGCTATATCTAGGATCAAGAGATTGCTTTTAAATGTTACACCTTGATTAGTTTTCAGCAACAGAATTTCCTTCATGTCCTTATATATCCTGTCATGCACTTTTTTCTATATAAAAGTCACAGCAGATATATGCCCAAACTATATGTTATATGGGGAAATCAGTGACTGGCATTGTTGATGGTTTTGCTTATACTTTAAAGCAACTGGTGTGTGTACCTGAGATTTTCACATTACACAATTATAGCACTATGACCTAAACTCTCCTACATAAATAGTGCAGTTTGACACCGCTTTAACTGCCACATCTCAATGCTATGGATTTCTGGGGTTTGGAATTTTGTGAGATGTTTAGTTGCCTCTGTCACACAGCTCTGATGCCACAACAAATTACAAATCCCAGGAGCCATGGCAATTAAAGCAGTGTAAAACTGCATTATTTCTGCAGTGCAGATTAGACCTATGCTTCACTCTTAACTGTGATGGCAACATCCCACAGAATCCTGGGATGTGCAATTTAGGGAGGAGTATTTAGGATTCTCATCCAAAGATCTCCAGTGCCTCACCCCCCAAAAAAAATGACAAGAAAAAAACAACATTCTGAAACTCCATAGGTTGTTTCCAACGCAGGTAAAATGGAATAGTGGAGTGCGATATAGCCCTATGTATGTGTGTTTTCCACTGCATCAGCAGCAGGGTAAAAGGTATTTACCTTTCCTCATGTATAATCTACCTGACCTACATCATCTCCATCCCCTTAACAAAAAACACACTCTTAGTCTGTGGGGGATATATGCAGATGATATAGACGTGGGTATATATACACACACATCTCTCTCTCTCTCTCTCTCTCTCTCTCTCTCTATACATATATATCCTTACCTCCCTCTGACACCTCCCTCTCTCTCTCTCTATATATATATATATATATACATATATATATATCCTTACCACCCTCTGACACCCATTAAAGATTAAGAATAACTACAGAGGAGCAATTTAGATTTAAATTTAGAAAACTGAAGACAGAAAAAGAGTTGACCTTCTGCCAGTGCTGAAGCACACATGCAGTAGATCCACATCTTTCCGATCACAAATTGCATGATATGCAGTGTTCTTGTAGCTTAGTGGTAGAGCATACTCTGATGATTTCAGATTCAATCTCTGGTATCTCCCATTAAAGCTGGGAAAGTCTACTGTTAGTAACAGTGAAAAGCATATTAGCTGGACAGTGTAGATCAGGGTAGGCCTCTACATGTAACATGCATATTCAGATAGTTGTGTAACTTCTCCCTCCCCCATTAGCCAAATGCTACCAAATTTTGGCACTTCTGCTTAAAACAACAGTTTCATTTCTTGCCACAATTCCTAATGAATTTGGGCTTTAACTTTTCAAAAGATTGATTTTAAAAAAAAATACAATAAAAAGAAAAAGAACAAGGGGTGAAAAAGGCAAAGGGAAAAGTAAAGATGTAGAATATAAGCATGGGCTAGCCATATACTCAAGTATAAGCTAACTATAAGTCTAAGTATGTTTTCTGGGAGTTAACATTTCTAAAACACATGTTATTGTATAGTCAAACCAGTAAGGTTTTCTGATCATTGAACAATGGATGTTTACATTTCAACCTGTCTTTCTTGGAGTTTTTGTCTTTTAGACACAGTAAAAGCATGCAGGATCCAAACATATTGACTGTCAGTTAAATTCCAAGTTGCAGGAATAAAATATAAAATTACATGCCCATTTGCTGATGCCAAAGATTTTTCTAATAGACATCAAATACACTGCAATAGCTCCAAACCAGAAGTACTGACTATGGAACAACCAGCAACTAAGGAAATAGCAGGATTTTTGAGAGCTGCAAAAATGATATGGCCCTTGGTGAGTTAAGTGTCTTCAAAGCAGCCTACTGACATTGGGAAGTTCATGCAGAGGACATCAGACTAAATGAATGCAATGCCCCTTCCCACACTGTCTCCCAGACTTGATGCCCTGCCCTACAATTTCCTCTCATTTGGTGCAACATTTGCAAAAAAAAAAAAGGGGGGGGACCTGTACATGTGTCTTGTTCAACAGGGCATAACTCTAACTACACTCCATCTTGTGTTCCCAGGAGGTGGCATATAGAGATGACTCCTTGTGATACTGGCAGTAATATATATACTGTTTGAGTATATATCTCTGACCAAATTGATGCCACCAATTTCTAATAACGTCCTCTTTGAACACCACCCAAGTTGGCAGTGTATTCCACCATTTAACTATGTACAATGTTCAGTTAAGTTCAGAATTTAGTAACCATGGAAAAGAAAATCATTTGCAAGGTGGTGATGGTTGAATGCCTTTAAGTTGTTTCCAACTCATGTCAACCCTAAGTGGACCCTATCATGTGGTCTTCTTGGCAAGATTGGTTCAGAGGGAGTTTGCTTTTGCTTTCCTCTGAAACTGAGAAAATGCGACTCTCCCAAGGTCACCCAATGGGTTTCTATGGCTAAGCGAGGATTCAGAGTCATAGTCCAACACTCAAACTCCTACACCACAAGGGCACAATCCTAATCCTTGCAAGAAAGAAAGGTGGCCTCAGATGTGGAGCTATGTAACAGAAAAGTCACAAACAACATATAGAAACCTTTGAAAGAAGTTGTTTTTTTTTTTCGTTGTTTATATGAAGGTGAAGTACAATGTTTTAATGTCCTAAATTCTTCATCCTATGTAAATTTTCTAAGGCAGTAGACCCTCACTCACATACCTGGAAATAAGAAGCACTACATTGAATAGAACTTCCTTCTAAGTAGATAGGTATAAGATTGAACCTTTCATTATCCTAAAAACTAAATGCCCCAAGGCCTGAGCTAAGGTCTTCAGCTCCACACTCAGTGCCATATGTGTAAACAGGGATTTCATGAAGCAGGTTGCTGGAGTGCACATATTAAAAATTATTATAAAGTTCTGATGCAGTTTAGAGAATAACATCTAAAAAGGCATCATACTGGTATGGATATGCCAATAGCTACTGATGCATTTGTATTAGTACCTGTTTATGAAAACATGAGAAAGAAATGTTCATTTATATTCATTCAAGGCATAGCTTACCTCAGACTGTATTACTCTATCATTGGTATAATCTCACTTTTTAAAAATATACAAACTTTCCCATTTATTTCTTCTAGCTATTCTTTTGTCTGACTTGGAAACTCAAATTCCTAAAGATCTAAACCAGGGGTAGGCAACCTGTCCCCTTTAAGGGCCGAGGGACTTCAGCTCCCAGAATCCCAGGAGCTATTGACCAACATGGGACTATTGGCCAACATGCATGAGGCTTCCGGGAGCTGAAGTCCCTAGGCCCTTAAAGGGGAAAGGTTGCCTACCCCTGATCTAAACCCTCAACCCAAAGCCCAGCCTTTAAAGCTTTGCAAAGCATACATAACTCACATCTAATTGTTAATATTTATCATTTTTAAAAAAGACATATTTTGATCCTACTCAATAAAGAGGATTTTTTTAGTCTACTGATGCAACAGCTGAGGGTTGTTTTTTTTTTTATTCTTCAATGCAAGTAAAGAGGTTGTGATCACTCCACTTTCTGATTGGTACAGGTACACTTACAGCACTACATTTCAAGTACAGAGGTGTTACAAGGGAATAGGCAGTAGAAAGCTTCTTTTTTGAACAATGACTTTGTATGCATAATATACACAGCAGTCTCTACACACCTCCATCCCCCTTTGAATATCAATGAGAAACTGTGGCCGCATCCGATGAACAATATGGAGTAAAAATGAGATTGAAATAAGCTTGTCTAGGGATGTGTGTGAGGAAAAGTCACAGGTTAAATTTCCTAGCTGTCTAACAAGTAATATGTATGTTGCATTCGAAAACAGAAAGTTCCTGGAGCTAATTTTCTATCCAGCCATTTCCTTTTTCTCCTTGTGAAATAGGAAAAAAAGAGAGTGTTATTGTTATTGTTGTCATTGTCATTATTACACAGACTATTTTCAGCCAGAAGGAATTATGCAAGGGCTATTCTAAAGACAGTTAGACAAACATTATCATTTGATAACTGCAAGACTGTTGTCCACTTCGCAGGATTTTTTTTTTTTAGACCCAGAACTTAAGGGGAAAGAAAGATTTGGCACTGAACATTCTTGTTATTATCCAAACTAATAGCATTTACATGCTTAGCCGAGATGTTTTTCCTTATACATTGTTAGTGAAGCATTTGTGTTTAAAGGTCATGAGAGATGCTGTTTCAGTTTAACCAATGTAGAATGAGCCGAAGAGAAGAAGAAAAAAAACTCATTTGTAACTTTTGGCAAGCAAGAATCTAGGTTTACGTACACACTTGCATATGTCTGATTATATTACATGCATTTTGTGACTGTATGGAATAGATGTCTGGAGCTAAATTCAGAGCTGGTCTTTTCAGTTGATGTAGTGGATGCTTCTCATCTGGGACCAGGGATCTAAAGAATATTCATCAATTATCTCTTCATGAGCAAGGGTCTTTTGATATATGGGCTCCCAAAATGGCTAACCACTACAAGATTTATTTATTTTCGTGTCCTTCACTAAAAAGCAAAAAGACCAGCACAGATTTTGCTGTCTCTCCCCACCCACCCACCACACACACACACACAGACACCATGTTGAGGTTGCCCTCCAAAAAAGGGGGCAGCTGCAGAAAGACCTTTTGCACAGAATATTACATTTTGCACAAAAACATTTTTGCATAGATTTTTCCCCTCAAAGTCCCAGAATGTCACTAAAATGTACAAACCCATTTGTAATTTCACCCAGAAATAAGAAAGCTATTGAATTTTCTTGTTTTGTTTTCAAGTGTGAGACTGAAATAAATTAAGATTGAGACCTCTATCTGGGATCCATTTTTAGTCCCTGACCCACCCTCACACCCTAGTATCTTGATTCTCATTATGCTGCCATTATCACCATTACATAACACAGAATATTTGTATGGCTTAAAACTTTGACAAAAGGACATAAGTAATATAGGATTGTTGAGTAAAAGGTCCCTCCCCATTTCTTTAAAAGTATCACATATATTTCAGTATATTGAACAAAGGTACTTGTGGATGAATTTAAAATATTTCTAGGCTGACCTTTAATGCAAAGATCTCCTGTTGTCATGAAGTCAGATATTAAAACAGTAGAATGAACAAAGAAATGTAAAATGCACAGAAAATCTCATTTTCATTTTCTCCATAAATCCTCAGTTGTTGTGGCTCTGATATCAGCAAGCCAGTGAATTTACTCTGGATTTTTTGCTCTGAACTTTAGAGATACTATTCAAGCTGCTGACTCTACTTTAGTAATAGAATTCAGTACTTTGGATGCTATTTTAAAGCTGAGACTAGAACTTGGACCAGATTCAACAATCATTGACATAGGAGCTACTGGTGTCCACTCAAAATCTTCTCTACTCCCCTCTTCAATCATTTTGATCATGTGCCCTCTTTGTAACTATCTAAAATCTATGGAATTATAATCCTTGGAGGGCTAAAGGGTTGTTGTTGTTGTTGTTCACTTTAATCATTGTATTACCATATTTTTACTGCTAGAGACGGTGAGAGAGAGCAGATTTGGGGTGCCTCAGGCAGCAGATTTGGGGTGCCAAAAATATTAACAAATTGTGAAATTTAGGGGTGACTTCCTGGAACATTTGAAGTGACTGGCCACTTTTTAAAAGGAGTGCCTCAATGTATGAAGGCAGTTTTCATTTTCTAATGATACAACAAGGGTGCTGGATCTATGCTTTGGGGAGATGTACTTGAGGGCCTAATGTAGCATCCACAATTCCAATTGCTGAATGAGGAATGCCAAGTCTTTGCTCCAGGCTGAGACCTTGATTTCTCCCCCTCCCCCCATTTTTTGACATTATTCTCAGTTCCCCAATTGAGACATAAGTGACACACTCTAAGCCTTAGAGGGAGAGAGAAAAACCCTCTGAATTTAGCCAGTGATTTTTAGCTCCCTTAAACCCAAATAAGAATAAAGTGATTAAAATACAGCAATCCTCACTTTATTCTTTCCTTATTTCTTAGGTTGCATTGCTGTTGGTATGAGCTGTTATGGCTTTTTGTTGTGTACAGTTTGTGTTCATATAATTAGTGGTGTTTGTTTTTATCTGTTTACCCTTTGGAAGAAAGGTTCCTTGTCTTCTACAGTACAGCAGCACTCAGAAATTAATTAACAGGCAGAGAATTTGTTACTGAAAGATACAAAACCCAGGGCTGATAGTTCCCAAATGTAAGGCTTATACCAGACCAACTAAGCTAACCAATTGCAGACTCAGGTCTTTGGGGATGACCTTATTCCCTCCTATAGCTTTGGTATGGAGAGAGCCACTAGCTCTGCTCCTCATTACGAGTGTCTCAGCTTACTGAGAAGTAGGAAGGATGAGAAAGGTGTTAATCCACAGAGCAAAATGCAGAAAGATTTACACCAAAGCTGAGTAAATATCTGGAAAGGAATGAACCTTGGCTTTTTTCAAAAACACACATATGCACAAAATACCTGCAAGTCATTTGCTTAATAAAACACAGCTTGTAATGGGAAAGGATAGGTTAGAAAACCAAATAGAAATGGACAGAGTGAAATCTCTTTGTGGAGTGTTTGCTGCATGATGTCAAATAGGCTACGTCACCATGTTATCCAAATTGAAACCATATTGTTTTGATAGGAATTCTTTAGTTGGATGGTGGGAATGTGAAGGGAAAAATATTACCAAGGGGAAAAAAAACAATTAAGGTTTTACACATAAAGCAACAGAAACTCTTTGTGAATGCTCCAAATGTATTGTGCATGTAGTGAAAAAATTGTATTTAATAATAACAATGTTTAACACAAAGATCTCCATTTTAGTTTGGTGGTTTGGATATTGAGATGGAAAGGTGTGTTATGGAGTTTTCTGACTGGCTACTGTGGCATTCGGCAACTTCTTGCTTCTCACCTTGAACTACCTCACAGGGTTGTATAAACAAAATAAAGTTCAGATAAATGAAGTAAGAGTTGTACAGCACTTTGTCTATTGCAATGGTCTATTGTGTAGGCCAAGAATAGTGCCAAAGTAGGGAAGGTAGCCAAAATCTGTGAGGAGGGACTATAGAAAACCCATAAGAGATTTCAATAGAACTCTTAGAGCAAACATGTCAAACTGAGGCTTTGTTAAGAGGAAGTACTTAGTCCTAGTGCCATATTTAAAACAAAAACAAAAACACTCCTTATATGACAACATAGGAATCTTCACAGCACCTTAACGGAACACAAAAATGACTAACTAAAACCAGGTCCTGGACCTGGCTTTGAAGAGAAAACAAACGACAGTTTCTCTCTCTTGATCTTGTATACTTCTGTTGTTAGTGAAAACTGTAAAACAGTATTTACAAGATTCTGCACAGCGTGAAACTATTCTTATGCAGCAAGCCAAAAAAAAGAAGGCCTGTTCTCTATACAACAGCACAACCTAGTGGATACAGAGCTGAATCCAAACTCATGGACAGCTGGCTTTTGCTACTTCATTCAGATATTTTATTTGAAAAGAAGAACCTGTACAAATGCTCCCCCCCCCCTTGTCTGTGTGTTTTTAAAGTCAATTAGCTCCTTGGAATGTGTAGAGAATCACATATGTAGTTTTGCATTAACTCTGAACAGCTCAGACAAGAGAATGAAAAGCGCACCTTGAAGGACTGTGGGTGCTTGTCTGAATTATTCCTCCACAGCATCATCTCAGGAGGCCAGTTTTTATTTACTTGAGTGGGCTTGGTGAAATCAATAGGACTAATATGATCAAAAATTACTCTCCTGGACAAGGGCTTAGAACACCAAGTCTCCAAGCATTTCTCTGTTCCTTGAGTTTATTTGTAGCTAGAACGGCTTGCAAATTCACACAACCACTGCATGGAAATTTTGGGGTTTCAATGCTGGAGATGCAGTGTAAGACAACAAAGATGAATGTAACAGCAACAAAGAGGATGTTTCAATTTGAGAAATACATATTTCATAGTATTGTGTCTGTACTAAGTTCCCAATACAGCCTTCCACTTCACAACCTTGTGTTACTTTCACTGTTTATGGTAAGAATTCTCTCTCTCTCTCTCTCACTCTCTCTCTCACACACACACACATGCCTGACTATGAACTATCACCTCTTAGATAAGTTGATGTCTTCTACAAACTGATTGTCCATTAAGATGGAGATGTGAACAAAAAGCTCACTTAATGCTGACACAATGTTTTTCAACTCAAACTCATAGAAAAAAGCAAGCAAGCAGTTTCCTCAAATCATCTGAGTCATTTGGAAAGCATTTAGAATTCTCTTTAAGGACAATTAGGACCAAGCTAAAAGCATCAGTGGTTCCTGTAGATGCTGTCAACCTTTATTAACATTATTACATTTAATTATTATTAATGAGAAAATGGTATATTGAAGGAGGAGACTGCACACACACAGAGAGAGGGAGATCATATGCCTGTGTTTGTGAGTGTAGAGAATGTGTTTGGGTGTTGAGGGAAAGGGCATACCCATCCATTCTCACTAAAAGCTGGCTAGTATATTTGGGTGATCTGAAAGATGCAGAGATGGCAAGTGACACAACAGCAGATCTATGTGTTCCTTGTAACTGTTTCTTCCTCTTGTTTTCCTGCACAGGAATACTCAAGGGAAGAAATGCTTCACTGTTCTTGTTTATATGTGACGCTGTAGTAAGAATTAAATGTAATTTACTGGGAGAATAAAATCCTCTCAAGTACTGAGATTCAGCACAGTGCTGTTGTGTTTGGGGTGGATTTTGAGATGATTAAATGAGTAAATCACACAGATCTGCAGCATTCCCTCCACCCATCAGCCATCCACCTCCTCCTTCTCATCTGGCATCTTGATCTTGCATGCACTGTGAACACCAGAAGCCTATAGGTCAGTCCTGAAATTATAGCTAAACCTCAACTCCTGAGGTACATGGACTGTTTCTATCGACGAAAATTTATGATCTCTATACCCTAAATCCCTGGCCTCTCTTTTACATTGACTTCTTTACTATTTGCTGCTTTATTTTATGATGATCCCTTGCCCTCTATAAATATATCACAGTTATTTAACCCCAGATCTCAGCCCTAGTTTTGCCTTATTTCTGGGAGGATCTTTCATTACATATTCAGCTACTTGGAATTTCAGAAATCTCCAATTTACATAGTATTATTGAGCTAGCATTAAAAACTTTCCACTTGGTTCATCTCATTGTTTGCTGCTTCATTATGCAGCCAACAATTTGTGTATGTGTGTGTGCGTGTGTGCATGTTGTTGTTGTTTTTTGCAAAAGTTACTTTGGAATCAAAGTCTTCATTTTAATCTCCTGCAGTGATTGGGTTATTTTCTATTAAATATTAATCTGTAGCAAAATTGAGTACATTTCACTTTAATCAATATAGTTTGGCAGGCTTCATTGTATATTATTATTTTTAATATATGTATATTTTAAATGCTTCAGTCTCATACAAGTCTGCCCTAGTCATAGTTATGTGCCATAAAGTAATTAAAGTTTTCAGTGGGGATAGACCACAGTAATTATCCTGTTTTGACTGAACATCTTATTATTTTGAACCTGAAAAAATAAAACTGAGGGAAAAGAGAAAGGAATATAGATTTACAAAACCTATTCTCTGATGTTAAAATTGTTAAGAGAAATATGAGTCAGTGTTATGCAAATTCTGACCTAATCTAAGCAGCATACAGGCAGGTAATTGTATTTTTCTTTAAAAGGGGACAGACCCTACAATAATTATGCCTTGTTAGTGTCCACATTGCTATATTTTTGATTTATGCATTTTAGTGGGAGCTGACAGATAAGCAAGAAAAATTGACATATTATAAACTAATAAAAATAAATAATATTGGAATCTGCCTAGCAGCAGTGCACATTGGGAACTAAATCAATGCATTAATCACACAATTTTTTAAAGCAAGGTATAATTTTTGCTAAATGAAAAAATGACCTGTACAAAACAAGAACTAAATATTAAAAAAAGTACGCTTCCATCTCCTTCCATTATATTTTTAATATAAAGCCTTTGGCAAAATAATATACAAATTTGACCTGGAATATCTTCCTGAATTTTCTGTTCCACATTGCAAGGCTGACGGACCTTTATTATTGGTCATTTAATTGTAACTGTACCTTGCCTTGTTTAATAATGATTTAGTACTAGAAATCAAGGTATACCCATTTTTTCCAATGAAAAATGTTT
>CM034706.1:40012398-40042369 GCA_020142125.1 Phrynosoma platyrhinos | reverse complement strand
CAGCTTATAGCTTCTGTATCCGTGAAGTGGGTGAATCCACTTTGAGTTTAGTCTGAAGGTTAAAGGAGCCATCTAAAGTGCTGAAGCTATTTAGAGATAGAGTTCAGCACCTTGGACAACTCCTTCAGTGCTGACTTCACTGGCATGGGACCAACCAACCACCACTGGTTTCCCATTCTCTCCACCAGACTTCATTCTGTAATCTGGCCTTGTCTGTGTCTCAGGCACATTGTTAGTTTCTTACAGCACATGGAGCTCTAGGTACAACATTCTAAGTAAATGATTAAAATATTTTTTAAAAAATGAGATGGGCCTAACTCCAACTGCTAATGAACTAGAATAAACCAATTGAACCAACTCTGAATAATAACATACATAAACTCAATTGGTCCAAACTCTTCACTAATATTGGATTTAGAGAATTGCCTAGATTGACTCAAGACAGTTATGGCACTGAGTTTGCAAGACATAGCAGGGCTGCAATGAGATATGCACAATAAATATGAATATTACAGTTTGACACATAAGGCAGGAAAGCTGTCTGTTGCCAGAGTCTGCACATATTATTAAAAAAGCATACTGGACAGATAGGACTACTGGTCTAGATCCTTGTCCACTGGGGGGGGGGGAGTCAAGCCTTATTCTAAAGTACAAACTGGAAATTCCTGCTATCTCCCCCCTCCTGCTGACAAGAAAATGGTTTCATTGTTGAGAGCAATCAGTGCTTAACCGTCTTATCTACCTCCACTGAATGGAGACTTGCCAAACGAGTTCAGATTAGTGCACCACCTCCTCCATAGTGAAGTATCATGTTGCTATCAAAGAGGTTGAGCAACCCATCTGGATTTGAAAGACAGTAAATATCTATACTTAATTGGTTTTTGTCTTGTGCACACAGCCCATTGTTCTCTACTGCCCAGCCCACTTAAGGGTCATTAGGGCTACATGAATGGCATGTACACCTCTGCTCTTTCCAAGCACATGTTTTTCTTTTTTGGACCCTGCATAGAACGACATTGAAGTCATGCTTTGCTCCATCAATTCCCTTCACTTTATGAAATAGTCCCAAAGTTAGGAAGAGGCTAAATACAGAGACAGAGACACAGACTCTCTCTCTCTCTCTCTCTCTCTCTCTCTCTCTCTCTCTCTCTCTCTCTCTCTCTCTCTCTCTCTCTCTCTCTCTCTCTCTCTCTCACCTGCTTCCCTGCCTCTGCCTGAGATCTTTTTCTTCTTCTCCATTCTCCAGTCATCTTCTTTACATCAGAGGGTGAGAAAATCCATGGGTGTGTTTTATTCTGTAGTCCCTTAAACTTAGCTACACCACTCTTAGATTGGCCAGAAGTAGAATTTTAGCTTCCACGTTGTTTCCCCTCTTTTACTTTGAGAAACAGCTTGTATTGACTATAAACTGTTCTGTTGGTTTCTGTTGCTATCTTTTTCTGTCCTTTAAATAAAGAAATAATTGCTTTTGCTGCAAAATCAGCTTGTCCTTCTAACCACATTCTCATTTGGAATCACTCTCATTGTCTGTTTTTAAAACCTTCAGCCTATAAAGTCATGTAGAGAGAATGCCTGGAAAAGCTCCCTCCTCAAAAAACAAAAAAAAAAAAAAAAACCAGTAAAACCAGTGCACTGCTCAGGGATTTCTATGACAGAGGCTCTTGGTGTTCTCTCATTCATAGAATCATCAAGGATTGAATCTAACTTGATGGCAAATAACAATATCAGCAACATATATATTAACTTTAGAATAATTAGTCATTTTACTTTTTAAAACAACAGTAACATGATGCTTTTAAAAAGTAATATTCCAAGTTCTAGGAAAGATGTCCTGAATCCCATATGGTAGATACATATGCCTAAACACCATAGTCACTGTGCTACCTAATGAATCCTGGCCCAAACCACCATTCTCCACTTACCAGGAAGCAATCACTGCAATCACTGGGGGCCTGTTCACTTGTCACTCAGGACAGTCATGAGTACATAATTCTAAGTCACACATTTGTAACTGCCATAGAGCAGTGGCTCTCAAGCTGTGGAGCAGGACTTCCAGGGAGGATGGTGAGAGTTACTCAAGTATGAGGCAAGACTTTGAGGCCCTGATACCTTCATCTCCTCCTCTTCCCAAACCATTTCTTTCCTGGAGAGTAAGAGAAAGGCAAGGAGAGTGCTTGGAGACTCTTCCTGAGAAAGGAGGAGAGCTATTTCTTTGCAATATGTTAAAATATGAATATATATGAATGTGTGAAAGAATACATGCACACTAAACAAACAAAATATGTTTATTCACATACTATATCAAGTGGGGGGTACTCCAACTGGATGTAGATGTTAAGAGGATCACAACGGTAAAAAAAATGAGTACCACTGCTATAGAGGATCCCAGCCAATGTACTTATTAGTGCTCAAATACCTCCAGAATATTGTCTCCCCTGATAAATGCTGTGTGCTAAACTTTACAGACTGCTTTGGTAAATGAGAACAACCTTTTAAAATAGATTCTGTTAACTGTTTTTGTTTACAGTCTTTAACATCCCTATCTGAGTGGGACAAGCTGTTAATCAGTATTCTTAAAACATCTCATCATTTTTAACCCTCAGCTTCCCCTAGGTCCCGAAAAAGCTAAGCCCATTTCCATTTCATAATCAATCATTTTTATGTGTGTTTTTAAACTTAACATTTCAACTGATTTTTATTCCAGTTTCCTAATGAGCTTAACATCTCATAAAGTTCCCATCAGTAGAGAAAAATCTTTTTTTTACAAAAAAAAAAAAAATTCAGTCTTCTTGGTGACAGCACAGAGTAATTTTTCCTTAAAGTAACACCAGAACTTACTAAGGATGACATTTGTGCTATTTCAGTAGGAAATAGGCATTCTGTATTACCAGGCTTTCAAACTCTCTGTAAGCTAGTATCTTTAGCAAAATTAAGCGTTAACACTGATATGTACCTGTTTAGTATTATATAATGCTTTTCCCAGATGTGGGGTAATGTCCCAGAATGTTTCTAATATATTTTCTCTCTGAGTTCTTTTACAGCAAAAGATTCTTTAAAATAATCCTTCAGTGAAGCTGAGGAAGTATGACCTCTACAGAATGCCTCTCCTATTTCAAAGAATTTTGGAGCACACAAGTTTTTTTTTATTTTTATTTTTATTATATAAATTTATTTGTTACACAAAACATATACAAAATTCATACATACATACATACTCCAACAAACAAAAACAATTATAAAAACAACTACTAACACATCTTCCTTTCTTCTAATTCTTCTTCATATTTTCACTTAAATTTTAACATAGCTTCCTGTATGATTATTTACCTTAATTTTGACATTAATTTGTAACCAAAACAAATACCCTTGTTTATATATATATATTAGAACAAATCTTAATTAAAGTCACCTTTTAATACTTAATAGAATCTAGACATTTGACTGTTATCTACACCTTAAACTAAATAGAACTTAGTTCCATCTCTTCTATCGTCCATTGTCTTTTTATTTTCTAATTCCTAAAATTGTGTGAAACATTGCCAATCATTTTCCACCTCTTCTTCTGATTTCCCCTTTAACAACGCTGTTAATATATCCATTTGATAAGCATCCCATATTTTTTCCTTCCATTCAGCGTTACTCGGTATTTTCTTTTGCTTCCACACTCTAGCATATACCATTCTTGCTGAGGAGGCCATATATAAAATAATACGCTTATATTTTTTCTCAGTTTTCCTATCAAGACCACTTATCATGTTCAGCAAAAATAATGTTGGTTCATATTCAATCTTTATTTTTAAGATGTCTGAAATGAGTTTGTGTATTCTTTTCCAATAGCTCTGTGCTTCTTTACAATCCCACCATAAGTGGAAAAAGGTTCCACCTTGGTGACCACACTTCCAGCAATTACTTTTCCCGGTTTTATACAGTTTATTTATTTTATCAGGGGCCAAGTACCATTGGTAGACCATCTTAATATGGTTCTCTTTATAGTCTTGACAACAAGAAAATTGCTTAGTGTCTTTCCAAGCTTTTTCCCAGCATTCATAATCAATGGGTCTACCAATGTCCTCTGCCCATCTTATCATGACCTGTTTGACTTTCTCTTGTTCTAGGTCTTTTTCTTTTAAAAGTTTATAATATCTTTTAATATGTCTTTTTCTTTTATCCCAACATATAGTATCAATCTCAGACTGTTTGTTAGTTATTCCATAAGTTTTTTCATCCAATTTATGTCTTCCTCTTAATTGGGTATATAGAAACCAATCCCGTTTTAGTTCTTTTTCCAATAGCTCCAGGGATTTAAATTTGTCTTCCTCTGGTCTTTCCCAATGAATTAATTCTTTATATGTTAGCCACTTTTCACCTTCCTTTCTTTTCCAAAATTTACCTATACTAAACAACGATAAATACCTAGATAAGTGGCAGAAAGAAATCATGAAATTTATTTGGAAAGGAAAACGCCCCAGGATTAAATGGAAATTATTGACTGAAGAAAAAATTCAAGGAAGTTGCGGTCTACCAAATATAAAAATTTACTACCAAGCAGCGGGACTCAATTGGCTGGAAAATTGGATAACTTTAGAAAATGAAAAAATATTAGATCTCTACAGTGTAAAAATGGAGTTTGGATTTCATGCATTTTTATGGTTCAAAAAAGCTAAACATAATAAAGATTTTAGCCACCATTTTATTAGAAGTGCACTATTTAAAATATGGACAAAGATTAAAAAGCAATTTTATATTCAGATGCCATATTGGGTCTCACCTCAAGAAGCACTATATGGAGAACACAAGTTTACCTGCAATAGTTTAATAATAGCAGCTCTTCTATGAGGCGAAAGCCTCAAAAATGATACTTATGCTAACTACTACGCTATCTTGAAGGGGATGTCTAAAATGTTCATGAACCACCCCCACCCACCTAACATTGCTAATGCACATTAATTGACTGTACCCCAAGCCAACATGTGATTAGCATCCATCTAAAGGGCACCTTTAGACTTGACAGCCCACTATAGTGCTAACTAGCATATCTCAACCGATATGGGAAACAGAACAATGGCCAACAGATTGGAAATAATCAATATACATCCCCATCCACAAAAAGGACTGCAACAACTATAGGACCATTGCACTAATCTCCCATGCAAGCAAAATCATGCTCAACCTTCTGCAACATAGACTCCAACCACAATAAACAGAGAAATCCCAGAGGCCCAAGAAGGGTTCAGGAAAGGAAGAGGCACTAGGGACTGAATTGCAAACATACTAATGGAGTGCACCATGGACATCCAAAAGAAAATCAGCATTTGCTTTATAGACTAAAGCAAAGCCTTTGATTTCATAGATCATGAAAGGCTATGGATGCCACCAGTTCTCTTTCTGTTAATAAAAATAATATACTTCTGTCAGCATCAGGGTGTAATACAGGGAGGCAGAGGGCATAAAGTCATTATTCCCCCCAAAATAAAAATGCTGCCTGACATTAATAAATATTTTCTAATCCAAAAGTTTCTAGCACTGCAGGAATTTAAAATTTCAGCTGAACATTTAGAAATACAAGTTAGGCATCTAAATAAAATGGGCAAGTATAGCTACCAAGGGAATGCAAACATAACAGCTATGAGTTCTAAATATGAAACATTTTCAACATTTTACTCTCAGCAATGCTATAAATTCAAGACTGAAGAAAAATTAATTTGTGGGGACAGAATTCTTATTTGGGAAGGGCAATTTGCCCCCCCCCAGCTATTATCTGGTCAGCTCCCATTTAATCACATATTCTATGAGACTTTTCAGAATTGTTGCCTCTCTTGTAATATATTTAGATGTGGTGTTTATTTTATGTAAACATGGACCTGCCTAACACCGATGGATCATTAGGAAACATCATTTCCTAAACAGAAGATATGACATGCATGTGAATGTCATGAAGGAGGCAATTTGCAAAGGATAAATATACAAAAGCCCTCAAGCATGATAATCAAATCAGAACAAAATTAAACACCTTAACAAGGCTGGAATTCTGAATACAGCAGTGAAGGATAGTAAACTAGTGAGGTCCCAGAATTTATTTCTCCTAAAGATCTTGATCCTGATTTGGCAGGTGATTCTCTCCTGAGGCAATAATTAAATCTGCTGCTAGGTTGGTTTGAATCTTTCCACAGCAGAAACCTTCAGCTGTGACAACTATGTCCCAAATTTCTGATACACTGATGACAGAACTAAGCTTTATCCTGCCAAAATAACCATACACCGCAGGCATTTACTGACAGAGGAAGCAGGGAGATTGGAGAGTAACCCGCACCTAACTTGGGCATGGCCACTGGCATTTGTGAAACATACAGGCCCATAGGAATCTTTATTATTGCAACTCTCTTGACATGTAAAACTCTTCTCTGTCTTGAAATTTACAGAGGGCCCAGAGACATTGGTAGGAACATGTGTAAGTAAATGGCTTCATTGTGAAGTCTATAGATGAGAAAAATCAATCAGTTTAACTTTTGCCCACATCCACATTTTTCAAACCTTGTATTTCTTCTGTCTGAAACAATGGCAGCTAATGGTTTCCATGTAAGTGGAGAATGAATCTGCTCTAGGATTCAGTAGGAGGTTTATAAGATTGAATCAAAGTACTTGAGCCCTAGTCCCAAAATAAGTTCAGCACCCCAGACAGCTCCTTTATGCTTTGGAATAGTTTTGCCACTCTTCTCCCAGCTGCCACAGGTAGTAAATATGAAGGAATATATCAAGGTGTTGCACATCTGTGAATGGCATCTTGATAAGTGCCCCCTAAAACCTTCTGTCAGTTTTTCTGGGAAGAAGTAGTCATAGACCACACTGTGTGCCTGCCAAGAAGTACAAATTCTTCAATTAAAGCCCAGAGGAAGATCTCATGAGGTTACTCTTTCCATGGGGCATTTTCAGATCAGAATCTATAGGCAGCTGAGAGGGCTCCAGCATGATGGAGAGATGTGCAAGAGAAAGAAGAAAAAAAGGAGAAGGAGCAACCATCTGGGTCATCTTGTAACATTAAAGTAAGGTCAAGAACACCAGAAAAAAATTCCAGAGGAATTGTAAGGCCCTGCAATTCAGACAGAAGAATGTAAGCCTCTTTTGTGGAAGAAGAACCCTTTTAGGAAACTGAAGGACAGATTTCAACATTGCATTAAGTTCCATCAAGTTTCATCCAGCTTAATTCATCCAGCAAACATTCTAATTATAAAACTATATGAGATCTACCACAATTCATTATACAATCTACTTATACTTTTTTCACTCTCTTGTTTTCACACTCTTGTTTTTACCTATATGTAACTCTCTTATATCTTTGGTGCATATCTTATATATATCTTATATCTTTCACACTCTTGTTTTTACCTTTATGTAACTCTCTTATATCTTCCTTTTTCTGACCCTCAGTACTTTCAAATGAACAATAATAACCCATTCTCCCACATATCCTTCCACTTCCCTCCCACTGCTCTATTGTTTACTCTGTGACACATGTTATAGATTCTGTACTCCTTGGGAAATGAGCTTCTCTTTTTTAATTTTTGTTTAAAATGAAGAATGTATAAAGGGAAACATCAAATGTAGGCACCATAGCATTATGCTATGTCAAAAAGTGTCCTTCCAAACTTTGTCTGAATTGGAAGTTTCCATAAAGAATGTTCATTAAAACAATGATATATAAAGGTATTCCAAGAGAGCCAGTGATGGAGTGGTTAGAGTGTTGGACTATGACTCTGGAAATCAAAGCAAAACAGCTTCAATTATATATTGCTTCATACTGTGCTATGCAGTGTCTAAGCGGTTTACAACCGTAAGCTCCTTGCCCCCCAACAGCTGGGTACTCATTTTAGCAACCTCAGAAGGATGCAGGCCTGAGTCAAGTCTGAGCCCTGGCTAGTATTGAACTCACAACATTGTGGTTTATAAGTGAGTGGCTGCAGTACAGGCATTTAACCATTGCACCACCAGGGTTTGATTTCCTCTGCTCAGCCATGAAAACTCACTGGAAGACCTTGGGCAAGTCACACACTCTCAGCCCCAGAAACCCCCATGATAGAGTCACCATAAAATCAGAAACAACTAGAAAGCACACAACAACCACAAAATTGTACAGCTTATTTTGGTTTCTGTCATTTCTGGGTTTGCTACTCTTATCAAACAATATGTAAGCTTCACAGCAAGGGTATTATCCAAACACTGGTCATCCATTTTTTTCAAAGTGAGTCTCCCAAACATTTATCAGTATTGTTTCAACCTCATTGCTATGCATCCCCTAACTTCACTGGGATAAGGCCTTTATGGTACGAGTTGGCATTATCCCTTGTTCTTGTATCCTGTAAAGCAGGGGTAGGCAACCTTTCCCCTTTAAGGGCCGAGGGACTTCAGCTCCCAGAAGCCTCAGCTATGTTGGCCAATAGTCCCATGTTGGCCAATAGCTCCTGGGATTCTGAGAGCTGAAGTCCCTCGGCCCTTAGAATCATAGAATCATAGAGTTGGAAGAGACCACAAGGGCCATCCAGTCCAACCCCCTGCCTTAAAGAGAAAAGGTTGCCTACCCCTGCTGTAAAGCATTATGCACATTGTAATTTCATGAAGATTCATTGGAAGGAAGGAACAAAATAAGGAAACATACATTTCATTGACTCTGGTGTTTTACTGCCAATAGTACGTGTGTGTGTGTGTGTGTGTGTGTGTGTGTGTGTGTGTGTGTGTGTCAGAAAAAGAGGGACAGGGAGCACTGAAATTACACAGAAAATTCTTTGTGTAAAGGATTCAGAAATAAAAATACGACTGAAAGTCACAGGTCTTGGCACATTATAGTACATGGAAGGCATTCCTTTCTAATTAGGTTTGCAATCAGAAAGCAACCATGTTTGCTTTCTGCACCGCAGCATGTTCCATGGCTTTCTTGACCTAAACTGTATGCTTGTAAAATTTCAATAACCTATTATCGGATAACAGGGCTTGTTTTCATTTCTCTCTAAATTCTGGGGCCTTCATTAATAATCCGTTTGGGAGCAAGGTTCCACTAAAGGTAGGTCACAGAATATGTCTAAAACATGTATTAGCATAATGAAAGATTTTTAAAAAAAAAAAAAAAAGCTTTTGGATAGAAAAGGAAAGAGGAGTTAGAAACAGATTCTTATGAAAATCAATCTAATATGAATAACATCATACTAAATATATAAATATATATAGCTAATATTTCCACATCTGAAATTTGCCTGGGAGATGCCAGATGCTTCTTTAAAGGTGTTTTTGAAGTTTACATGCATTGTCCTGGGCATTTGCTTTATGAAAAACTTCAGTTCTCCAAGCTCATGCTTAGCACTCTAGGTATGCTTCAGAAAGGTAGTTAACATGGTACAGTGACACCACCGTTGAGTCCTCAGCAGCTCATGCTCAGCAGTAACAAAGGTTGCAGATATGCTCATTTCAGATTCTTCTTCATGTTCTTTTTAACAAATATGCAGTACTACAGAAAGGTTCTACTTGCATAATTTAAGCACATATACAGTCTCATGCAGAGAATTCTTTAGATCCCATTAGCTTCAAAAACATCCTGCCACTTTCTTGTGAGAGAGGAACAGATTGATTTACTGCAAAATTGTAGAAAAAACAATGTACTCCTTTGTTTGAGGAGGGGTAGAAGGGATGTTTGCAGTTTATCTTATTTCAGAAAAAGAGAAGTGTTTTTGGCTACTCTGTCCTATTTTTGTATTCTACGATATTACAAGTTTTGCCTGGATGTAGATAACCTTATTTAGCCTTTTGTCTTTAAAATATTATATATAAATAAAACAGTCCATTTAACCATAACTAGTGGAATTTCTTTATTCCCCTTTGTAAGTGGTTTTTCTGACTCTATAATACTGTTTTGGCTGCTTGTAATCTCATGAGTTATGAGTGTTATTTCCTTACAATTGCACATACTTTCCATATTTCACACAACCCAATTATTTATCACACACATATACATGTGTTTTGAATTATTTTTAAATTAGCTGCTTTTTATTTTATACATTTTTTAAAATTACACTCAGTATTTTTCAGCCTCAGAATAAATGATACAGTCAGCACTTTTTAATGGCTTTCCTATTTTCATAAGCTCACTGTGTCTTTGTTTTCAAAGAATGTACAGAGTGGGATTTGGGTTGTTGTTAGGGTTTTGTTTTGTGTGGGCTTATTATTATTATTATTATTATTATTATTATTATTATTATTATTATTATTATTTTCTTACTTTTGTAATTTCTCTCTACCTTCAGGGAACACTTTATGAGCCTCTATTCCACTTCTAGTGCATCAATGATCCTATTTTTCCTTCAAGGCCATCTTTCCTCTAGGGTGGTTCACCAGAGTTGCAAGATCAGTGCTCTTTCTATTCCCAATCCTACAGATGTGCTCACAGTTCAGATGAAATTCTGGGAATATGAAATTACTTGCACAGACTCAGGAGAGTACTCAGCTCCAGTTACAGCCAACCTGTAGTTATAAAACACATAAAGGTCATCACAAAAAAAAAAAACAACCAAACAAAAAATAAGCCACCAGAACACTATCCATTGAGAGAGAGAGAGAGAGAGAGAGAGATAATATGAATCTTCTCTTTGCTCAAAATATTAAAATAGTTGTCACAAACAGAACTAAAATTACCACTGAAATTTCTAACAAAGCATCATGTCCACAATTTAAACATTGCTTCAGTTATTCTAACAAGACTGTACTAAGTACTTATACAAGTTATAAATACTTAATCTCCATGATTAAATAATGGCTGACATTCTACATTGCAGTTATTCTGACCTAGAGTTACAGATCCATAACTGCTCTCTATTCAACCATGTTCCATATTCATGACTGGTATTATTGCCACTATCACAAATGTTCCTGCACCCTACCTATCTTAACCGCCAGCGGCTGCATTGAGCAATGGAGGTCTGTTCTGCTGGTGACCAGGGCACCGCATGTTGACAAGGACAACCCCCTCCCATCAGCTATCTCCAGTATGTAAATCAGAACAGGAATTTTGTCACAACTCCTCATCATACTGCAGACTCTGTTGGAAAGAGGCTGGAAACAACATCCTGCTGCAAGTAGAACAGACCTCAATTGCTTGATGCAGTTGCTGGCTGTTAATGTAGGTTCTTTTCTTGGTGAACATTGTTATCTGATGCAGTCATAATTTTAGATTTAATGGAAATGAAAGATCTTTTCACAATCAGGCATCTCCTCAAGGGAAGAATCCTTATCTCCTAGATAATGCCACAGAAGGGCTATTGCAGAGCTTGGCAAAGTAAACTCACAGCCAACATGGCCACTGTAATAAGGAAAGAGACAGAGCTGTCACTGTTGAACTCCTCAATAGCAGGTCCTTCATTGACTTCCTGCCTCCACCACCAACTGCCTGACCTCTACAGCACTGCTTTATAAGAAAACAATACTATGGAAAGCAGCATCAGGCAATATTCCTCATATCTTCTCTTATCAAATACAGAGGAGACATTTAAGCTCTGCATTTGAATGCAAACAACCAGTGGCTTACAGTGGAGAGACAGTGCTGCATCATATTGGCCTCTAGAGATTGAAATAGAAAAGTGATGGTTTTATTTCTGTTTCTAAGAGAGTAAATGATGTCCACTGGGACTGGAACCTTCTGCCTGGGGCCAAGCTTGGAGCACTCATTCATTAGAATCCATTTGTGGTATAGCATCTCAAGGAGACAATTTTATTTTTATAACTGATGTAATTCAAGCAATGTGCATTTATGCATTTGTTGCAGCAGGGATGAAGACCTTTCACTCTAAACAATTATATCACTATGATACCACTTTAACTGTCATTGTTGCATTCTATGGAATCCTGGGGTTTGCAGATTGGGGAGGCACTAGAGTTCTTTAACTGTGAATTCTAAATGCCCCCCAAAGTGCAAATCCTATAATTCCATAGGATGTTGTCATGGCAGTTAAAGCGGAATCACAGTGTAATAACTATGTAATGTGAAAGGGCCACCAGACTGCCTCATCAAAAGGGTCTCAAAAGACTTCTGTTTACTGACCCCATTATATTGAAAAACTGCCCTGAAAACATGACAAGGGAAAAGCATACATCTCTGACACCAAAGATGGATGAGCGACAGCTGTACTACTGTTGTTAGACTACAGCTCCCATAATCCCTGACCACTGGGCATGCTAGGTGGGGATGAAGGGAACAGAAGTTCCAGAACATCTAGAAGCTTATAGACTCTTGCCTTGAATAAATAGGGAAAGATTATTGTCACTGGTTAATTTCTAGTTTCCATGGGTAGTGGGAATTTTGGAATGTAATTAATATCTAGTGAACAGTTCCTCTATTGTGGCCTGTAACTAGAGATGAGCTATTTTCCTGTACCACACTGTAACAGGGTTAATGATTTCATATTGTACACCCCCAGTAGGTTACCATTTGCATTTTTGTTTTGTTTTTTCTTTGAAAGAGTCCTTTGTTCAACTCAGAATTCTTTTAGGTGGTCAATAGTGGCAGCTATTGTTAAGCTATTCAGTTTCTTATTTGCATACTTCACAGCAGTTGTGTATTTACACTCATAAATCAATCTAATGGGTTTTTGTCCCTCTTCTTTGCCCTCTTTGAGGTGTGGCTAGCTGTGGTGTTGGTGAGGTTTCCTTCTCTATCCATCCTCCCTCATAAGACAGGACATCAATCAGAGTCATCTGACCACTCAGCAGTACAGAGGAAACAGAAGCATTGGAAACAAACAGACATAGGAAATTAAGCTTTGTGTCCAGGAAAGCCGCCAAGAGGACTGATAGCAGCTTCTTGTGAGGATGGAAGGCAAACAAAAGTCTTTTGCTAATGCAAAAAAAAAAAGAAAGAAAGAAAGAAAGAAAGAAAGAAAGAAAGAAAGAAAGAAAGAAAGAAAGAAAGAAAGAAAGAAAGAAAAAGGTCCATATTACCAATCCATACGTCCAGCCAGAGAATGGTCTAGAATTCCAGAGAAGCAGAGTGGAAAAGAAGTCCAAAGGTCAAGAGTTCCAGAAGTTCAAAATAAGTTTGCAGTCAGAGAGTCAAGAGTTCAGGCCAAGGAACAAGGAGAAACAGAATCTTTCACTAGGACGTTCAGATACTCTCTGGCACCAAGGCAGCCCTTCTGCACCTGCTTAAATTACTAAGCTGCAGGAGCTCAGCTGAGACCAGGAACTGGCAAGGAGCCCTGGTGACACAGTGGTTAAATGCCTGCACTCATAAACCACAAGGTTGCGAGTTCAATACTAGCCAAGGCTCAGGCCTGACTCAGGCCTGCATCCTTCTGAGGTTGCTAAAATGAGTACCCAGCTTTGGGGAGGCAATGAGCTTACAGTTGTAAACTGCTTAGAGCCTGCATAACACAATATGAAGTGGTATATAAATAAAAAAATGAAGCTGCTTATTCTGGCATTTTCCATAAAGTCACCTTGAGCACCGAAGGCCCACCCTTTCTGCTCAACACTGGCTGAAGGTAAGTACAGCCCCTTGATCCTCCTCCATGTGTGATGGTTCTGCTGCTGGGATGCTTGGCTGCAGAGCCTCCTGGGAGACCGCAGGCTCTGCTGGAGCTAGCAAAGCAGAGCTGGGGCCAGGCTAGGGCTCCACAGCTGCAGGCTCAGGTCCCAGAGGAGGTTCTGGCTCATCCTCTTTGTCCTCTGAGTCCTCTTCCAGGCAGGACATGACACTCTGCTTGTCCCAATAACTCTCAGGACAAAAAAAAAACCTTCCTGCCCTGGATATGAAAAGTTATGGCTGGTGCCAGAAATTCAAGGAGAACAAACTGAGAGGCACATCAAGAGTTATCTCAGAAAGTACAGGACATATGCCATTTAGGTTTTTTTAAAAACAGTCAGAACAGGTACAATGTCAATCAAATCCCATGGTTTGTCACCAGTCTGGATGAGCCTTATTCAACACAGATCTATTACCATCATGACAGTCATCCCACAGCTTGTGGCCTCAGAATTGACTCCTGTCAGATGGTTACTCCTCTGAAAGGAGCAGGTGGTGCGAGCATCAAGCCAACAGGGGGACCCTGTGAGAACATCATGGCCCCCTGGGGGTCCATGGATCACAAATAAGAACCATCATTCTATTATATTTCAGCTACACCTGAAAGAGCTCTACCAGATCTGCTTGGTGTTGATACAAGAACAGCTATATGGGAAATCAACCAAGTTCTATACACCAAAAACAATGTGCTAAAATCTGATATCAGAAATCTGTTCTCTGTTGCAAGTTCCCTTTGGGCCTTACCCATTATTTTAGGAAGAATACAACACAGACTGAAGGGCATGTAATTGTTGAGATTCCTCTTTCTTTTTTCATCTCTTTGAAGTTCAAGATTAAATCCAGTTACCTGGTACCTTTCCCATTCTCATGACACTTTGATAATAGCAGTGATTTTTTTTAACAGTCCTATTGTTTTTTTAGAGCTGATTCCCCTAGCAGATACTAAATGCCCAATTGTTCTTCATAGCTCCTTGGCAAATATCAATTTTCTTTGACACCTTTTCTTTTTTCATCACAAGATAAAAATTATTATGTATATTCCTTGTACAGGTTGCAGCATTTTCTTTTCTTCTTTTACGGATGAGAAGTCTATGGTGAATTCTCATGTGTGGTCTGCTTGAAAACACACACACACATCCAGCAACAACTAAACATATTCCATTGCCTGCTTATTTCTACTTACATTGTGCAGTGAACTGAGTCTTAATTTAAATTTTCTCTTGGGAATCACAATCCTTTTCCACAGCATTTCACTTTTAATATTTCTTTTTATTACAGAGCTATAGAAGGTAAAGCCTGATACCCTTACTCCTACTGGCAGTGCTCAAAGGAAAAACAAAAACCGACTACTTTAGCAGTTGTTTTTGTGTCTCTTGATCGCTAAATTCTAAAGCACTATTCCTGAAATCCAATACTTTTCTCCTGCATATTTAATTATAAAGAACCCCCATTTTATACTAGACTGAAATGGAATTCAAAATTCCACCTATAAAACCAGGTAAGTTTTTCCTAGTATTTTTACATTCTCAACTATTTTCTATATATTAGGAATATAAATTTTCAGTGACCTCCCTTTCTTTCAGTTATGTGGATTTAGAAAGCTGTCTAGTGTGTAACTGGATAACCCCACAGAGGGAAAACCTCATATGCTGCTGGTCCAAGAATTCTATTCATTCCTGAACTTCTTTTAAATCTTGGTAACTTAGAATAAACTAAGATAAAATATCTTAGGAGATATTAGATGGAGATGTATAATTATTAAAAATAAACACCCGGGGCTCTTTCACATTATGGAATTATACAGCTATGATTTCCTTTTAGTTGCCGTTGCTGAAGACTATGGGATTCTGGGTTTTGTAGTTTGGTGAGGCACCAGAGGTCTCTGGCTGGAAATTCTAAATGGCCCTCCCTAAATTGCAAATTCCAGATTTCTGTGGGATGTTGCTATGGCAGTTAAAGTGAAATTATAGCAATAATAATTGTGTAGTGAGAAAGGGGTCCTGGTATTGTTAATAGGAGGTTTAAGGCAAGCTAGATGGTGTAAAGAGGAGACTACTTAAAATGGCTGAAGATAGCAGAGATAAGGGCACAATCTTTAAGGCCTGCTAGTAAGAAAAGATAGCAAAGACGAAGAACTGCATTATTACAAATGTTAACAATGGGGACCTTAACCAGTCCTGCCCTTGATACGGTAAACCATCTGGTAGACTTAAACTCAAAAGGGGATAGAAAATCTGTGAAAAGAGAGTTCTCTGCAATACAATGGACTCCATCTCATGGGTAAAGTATCACTATGATGATCCAATCATATTTTTGGTATGATATGACTACTATCTCAGAGAGAGCAGCTCAGCTGAAGTTCTTTAATTGTCACTGAAAAGGCAGGCTAACACTGAGAAGGTGTGAGGGTTATCAGTGTCACGTAGACAATGTTAGCAAAAGGCTCGAGAAAGGCCCTTATTATCACTGCATTCTAAGAAAATTTTAAAGTGTGATAATATTCTAGTATAGCAGAAACCTCACCTGCCTGCAGATACATAGTATACAAGAGCTTGTAAAAAATACAGCTTTGAGACTGTGGTATGAAATAATTTTAGAAATTGTTTTAATAAAAAAAAACTTTTTAGAAGCAATGTTGAGTAGTTTGCAAAGCACCTCTAATAGCACATGAGGCTGGACCTTTTGCAGGTAAAACTTACTATGCAGGTAAAGTTTGCTGTGTATCAGAATTTGCCACAAGAAATGCAAGGAAAAGCAATAATTCATGTGTTTCAGAGGTGGAGCCAGTATTATAATGACTTTTACAGAATCTCTTCCTCACTTCATGCTCCACATGAATGTTGTTTGTGCAGTAAATGCCCAGTTAGTTTTGTGACACTTACTGTCAACACAAGCCAGTAGAGAATTTCCATTAGTAACCTGATGGATGTTGGGTGGAAATTCAGTTTATGCACTATCAGCCAGTTCTCTGACGAGAGGGAATTATAAAGAGATTAGCTGAGGAACCCACTTTTCACCAGTTGGCCAGAGCAAATCAGGCAAGTTTGCCAGAACGTATGAAAGATTCTGGTTCAAGCATGCAGATTCATCTGAGTAACTGGGAGGCTATCTTCTTGGCCTCAGACCAAAACTTCACCTACAATTCACTGAGAGGTCTATTCATTCAGCAATACTCCAGCTGTGACTTATCATATTCTCACTGTGACCTAGTCAGAATTGAAAAGTTTCAAACTATAAATCTCAGAATCCAGAAAAGAACATTTCTAAACTCTGGACTTAGTTCTCACTAAGTTAATGAGCAAGTCTATGGCATATACTATTCTAGACTGCTGAGTCAAAGTGTACATTGTTTTCATATTATTGCCTGCAGTTATATCTCTTCCCCCCACCCTTCAAATATAGGCATGGAGAACCCGGTCTCACTTAAGTATCATAAAATGGGGTTTTAATTGGGTGTCTACAGCAGATTATAGCTGGTATTGGTTTAACTTTCATACATTCTTATACCTGTCTTGCACATATATCTGCATCTCTGTTACTAAATCTATCCTGTCTTTTGCTTCTGTTTTTAAAAAATGAATCCAGGGAGGATATAATGTAGAGCACATGCATCAGATATGGAAGACATATCAAGCTTGCCAAGTCAAATTAATCTGAAATCCATAACAGTTGTATCTGGACTAAACATGAGGGGGAAACCAGTGCTTTCAAGTTGCTACTGAACTTGGGTCTATCATTGGACAACTAATAGTTAGAGGACCTAACAGAAGAACAGTCATGGTCCTTGGTGGCTAGAAATCTCTCTTCCATGCCTTTGGAAGTTAACACCCTTCAAGAAGTGCAATGAACATTCTAGCCCTACACAAGCGTTCCTAAAATGGTTTTATTAAATAGACAGGACTGTGCTGCATAGACACACCTATCTCACCCCAATCATCCATATGTACAGCATAAAGTTCTGAAAGGAGGAGGCACACACACACACCGAGTCATTAGGATTCTGTCTCATATGGAGAACATGTTTTGTTTTGTTTTTGTTCTGGTTCCATAGGGGCTTATCTATGTATGACTGTAAACAAGCTCCTTTCTTATAGACATTCAAATTTTGCAGCATGTGGATACTGCCTTCACAGCATGGTTTCACTCATTTGTTTACCTGAGTCCTTTCAAGAAAGTTTGGATATGCCTTTTGCATAAAATTTGAATTAGGAGGGTGGGAGGTAGAGAAGGCATAATAGCTAGAGTGAGAGAAGCATGCAAGCAAGGTGTGAGATTTCATGCAGTATTACCAGTGGTGATAGCAGCTTTTAAAAGTCTGCTTACAACCAGTAGGCACTGTTTCTATTTTCTTCTCCTTTTTTTTAAGGAAAGAAAGAATAATGATCTAATCTTCACATGTTTTGTTCTTGTACTCAAGAATGAATTTTTGATGATTTTTACATTTGAGGATATTTTTTACCAACAAAAAAAATCATTTGTGCAAATGATTTTTTTGCACCTATACTTTATGTCAAAACCTATACATATTTTGTATAGGTTTTGACATAAAGATTGGGGGTTGGCATAAAAGCTACTCAGAATGAAAAAAAAAGGCATCGGTCATTTCACTCTTGTTGAAG
Source organism: Phrynosoma platyrhinos (assembly GCA_020142125.1). Taxonomy (NCBI): domain Eukaryota; kingdom Metazoa; phylum Chordata; class Lepidosauria; order Squamata; family Phrynosomatidae; genus Phrynosoma; species Phrynosoma platyrhinos. Next base: position 40,024,195 of record CM034706.1, on the reverse strand, counting down.
GATGACAAATTTCACAACAGTTGACAGTTCTTACTGAGACATCCTTTCTTATGAACAATTCTTAAAAACAATGAATGTTCTACACTGATGCCTCCCAGAGGAGTCCATGTTGTACCAGGCCTAGGCAGGGGCTGTCCCGAGGTACAGCTGTTAGCCCTCTGAGCAGTTGCTTAGAAGGCTTTCTGCCAGTCTCGTGTTGCCAGCTGACCATCACAAGACTTGGGGCCAAGATCACACTGAAATCTCACAAAATTTGAAGTCTTGCAGGATTTCAGGCAAGAATTGCAGGTCTTTTATAAGCCTAAACACATGGCTTCCGTCAGTTGGAGCCAAGCCATCAATGTATTTTGATTGGTTTATTATAGCAATAGCAATAGCAGCTTCATTTATATACCACTTCATACCACACTATGCAGTCTCTAAGCGTTTTACAACTGTAAGCTACCAACAAGCTGGGTACTCATTTTAGCAACCTCAGAAGGATGCAAGCCTGAGTTGAGCCTGAGCCCTGGCTGGTACTGAACTCGCAACCTTGTGGCTTGTGAGTGAGTTGCTGCAGTACAGGCATTTAAACCACTGCGCCACCAGAGCTCTTTATTACCCATTTATGATTGATTTATGTATACATTATGATTATTTTTCAATTGCATTGTGATTGATTTATGACTGATTTATGCATGTATTATGATGGATTTATTAAGGCTATTATGATTGCCTTATAACCCATGTATAAGCATTAAAGTCGTGGCTTTCTTTTGAACCATTACATGGTGTCCAAATCCAATTCTGTCCTGGCATACGTTCTGTGTATCTTTAATATAAAGATGCAAATATACTATTAGTTTCTAGTGTTTTCTTAGGCAGAAAAAGCACAGCATCCTAAAGTTATCAAGGCTTGTGGAAGAGGGAAGAGTGCTTAATCATTGTGAATAACAAGAATATTCCAACATATTTTTTAAAACTGGTTAAAAAAAACATGTTTCTCGAGTGCTAAGAAATCTTGACAATAAGAATCTGGGCTGATGAGAACATTTGTATAGTTCAGGAACTAGTCTGCACAAAATCCACATATGCTTGTTTTCTGTACAATTTCCTATACAGAAAATGCAATTTTGTCTCCATAAAATGTTGTAATTCAGCATAAAATGTGCACATGATATGACTGTACAATCGTATATGTAGAAATTTTTTTTTTATACACATAAAATGCTGTTTGGTATGTGAAAAAAGCTACTTTCAGTGTAAAACAACTACATGCAAATTTTGCACAGAATAAGTCTCAAATCATAGAGACTGAAAACTATACAGTACTACAGTATTTTCTTGTAGGAAGAATACTGTTAAAAATTATTGTTTGTTCTTTCAAGAAGAACATTAGTAAACAATTTCATCCCTATTAACAATGTCCTACAGATTGGTGCCAAAAAAATGAAAGGATGGCTTATGAGTTCAGGTTTAAATTGTTAATAACAGCATGAAGGAATGCATGAAGAAAAATTATATCTCTATGAAGATCCTCCACTATATATCTATTCTGTCTTTCTTCTGTAGGATATTTGAGAAGCTAACAGAGAGAGAAAATGCAAGATAAATAGATTATAAGTTTCATGTACACGGTCAAGAGTTTGTTTAAAAGCTTTGAAAATATTCTTATTTCATGATAGCCAGAAAACTGCTGTTTTCTGGCTATCATGAAATAAGAATATTTTCAAAGTTTTTAAACAAACTCCTGAACATGTACATGAAATTTAAGTCCTCAAAGCTAAGGGTGCTCTGGGAAGGCTGCCTTAGAAAATCACTGGTCCCATACGTATAATTAGGACTGAACACAGTGACAATGATCTCTTTCAATTCATTCATTTGTACATGATCACAAACATATAAAATGGTTTCTCTGAAGGCATGAAGAACAAAATCAAGGAGCCTTCTGTAAGCAGATTAAATAGGAAGCATTTAATAGCAAAATAACCTGCAGAGAAATAAAACATTTCTCTCCAGAATTGCACAGAGGAAGTTACAGAAGCCCAAGGGATAAAACTGTGGACTTTTTGTATGACAAATAAAATGACACTCCTGACTTTAGTCATGCTTGCAATCATATTACAAAAGCAGCTATATACATTTTCAATTGATTTGATAGGGGCACATCTGGTAATTCCATAGACTTCATAGGTGGATCAATAGTGCAGTAATGAATAGTAAATGATCACAAAATTGGCAATCAGCATTCATTTCTGACATAGAAAATCTGAATTATCAATAGTAGGGCTATAAAAGTTGCTGTTGTTATTACCTTTCAGCAAAGATTATTATTACTGTCATGGTCCCAAAGAATAAGAGGTACAAAATAAGTAATGAAATACATTTTATTGGGGGTCACATTGTTTGTTACAGTTAGTAAGTTTCATGCTTAGACATAAACATCCTGATGTGAAATAACCAGACTGCTAACTGTTGTAGATCCAGTGACTAGTTGAGCCAACACATTTATTATTCTCTTATACCCCAGAGCGATAGTTGTAATGCATACAATAACAGCAAGAAGCTAAACAGTTTCTAAGAATATCCTACCTAACCTCAAAGCTTCAGATTTTATTTGGGTTTAGATCTGAGTGTTGTTTTCAAAGATGCTTAAACTGTGACTATTTTTAACATTTTTTTTATCTTGTTTCAAGTATTTAGGCTTTTAACCTGAAACTTTTAAATTGTTTGCATTGCACAGCACCCTGAGATGCCATCATAAAGTTTGGGCAAAAGTAAATAAATACAAACTATCAAAAGAGAGAGAAAAATGATGGAGGAATATAAAAGTAGGCATATATGCCAAAAAGAAACACACAAAAAACAACAATGGAAAACATGAAGTTGAATACTGTATATTAGTATTGAACACTTCCTCATATTAAGGTACTGCTGGAGGATTTTAGAATTTCAGATTGAATAATCTAAATTCAGCAGTCTATCCAGCATATTACACTATCTTGTGTGGATGCCCAAAGAAAATATTGCTTTCTCTTCAGTAACAGATTAAAACAGTAATCTTTCCCCATGATTTTTTTTTTAAGGCTCATGGTTTACTCGTGAAACCTAAATTTAGAGTTTTTAATTGACGGTTACATTTTTGTTGACTGGTTGTAAAAATTTCTGCACATCTAATTCTGCAGTTATACACTTTATATTGTATTGACCCTTTTAACTTTATATTGCCCTGGGACCTTCATTGATGAAGGGCAGATTTTAAATTTTAAAACTGAAATCTATATACAATACTACACATGTGCAATAATTTAGTACCACTGAGGTTAAGGAGACTCTCATCCAATGGCTGTTTTGGCTCTTGATGATAGGATTTGTAGCATTGCATATCTGGTTAGGGGAAACTAGTGTGTAGTTCTATGCACTTGCAGATAGAAGGTTGTCGCTCTGTGTGTGCATTTGTGTATGTGAATAGGAATGAGGAAAAGTACTGCTTCTCAAAGTTGGGGTGGGGGAATATTCCAAGAGACACCAAATTCTAACTTTTTTCATGGCTGTTTACAACTAATTCCTCCTCTGGCATCATTTCCCCTAACTTTCTCCCTGCTTTCAGTTTTCAAAAACAGCCAGTGGTCATACAGGGAGTGTGATGATGTCACAACTAGCCAATCAGATTTAACTCTACTGCAACAAGTTGGGCCAGTAAAAACCAAATGAAATAGAAGACTTTCATGTGTCTAACATACCCTTTTGAATAAACCCTTTTGAATTCCTTTTGATGTGATTTCTTTAAGGTCTTGCAGTTGTTAAAGAAAAATGCGGTGCTTCCACATTTCAGGTTCAGCAATGTTTGGAACCCAAATTGCAGCTTTTGATAACAAAAAGCAGATTTTTGCTGTTTTGATCTGACATGAAATTGGGAAGAGGAGAAGGCTGTGTTTTCTCCACCCATCTACCATTTTTTCCCTGCTCCAAATTGACCCAAGCTTTTCCCCTTCCTGGATTCAAGACAAGTGTTTGAAAGAGGAAATTTGCATCTGGCATCTCATCAGAGGAAAGCCTATATGAGGAAAACTGAAGCAGAAAAACAGGAGGCAGAGAAAGGGCTAAGCACTTTTGAAAAACAGAGTTTTCTCCATTTTAAAAAAAATCCCCACTTTCATATACACATGTACACATGCAAATACTTAGATATTTAGGAAATTAAATATATTGTATATAGATGCAATATCTAGATTGCCCTAAAACAATCTTTTCTATTACTGAAAGATTTAGAGCTTGGAAAGGTTAGTTTTTTGACAACTGGGCATGCTAGCTTCTGAAATTTCTCTGATAATGGCAGCTGGTAGCTTCCATGTCATTAAAGCACTGACTCTGATTTATGTTCTGATCAATAATTCAGAGGAGCTATCCTAGGTGCTGAATATACTTTGGAGCTAGGGTTTAGCACCTTGGATAGTTTCATTAGGGTTCAGAGTAAAGCCCAGAGAGGATTCACCAGCTCATTGACACTGAAGCCATCAGCCACTACTGTGCTCAGAGATTTCCTACTCTAGATGTCTTCAAAAAGAGGCTGGACAGCTACCTGATGGGGATACTTTAGCTGGAGCTTGCATTGAGCAAGCGGTTTGACTTGATGGTCCATAGGGCCCCTTCCAGCTCCATGATTTTATTATACTACTCTCATTAAGTTACATTGAAATGTCACTATCTCTTTGGCTATTGAACAGAAGAATTAATTATGCATAACTACTTGTTTGTTACTTTCAAGTTCTTAAGCTAATACCCTGCACATGGCATCCAGACATTTTAATGACTTTTTAATGCTAAGGAATGGCCTAGAGAATTAAGAAATCTTGATCTATTGCCCATCTGTAGACATTGTATGATCACATTTCCTCTCTCTAGGTGACTACAGCCTTTCATATTGGTCAGAGAGCTTTCCTTCTCTGCATCATCAACTACTTGCAGTTCATGAAATGTTGTTCCCAGCATGGCCACTTGAGGGCAGTGAAGCTTAATTAAACTTTAATAACAGAGTTGCTCAAAGGGACCAAGGGATAATAGTATGGCAATAAAGGAAGTTAGAATAATTTTAATAATGATGTTTGTAACTAATTAGGTCAGAAGTTATGTGTACAAAACCTGGAGGTTTCAGGATACATTTGGCGGCTGGCTTCTATGCTCAGGAGAGACTCCTTAGAGCTGTTGTAAGCAGCACCATTCATTGCTTACAAATTAGGTCCTACAGAATCCAATCACTGGTAAAATAAAATGCAGTAATGGTAGTTTTTCATGATTCAGTGGACATGGAGCCCATTATCAGCCACAGAATTTATTCCTTCCCCCCGTGCTATGCTAAGTTGTAAAAAGCAGTACAAGCAGGGAAATAAGGAAACATCATATGAAAAATATTCTCCTCAAACCAAAACCACAAGTCTTGATGCTATTGAACAGAGCTGCGGTTTCCCTTCATACTCAAAATAAAGGGGGGGGAGAGAAATACTAAACAAACACATTTAATAAATACATTTAATGGCTTGCTCTGCATAAAATAAGATGATTTTTTATTCATTCTGGATATAAATGATTCCCTTTGCTGTCTCAGTTTTATAGGCTGGGCTCTAACATCACCCGCATTATAATTGCACACCCACGGTATTATTCTGGCAGGATGTACTATATAAATAAAAGATTACCAGTCAAGAGAGAACAAAAGGGCAGCTGGTTTTTATAATCCTGTTAAAATAATATTGTTTAAAATAATATCACTATAATTCTCTGCAAAAATACCATTCAAGAAAGGAGATGGAGAAAATGGAAAAGGGAGTTTCTAGTATAAATGATGAACTGCCTTCATGCAAATCAGTCTAAATATAAGGTAGGATCTGATCTTACCCTGTACCAGCCTCCCCCAAATCAAAGATCTGCATTGTACTACAATTTCTATCACACACTTAGCATGCCAAGGAGTCATGGTGATGGGAATGGTCCAATACATGAGGAGGACACCAGGTTGGAGATGGTTGCCCTATGCACCCAACACCTTAGACCAAAAATACTGTGACTTGCCAAGGAGTGGGGCAGAGAAACGTGGTAGAAGTAGCATTTCTCTCCCCTTGGTGGAAGTCTATTTTCAGTTCCCTTTGTCTTTCCCTTCCATGGCAAATCTGTGTTTGCAGTTCAGTTTGTGTGATCATTCTGCTAATATTGTAAGTCACTCCACTTCAGTTTAAAGAGCTTGGAAATTTAAGTACATGCCCATTTGTCTTACAGTTGTACACAGTTTAGGCTTTGTCATCTTAAGATGCCAGATGTTTTAAGCGTCATCTCCCTGCAGCCCCATTCAGCATGGTCAATAATAAGGGATTATGGGAAATGTGGTCCAAAACAGCCAGAAGGTCAAAGGTTCCCCACCTCTGCAGTTTGTGTTGGAAGTGGGACTTCTGTCAAGGAAAGTATAATCTTTATGTGAGAGCGCAAACCTGGGCGTTCTAATTTAGTACCTGGTGGTAATAGGAAGCTTAGCTACCTTGCTCAAGTAGCAATAGAAGTGAGAGTGAAAAAGGTCAAAAAAAAATTCTCAGCAACATCATCTAGGAAACCATAGTTATTATCTACAACAGTGCAGGAAAAATTCATTCCAGAGAATAATGTTTGGATTCTTCCTTGCAATGAAACAAGTGATTACACTAAATTGTTTCCTAATATCATAGTCTTTGTGTAAATGAAATTCAATGCTAGAATGTCACCTATCTGTGGAAAATGACTGTATGTTCAAGAAGCACTAAAGCTGAATCATATTTCTTGTCAGATATTCAAAAGCATTTTATGTTCTTATGGAATTATATTATATCCAAAAGAAAATAAATAGGCAATTTGTGCTGGAGAAAGATCTTGAACAATAATAGAGGGAGGGAGGGAGGGAGAGAAAGAGAGAGAGAGGCTCTGATGAATTGTATTAATGTATGTTTGTATGTTCCCTAGCTCCACCCCACTGAAACTGACTCTACATCATGCCCTACAGCATTTCATAGATGAAAACTGTGACATGTGCAGCCAAGCAACAACAAAGTGTGGTCAAGATGGCAGAAGTTGTTAAGGAGGAAGAAGACTTAAGCTAGGAAAGGGTGCGGCACTTTGCTTTTCCCTGAACCTACTGGGAAGGGGAAAATGCTGCCCCTTCCTGTCTGTCCCCCCTGCTGAGTTAACGGAGTGGAAAATATTTTTACACATTGAATTTAGTGGAGAACTTTAAGTAAGCTGAAAGGAAAGGGAAGAAGTGGGAGGAAGACAGAGAAACTGGGACATTTTAGAAGTAGCTGAAAAGGTGGTTTGCTATTGCTGTTTTGTGCCTTCAAGTCATTTCTGAAAATCCTTTGGCTGAGGAGCAGGCAGGCTTCCATCATGACAAATCAACAGTTGACCACTGTTTTCTGTAAAATAATTTAGTCAAGAAGTATACCTTTACACCTTTACACTCTCTTTTTGCAGCCTTTGTAGATTTTAGGGCAGTTTTTGACTCTATATCACACCCACATTTATGGCATAAGTTGGCCCTTTTGAATATTGACCATAGGTTATTGAAAAGAATCCAGGGTTGTATAACAATTCCATGCTACAGATCAGAACAAATGCTAGTGGCAGTCTCTCAGAAGCCATTCCTGTCAATAAGGGTGTTCATCAAGGGTGCCTACTAGCCCCCATTTTATTGAATTTATACGTTAGTGACATAATTTCCTATTTACTGGATGCAGGTTTTCTCTCCCCACTCAAAGGAGAAAGATATCCCTGTTTTATTATATGCTGATGATGCCATTCTTTTTTCTTATACACAGTTGGGCTTGTGTAGGCTTTTGAGGGCTCTAGGAGAATATTGCAGAAAAGAATTTCTAGAGGTTAATTACTAAAATTATGGTGTTTGGAAGGAGAAAGCAGAAATATCAATGGCAGCTTAATAACCAGTTGCATCAAGTTAGTCACTATAAATACCTAAGGGTGACATTTCAGGACTCTGGATGCTAGTCTGCACATTTGAAATCTACTATAGCATTGGCCAATATGACATCTAATGCTATTTTTCGATATGCAGCAGGTTCTGGTGGTAGGTTTATGTTGCCATTTCTTGAGTTATACAAGAGTAAACTATTGCCCCAGTTGCTGTGTGGGGCTGAAGTTTGGGATTCAGCACAGCATAAATTTCTAACAAGGTCTCTGGTGTCCACCAATCTACCCCCAAGGCTGTTATATGAATGGAATCTACATGCTGTTCAGTTAAAATGTTGGCTCAGAAAACAGACATTTACTATTGGCTCAAGATAATTTTTAGCTGGTTTCCCCTTTAGTTGTAATAGCATATGAAGAAATGGGTCCAAACTGTTGGGCTACAAATATCTGTTCTCTTATATCCAGTTTGGGATTTTCAACAAACTATTTGATTGCAAAAGGCTATGATGGAGACTGTCTAGAAATTGCAAGGCATTTAGCCAACACTGATTTTCAGGAAAATGCTGCATTAGTGGATAATTATCATTCTGTTACTTTGTATAAAAATTTCATCATTTATCCCAGTAAATTGCCACCTTATTTAGTTTTTGCTTGCCATATAACCTTAAGTTCCCTATTAACTAAGTGAAGATTAAATACTTTGCACTTAATGGAAATTAAAGGGTGTTTTGACGGCTTACTGAACACCAATAGACAGTGCCCATATAGCTGCAGAAAGATGGAAAGCCCAATACCTTGACCTTCTTGTTGTACATATCAGAAATTCTGTTCCCTCAAAAAATTGATATTTTTATTGGCAGGAACTGATTACTACATGTCCTATTGAACGGCCAAGTACATCAAGTTAGCTCTGACAAAAAGGGAAGCTTTTATATAATCTTAGTCCTATTTTGTATATTTTATTACCAATCTAATTGTACTATTTTATCTATGTTTTAATATGGCATTGGATTGTTTTATGGTTGCATGCAAAAGCCTGGTTAGCTAATGTAAATAAATTTGATTGGTAAGATCACCCTAAGGCAAACCTCTCACAGGGTTTTATTGGCAAGCTTTGTTCAGTGGGAGGTTAGCATTGCTTTCATCTGAGGCTGAGGGATTGTGATCTGCCCAAGATCACCCAGAGGACTTCCATGGGCAAGCAAGAATTTGAAGCCTGGTATCCTGGAGTCTTAGTCCAACAATCATACAACTACACCATGCTGGCTCTAACAGTGGAATGACAGAGGTTTAACTGGGACTGTCCCTGCTAAATTGGGATAGTTGTTGGATGTGTCACACTGGTATGGTGGTTTCCCAGCTTTGGGCAACTCTTGCAAGAAAAAAAGAAAATGCACAAGAAGCAAATCTAAGGAAAACAGAGTAGCGTCATGGCTAGACTAAAACTAGGCTGAGTTAGCTCTACCATGAGGCAAAGTGAGTTAACTGCCTCAGGGAGACAGATGCTGAAGAGCAGGAGGCGCAGCCCTCCAACTGTTCCTCCTGAACAACCTGATTCATTCCCTCTCATGGAGAATAGAGCTATTTAGGGACTTGAGACACAGTCTGTCCTCTTCCCTAAACTAGTCTGCTACCTCAGATATGTCAGTAAGTACTATCTAGTTTTAGTGTTAATGTAACATTCAACCAGTGTTCCAGTGCATGTGTAAGGAATATCATCTTGTTCACTGGAAGCAAAGTTTCTTGAACTTGCCCTGAAAATGGGATTGGTAATATCTAGTTTCAGGTTTTTCTGATCCAAGGTAGCCGTGGTCCAGTTGCAATTCCTCAATTTCCTCTCACTCACATTGTGCAAAAGATCGTTCCCTGAAAAAGTTCATTGGAAGATGAGTGAGGAAAAAATCTAAGTAATAATTAAATGCAACAACAGTGAGAAGGGAAGGAGGCATGGAGAAGAGAGAACAGTAGATGTATTCCTTTCATGGACACTTTTAAATGGGAGTAATGAAGGAGGAGGAGAAGTGTAGTAAAGATGGTAGACGATACTACAGTACACTCCATAAGCACTATGAACGCTGAAGGATAGCTGGTTATGCTTTTTGGTGGAGGAAGCCAACAGAATTCTTTCATTTGGGATCCACATCTATTTTGAGAAGAATTAACTTGCCTTACTATAATAGCCAGCATGATGTAATTATCCAAGCATTAGACTATAATTCTGGAGACCAATGTTCAAATCCTAGATTGTTCATGAAAACCCACTAAGTGACCTTGGGCATGTCACACTCTCTCAACCTCAGAGAGAAGGCAAAGGCAAACCCCCTCTGGATAAATCTTGTCAAGAAAACTCCACAATAGGTTTTCCTTAGGGTCACCATAAGCCAGAAACAACTTAAAAGCACACAACAACTACAAAAGTAAGTGTTAATATTTCTGCCATTTGAGATTCTAAATAGCAAGTGGACCAGTGCTTCTAACTGCTCTCTGGGGGTTTTATTTTTTAAAAATCCAGTAATAGGTCAGTCATAGGCAGGAATGTTTGTAAAGGACTCAAAAGAGAATCTATTGCAAATATGAGGAACATGTATCCTTTCAGATGTTGCTGGATTTCAGTTCCAATTCCACAACTAATGCCAAGCTTAGTCAGATAAGACAATAAATGCTGTGCCATTGTAGACTGGTTCACCTAGGTTTTAGAATACAAAAAACATTCAAAAGCAAAAAAGCATCAGACCAGAAACATCTTGCTCTTTCCAAACTAGGATTTAAAATACAATTTCTGTTTTGCTTCAATCAGCAAGCAATAAAACAGAATTACTAAATATGCCAAACAGATCAATGGCCTAGCCTTATTTAATAAACTGTATGAGCTCTTAAAATTTCAAATATCTACAGCAGTATACATGCACAACTTGTATTCCTAAATGGTAACAATCCACCTGATCAATTGTGCAGATGATTTAAGTCATTATGAATAAACATAGCTTTCTGATCCATTTTAAGTCAGTGAGAATAGGGTATGTTCACACTCCTAGAGTTCACAAAGAAATAGCATTAATATTTTAAAGCTTGTATTTTTTTTTTCAAAAAATCCATTATTTAACTCCCCCCCCCCCAAAAAAAGGAGAAAGGCTCAAAGGATCTCTGTTATGTACACTGTAAAATCAAGTACTGAATTTATACCATTATTGCACCTCTACAAGCAATGTCTTGGCATATGGAACAGAAAGAATCTTAGGTGTTTGTTTTTTAATTAAGGGAGAATCTGAAACTAACAAATGTATATCTAGGCCCAGTTTTTTGAATCCTTAAGCATCTGAATTGAATCACAGTTTATTCATCCAAGTCAGTCCTGAATTAGAATCACTATTATTGCTTTCCCTCTGAGATATTCTTGATTTTTAATACCTATATGATACACAACTACATCATGAACCTCTTAATGCTGGGCATAGCTGCACCTATCAGCCTGGACAAATGAGACAGAACTTTTATTCCATTTCTTTTTTTAAAAAAAAATAAAGTTTTATTAGATTAAAAAGAAAAACAACATTACATACAACTTCTATACAGACAGACAGACAGACAGACATATATCAAACACAATGTAAACAAACAAACAAAAAGTAAACATGACATGATACAAAAAACATAACATAAAAAAGAACATCAAACAAAAAGACAGTCGTGACTTCCTGGATCCTTTACCAAATCCTTGTCCATACCATTAGATATTGTACCTTTCCTCTTAATTTAAAGAGAAACTAAGATGTAGTTTACTTCTCAGTATTTTTGCCTTATTTTTAGTCATATATCTCAATATATAAGATTTACTGTATTCATTCATTACATAACCCTATATATATATATATAT
>CM034706.1:39994529-40012298 GCA_020142125.1 Phrynosoma platyrhinos | reverse complement strand
TTTTTTTTGTTTGTTTGTTTTTTATTTTAATATAGTTAAGCAGCGGTTGTACAAATTAATCAATTTAATGCAAATGGATAAACTAACTATAATGCTAAAAGGACAAGATTGAGAAAGAAGCAAAAAAAAATTGGGAACCGCTGCTTAATTATTCCATTTTTAAAAAAAGAATTTACACACATTTGTCCATTTATTCATATTTGGTATAAACTGTATGAAACAATCAAACTGGAGAGAAAGTGAAAGCAATAGAAAATAAAAGGCTCTAGAGTTAAGATTGTGCCCAGCATCCCTACTCCCAACTTTTATGCTAAAATTTTATCATGCCTATTGCTTCTTCAGTCCTCATTTGATAGAACAGGAAATCTCAGAATAAGACAATTAGAAACATATTTTCTTCCAGTACATCCAACACATAGATACCCAAGAGGGAGACTGGTTGGCTCTTCCCCAGATCACATTGTGGTTGACTTCCTCAGTATGGAAATATGTGGATAACTTTGCATTTTGTTTTCTCTTTTTGGCATTGTCTTTTTGTTCTCTATTTATTGCAGGTATCAAATTCTTGAAAACAGAGAAAGGGAGAAGGGAGGGAGGAGAGGAGGGATACCATTTCCCTATAGAAATAAAGCTTGTGTTGCTATGAAAAGAATTATTCATAGCAGAGGCTTAGATTTCATCTACAGGTTTTAAAAAGCCCATATGTACAACACCAAAGACAACTGGCTCATAAAATCCTTGAATGCTTAGCTTCCTTTCTTAATGAAGCTGTTAGTCATTGCTACTCAGCATTTTTTCCTTTTAAAAATTGACATCGGCTCCCACCCCTCTCTTCTCCATCCTTTCATATACACAAATTTTGCCAACTCGTAATGCTTGCTGGATAAAAATATGACTCCATTTTCATCCTGAAATTATTCTGAAGCTTGGAATGCATCTTTCTGTGCAGGCAAGAACCAGACAACCAAATCCACCAACTTAGAGACATATCCCTAAAAGTGTTCATTGTTAACCCTTGAGGAATATAGAAAGTTGTATATATTGAGGACTAACGCCATGTTTTGTTTGTTGTGTGGCTTGCACCTACATAAGATAATTTATTATCATTTGTCCTAGGGACAGAAGGGTGGATTTCCATGAGAATTGTGGTATGTAGTGAAGACTGAGGCAGCATCACCAATGGTGTGGAATCCTGGGAATTGAAATATAAAACATTTGGAGGATCAAAGCTGATAATCACAACTCTAACTGATTGGCAGCAACCATGATTTCAGACAGATGTCTTTGCTAAGTCTAGATGAAAATGATAGGGGCTGGATCTGAGACCTTTGGCATGCAAATAGACCATCAGTATATCCCTGACTTCCACTGACCACCACTATATTACGACCATACAAACATAGGCCACTATCCCACATGGAAGAAGAATTTAAAGCTCCCCTATCCATACACAATGGTCTCAGCATTGATCACAAGCATGTAAATGTGTGAACCCAGGCAGCTGATGGGTTCCATGCCTGTAAAATGGTAAATCCCCTCCCAGTTTTATTCTGAACTCTAAAGGGACTGTCCAAGATCCTGAACGCTACTTCAAAAATAGACTTAGAACCTTGGATAGCATATATTCTAACCTAAAATCTAGAGTGGATTTACTGCCCCAGTCCCACTGCTTCTAACTAAAAAACAAAGGGAAGGTCAGTAGTTTGATATTTATCTGGCAGTATTTTAGCTGAATTTTCTTTAAGAGGAGAGCTTTGAAGTTCAAGAAGAACTGTACTCAAGAATACATTGAACATGAATAGCCATGCTCTATCAGCTCTGTCTTTAATTGTCCAGCCCTTGTATTCACTCTAGAACCTAATCCTAATGTACAGTCTTGATAATTATAAGTCTTTCTGTTTTCAGCTCTTGAGGAAACCAAGATATGGTGTGAAAGTACATGATACAATAACTTTGGTAATGCTAATCAGTCTACCCAAGTGAATGCTTGGATGAAAGACTAGCTGGAAACATCAGGCACTCCATATTGAGTTCCATAACAAAAGAAAGGTGGGGATATTTTTATGCCATAAACCTTGAGGTCCTTAATAGTACAGAGTAATCCAGAATTTAACTGAATTCAACTTCCATGAATTCTGGTTTTTAATGATGGAGCATTTTGTATGCCACAGTTTAACAGCTTCAGCCTGGCATATGACTCCTTGTTTAAATGAGAGAATAAGAACAGGCTCAGATATGCATATTGATTACTGTAGTCTCATGTGATAATATGTGTGTGCGTGTGCGCACACACACACAAACATGCTCCATCATAGATCATACACTGCAGATTGGACTTTTATACATCAGACACTCTTCAGTGTTCCCCAGTTATTAAGATATTTGAAATGAAAACATGTGGAAAGTAATAGGTAGAATAGAACATAATAATTTGCTGAGCCCCGTCAATTCAGGCTGCAATAAAGAGATCAATAGGCTAGAATACTGAATTGGGAGATGTATGTGTTGCACTTAGCTACATCTTCATAATTATATCTCCCAACACTACCCTCTCCAATCCACTTTATATATTTAGCCCTCACAACAAGGTCATGTCTGTGATGTTGGAGAGCAGAGGGATTGGTGAGGATTCATCCAGCTATTATTATTATTATTATTATTATTATTATTATTATTATTATTATTATTTAACTGGACATGCTGCAACATGCATCCACAGGGACCTCTGGAGATTTTTGGGAGATCCCTGCAAATTATGTCCTTGCAATGCATCTAGGCCCAGGAATACAGCTGGATGTTGTAATGGCATAAGTCCAGCTCATGCTATCATGATTTACCAGCAGGATTCTGGCCAATATTCATTCATTCATTCTCTGTCTTCTTACTTTCCACTAAACACACAGACCTCATCTGATATTAGAAGCTAAGCAGGGTCAGGTTTGATTACCATTTATATGGAGGATCACTTTGGATTACTAGAGGTAGGAAAAAATTCTGCCTGAAACTCCAAAGAGCTGCTGCTCATCACAGTTAACAATACTGCACTAGATGGACCAGTAGCTCAATATATAAGCTTTTTTATGTTTCTGCATAACAAAACAGATAAAATCATTAGAATATTAAAACATAAGACAAAGCCAAGAAAAATATAGATAAAACCTCAGCAATAAGGAAGAGATAACACAACAGACACACACATGGTCAAACCTATTACAGTAGTAAGTCAGCTTAGATGCCGAAAGCCTATTGGAATCAAAATTGTTGGCTTTGCTTGCTGACAGAAGGACACCAGATGTGAGGATAGCTTGGATAGCCTCTGCCTTGGCAGTGAGTTCCAGAGCCTGCAAGCAGCTACTGGGATGGATGAACCTGTCATTCTCAACCACATTGAAGTTCTTGTTGGTTTTTTTCATATTAGCAAGCTTTATTCGTAACAGCTTCTCCCTCTCTTACAGAAACGTATAGGTATTTTTGTGCACATGTTTCTACACATGCATCCATTGACTAAAGTATGTTTTTTTGTGCATTTGAGAATTCTGTGGCATCTTCTTAACACATAATTCAAATGTGTTTAGGTTGTCAAATGCATTTTTTTCCTTCACAGACCACATCACAACCTTAGAAATGTATCTGCTTCTGAGTATAGAGTTTGATTCTACAAGAGGGGTGAATTGATAAATATGTAAAAAATATCTTAAGAAAGTTTATTTCTTACCCTTCCCTATAATGAAAACCCTCTCTTATGTGCCCATCAAATGTGCCTCTCCCAAAGCTGAAAGAGGCTTAAAGGAAATAATGTTGTCTTTCAAACAGTCTGGTCCTGTGTGAATCATTTGCCCTATCTAATACTTTCTATTACAGTGAGCTCTTGGCATCTGCTGGGGTTTGGTTCCAGGACCCCCCCATGGATACCAAAATTCATGGATGCTCAAGTCTTATTAAATTCAATGATATAGTAAAATGGTGCCCCTTATGTAAAATGGCAAAATCAAGGTTTGCATTTGGAATTTATATATTTTCAAGCTGTTGATTGGATACAGATGGATGACTGCATTTCTATGAAGCTATCACATCAGAAAGAAGACATGGGAAAACTGAAGACAGTAGACTTCACGTGGCCCCAACATAAATTTTGGAAGCACTCAGGCTACTAAATAATCCCTGACCCACCCATCCCCATCAATTTTTAGGTGAAAAAATCACCCCCAAATATCCAAAACATTACAAAATTGGGAAGATGTGGTGGTTTGGCATTTCCTCCCACATACAGAACCATGCAAACATTCCAAGGTCACAAAAGATGTTGAAAAGCAGCAATTTTTGACAGAAAAGGGAAATCAGAAGTGATATAACATCACTTCTGGGTGCTTCAGACTTGGAAATATGGCTTGACCCTGGATCAATTACGCACTCCTGATCTAAGGCCTATTTCTCACTCATGATTACTGTACACTTGGTGGCTAACTGGTGAGTCTATAATAGGCAACAATATCAACATTATCCTGGGCTTGTGATCCCTAATAACTTTTTCATATGAATCACTGCTCAATACTGTGGATATGAAAGGATGAGCATGAAAGTGTAAACCAGCCCTATGTTGTGAGACATTAAGTGATGACTGGTGAGAGATCAAACAATGTGCATGCATGTACAAATACGTATTTAGATGATTCCTTCATAGGATTGACCTATCTTATCAAGGAAAAGAATTCTGCCAAAAAGGTCTATAGATATTTTTTAAAGCAGCTTTGCTGTACCCACATACACCACAGTAAGTGCCACTGAAGGAGATTTACTTCCAAGAAGATTTCCATTGTTAATGTAGATGGGTGGAATTTTGTTGCATTGCTGTTGTTTCTGTCACGAAATAGAGGCTTCTATCATCTGCTGTGAGAAAAATCAGCACTGTTTCCTCCCAAAGATGGCTTCCATTTTCAGGGCCTACTGCAGTCATTAATTCCGAGAAGTTCCTTGATTGGTTTCTCTGGCCCCTTTCTACCCACAGCTTCGAGGCAAGCTTTGGCTTTCAGCAAAGGAAGTGAATCTAAGACAATAAAATGCATACATTTTCCTTTGAACTGCAGGGTTAAAAACATTAGCGTAAATGGTGGCTGAAAATCTGAGATTAAAGCATGAATCTCATTCCAGTTCACTTGTGACTCTGAGTGGGGGTGGAAATGAATTGAAGTCTCTAGACCACAGTGCCTTAATGCAATCATCCATACAGCAAATTACCTGGAATGATTAGATTGCTGAAGTGTACCCATGGGTCTCTACCCATTATGTATTGGGGTGCTGGAATCTTTGCTCTTTCAAAAGGAGAAGCTAAAATTAGATGAGATATTACCATTCTGAAACAACCACTAGAAACTGTGATATATCTCCACTATTGTTCTTCTCTTTTCTTTCTCTCATCCCCTCCAAATGAAGCTTGGTGTCTGAAACCATTTTACTCATTCCTTGCACAGGAGAGAAAGTAAACACAGCTGTAAGATTTTAATGGCCTGAAGATAAGTGTACATATTTTTCTTGTTTTTGGTATCGCAGGGTGTTGACTGAATTTCAAAGTGAGCAATAACAGCAGAACTGTGAGCAATTGTTCCGATGCAGGGTGCATATTAATACCCAGACATAGCATACCAACGGTGAAACATTACCGTTGCCATCTTTCTGGGCAATAAAATTGCCACAAATCACTAAATTGTCTAAGTACTGTACGTTTCTGTTGAGAGAGACTTAAAGTGAGAGAGAGACATGGCAATTTCTAAGGTAACTGACCCACAACACAATTATGACTGAAGCAGGTCTGAAGCCTGCTTAGACTAAGAGAGACAATGGAGGCACAGAAGACAGTTATAAAAAGGAAAGAGTAACACAGTGGCATCAGGTTTGAACAGGCATGGGAGAGAGAGAAATAATGCCTACAGTGATGCCAATGTGAGGTTGTTTCTAAGGCTCATGAGGAGGGGTAATACATGGGTGGCACTTTTTATCACAGTTTCAGCTGGGGATGGATTGTAACATGATTAAAAGCCACATCACCACACCCACATCTATTATTAAACTGAGAAAAATGAACTGTCATACTCTAAAAACAAATTCAGTATCACTTATAGCTTGACCTTCAGTCTCAGTGTCAGAACAATGCCCTTCCCCTCAAAAAAAAAGTTATAAATTTAGCAGGCATATAGAGATGCAACCCTTTGCTAATTTTGTTCTCAGAGGAATTTTTTTGCTATTTTCTTCTCAGTTTTGGAAAGTTTTGGAAAATTCTTTTCTCAGAGGAAGCAATAATGTTTTTGCTATTTTCTTCTCAGTTTTGGAAAGTTTTGGAAAACTATTCCCATTTCCAATGGGAAATGGCACAAAATTGCACAAAATCCAGTGCACAAAATTCACAAAAAATAATATTTTTGCAAAGAAATATGATCTTCTTCACAGATAATTTTCTTTCCTATGTTGAAAATGCTGTTTTCTGCCCCCTTTCCCCCCCCCCAAAAAAGTGTGAATGTTGCACAAAATAAGTCCCACCTGCAAAAAATTCTTATCCATCCTGGATTTCATCCATTTTTTTGAAATATTTTCAAACATTCTTGTCATCCCTTCTGTTACATAACCTGTTGTGTGAGTAATGTGAAAAAGTTAAAACCACATTGTTAATATGGTCTCACATATGCAAGGGACCATACATAGGCATATATCTTGCTGGATTGGTCTGGGCTAAAGTGATGTCTGAGAAAATTCACCTAGCTATGGTATTTATCTACATGGCTCTCTCACACAGCAAAATCACCACTTTTTAATGAGGTAGTCATCACTGAAATGATATTGGCTTAGTTTCGGCATAGCTCTTGCTCTTGCAGGCATCTTGAAGATACCACTATCCATTTTCCACATAGCTATGGTATACTGAGAACCTTGTGAGAAATGCAAAACAACAGCTCTAGAACCTTGCCACATGAGACAATTGTGGCAGATTCAGCATTTGCTTCAGTTAATTTTGCCAAAGTATGGATATCCCAGCAGACAAGTGGGATTCTGGGTGTCAGTGTCAGGCTTGCTTGTAATTAAGGATACATTAAGCCAGGGTAAGACTAGTGTTGAGTTTATTATCTTCCTGGAAAAGAGAAATTTATTGTCTTCTTGGAAAAGGATAGACTGTGGGTAATACACCTTGCTTTAGTATATCTCAGGTGTAGCTATTCTCAGTGGTGTAATAGAACCTGGGCTTGCACCCTAGACATTTTGACTAGTAGGGGCATTAATATGAACTGTCCTTGCCAAGCTTCCTTGCCCCTTCTGGACTTATCTATCATCCTCACAGTAATTGAAGCATGTGTGGGGGCAAGGTGGAGATGTTTCCTGAAATAATATATTTCCCATACTATATCCTTGTTATAATGCACATTACTTACTTGTCTTGAAGGATACTTAAGACACACAAAAGATCTCCAAAAGACCCACTTCTTGTGAAGAAAAAGACTGCTAAAACAGTTTGGTGAATAAACAGAGCTGCCTGCATTTTTCAATTATTGTTAGATTGGACCATAGATGATGAACATGTATGCTTCAAAATGTACCACTACAAAACTGAACATACTGATACCTTATCCAGTAGAAGATGAACAGACATGCCAGTCAGTCTCTTAGCTTGCCATTTGCAATTAGAAGACATTTCAACCACATGTTATGGAAGCAGAGTTATGTCAATGTGCCAAAGGTTCTACTGACACAGTGTGTTTCACCCACAGCAATGAGTGCATCTTGTAGTTCTGCCAACCCCATCTCACACCTTTTGTGTGTGTGTCATGGAACTACATCTAATTAGACTGTCAACTATTTTCCCTAGATTCTCCTTCTTTTTCTTTATCAGCAGTCTAATTCAGGCAAGTTAATCCTAAAATGGAGGTAACTGCTACGGGGAGGAATCATTTACCAATGTAATTTCTTCTTCTTGGCTGCTGTTAAAGGCATGGGAAGAGAGCCAGAAAAAGACAGCAATTCTACTCCACAGATGTAAAGTTTTTTTATGTTTTTTTTTTTAAAAAATGGTTAAACATAAAACAGGCCAAACTTAATTCACATATTCATTACATAGAGGGTAATGCTCAAATGGAAATCACTAGTTGTTGGAAAAACTGGAAATGTTTCCTTAGCTGCCTGGTGGAAGTCTATGGGATCCATGGCTTTTAGAGAAATGTCAGATAATATGAAAGTAAATAAGGGACTAATAAGCCATTATACTTTTGTTGAAGTATGGCTTCGATTTATTGAATTTGTGAATTCATTGTAAATTGTGAGACCACCTTGGTCCCATCTTAGAGTCTCGTGAGACATTATGACAATGAACTCTTGTGATAAGGAAGGTAAATCATCTGGAACTGGCCTAGATCTCTAAGATTAAAGTTGTTATATTGTTTCTATTATCTTTATTGCTGTAACATTTTAGATGATTTTATTTACTAAAATCTTATGCTTGTAAAGTTTTTTATGCTTGTAATTTTTTTTAATTGTTCGAATTTGTAGTTTTAATTTTCTTTGATTTAATGCTATTTTAAGGGGGGGAATTATGTTTTGGGATATATTGTATGGTTTTATTGTTGTAAGACACCCTGATTGGGTCCCCTAACTGCAGATGGAAATAAGATGCTTGATAAAATAGGGTTGTTGCCTGACCCAAAAAACTCTTCTCATGTTCTCATAATACACATAAACAAAGGAAGAGACTTTGATTTCAGCAATGTGTGCAAATCAGCAGCTGAGGTATCTGGGCTGGATCCAGATATCTTCCCATGGAAGCAGATGGGCAGAAACTGAAATTATGAGCTACTGTGAAGCTGTAGAAATATACATTTGTGTAATGAAAAGTGTTGTGCAATGGGGGGGTGTATATATGTGTGAGCCTTTGTGCTTTCCAAAATATTTATCTGAAATATGATTATTATTAGTATTATTATTATTATTATTATTATTATTATTATTAATTTTTATCCTGCCCCTCTGCAGCGCAATCGGGGCGGCTTACACATTAAAAAACATCCATAGTACAACAATTCCCTAACCCACCCTCCCCTTAAAAAGTAAAAAATTTTAAATTTTTAAAAAATTTTAAAACACAAAATACAATAAAACCAATTCATACAAGAAAAATAACACAGCGGGTTGAGTGGTTCGATGGCAGCTCCAGGGGCTGGTGGCTGAATCCTAGGGCTGGGAAAGCAAGTCAGGGAAGGCCTGCTGGAAGATATCCATCTTGACAGCTTTTTTGAAGCTGTCCAGAGTGGTAATGGGATGGATCTCATCCAGCAGGTCATTCCATAATCTGGGAGCAACAGCAGAGAAGGCTCTCTGCTTGGCACGTGGCATCAGGACGCAGTCCTGGTGCAGCATGTAGACTGCTGGCTCTTAGGGTGACATTTTGCCGCTCTTTTGGGGGTGGCAAAAGGGAGGATCATGGGCATGGTGTAGGGTTGCCACGGCCACCATCTGCTGCTAGCAGGGGTTGCCCAGAGCTACGCAAAACAGGCCTCCTGTAGAGGTCTGTAGACTTGAGCCTATCTCATCAAATCTATGTGTTTTAATACAATCACTTATTTAATGGTCTTTTAGCTTTTTAATTACCTTGTTTTAACAACTTACAAGCTGTTTCGACTCACATATGGGGAGAAAAATGAGATATAAAACAAAGGGACAAAACATAATGGAAGGGAGATTTTTAAAAAAATGAATATAAGACAAATCCTCAGCTGCCTCCACACTACAGAAGTAATTCAATTTGACACCACTTTAACTGCCATGACTAAATACTATGGAATTCTGAGAACTGTAATTTGTTGTGCCACCAGAACTCTCTGACAGAGAAGGCTAAATGTCTCACAAAACTACAATTCCCAAAATTCCACAGCATTGAGCCATGGCAGTTAAAGTGGTGTCAAACTGGATTATTTCTGCAGTGTGGATGCACTCTATAATGATATATAGCGCTCATTCCCACTACAAAATAACCTGGTGTGGAAACCATGTTATTTTGTGGTCAAATTTCTCCAGGGCCATTTATTCCCCTTTTACTCCCCTTTGTCATTCACACTTTGGGGGGGGGGGACACAGGAAGAACAGCTGCCATAGGGAGAAGAAGATGAGGAGGAGGAAAGAAAAGGCAAATTCCTTCTGAACAAACTTTGCCAAGAAAACCTCACGACAGACTTGAAGGCACACAACAACAGCAATAAGGAGGAGTAGTGGCATGGCAGGAAGGCTTGGGCACAGTGGCTCCTCCTCTGCCTCCTCCAGATGGGCTGCCCTCCAGTGCACCCCTCACCTCACCATCCATGGCAGCAGTGGCAGTGGTGCTCCGTCTCCCTCTCCTCCTCCTTGCCCCAACCCAGCAGATGGAAATCCTGCGGAGCCCAGCCAAAGTACTCCCCGAAGGCAAGAGATCCTGAGCCCTCCTCTGTTACCTCCTTATCCTCATCCTCATCCTTATCCCCTCTCACTGAGATAATGTGACTTGCCTAGGGTCACCCAGTGGGTTTCCATATCCGAGCTGGGAAAGGCAGAGGAAGGAAGAGAAGGCAAAGCCATGCTTCAAGGACTCTGGTGAGGCTCCCCGGCTTGCTTTGGCTCTCTCTCCAAGGAGGCAAGCCTTTCAATTTCCCCCTGCCTGCCAAACTTGGTTGAGCCCAAAATGGCACCAGAGCACCAGGACTGGCTGAGAGAAGCCAGCAATAGCCAGCACAGCCCCCCCCCCCATGCGAATCCAACTGGTCCTTCCCACTTGAACATGGTTTGGATTCGGATCTTTTAAAAAGAATGCTCAAAAATTAGTGTCAAGACAGAGGTTTTTTTTTTTGTTTTTTTTTTGTTTTTTTTTTGCCTTACTTCATCAGGATTGAAACCAAGCACAGTAGGATTGGAACCAGTTTCAAGTGGGAACAACAGTCATATAATCCTATCAGCAATTTGCTTTAAATCCTAGTGGAAATGAGCATACTCTGCCTATCCCTGACCTAAGCTGCAGATGTTATCTGGAATCTAGGATACCAGATACTAGGATGCAAATAAGGAGTGCCTCCATCTTTATTATTTGTGCAAAAGAAAGAATTTTAGCAGAAGTTATTTGCATAATGAGCAAAATCTGACAAATTTTGCTCTGCTATACAACTAGAACAGGAACTCTGTCTTCTTCTCTTGCAGTTCACCACCTAAGTGGTATCCACAGCATTAAAAGTGTTAAACATCTGATACATGATTATTTTCAGGTAAGGGAAGGAAGCCGGAAGGAAATTATATTTGCCTGCTTTAAAGAAGCTCAGTATATTGTGGACTGCTGCCACCTGCTGAAAAATTAAGGAAATTATGAGTTTGAATAACAATGTGAGAGGACTACAATTTACAGCACTCATGGCATCTTTGCCCTGCTCTTTCTGGGTTGGATCAGGCATTAGGCCTACTTCACCCATTGCCAAATGCTTATACAAAGATCATAATATGTGACACTTTCACAAGTTTACAATCAATGCCAGTGTATATAGCAGTTAAAGCTGTTAATGTATTACAACTTAAATAGTAAATAAATCTCCTCTGCCTACAAAGAGGCCTGTGGCCTCGCAGGAATGGAAACATATTGGATTGCAAGAGAGGAGTCCTTATTGATATGCAAATGGACTTTAAATTTCCTGGACTTTGAAAATTTCCCTATTGCCACATGGCCAGAAGGAGGAGGCACCAGTCTGCAAAAGATATCCTCCCCATACCATCTTAACTAAAGACAGAAACAACAAAATGCAGGCATCTTACTACTATCTCCAATTTTTCTCCTGTTTGATTTGTAATATCTTGCCTGATGAAGAAGCCTGTGGAGCTTCGAATGTCTGCAACAAGTATATTGTGCATTTCAGTTGGTCAATAGAGGTATCAGTGTTTGGTGGATTTTTGTTTGAATTTAATTAGTTACATGTGAATTTATACATAGAAAATCTTCTCTTTGCAACATATTGAGCAGCTTGTATCATCTCAGTAGTTTGTATTCAAAAAAGCAGGCTTTATTACTGGAATTTGGAACTTTATTTCTAAAAACTGATTAGTCACACTATAGTTCCAAGGCCCTAAAAGTAGATATTTACTATTATTGTTACAATTTTTAGAAAATGGTGTTGCTCAAAGGTAACTGAAATATCCAATATGGTGCTTTAAACAGTAACAACAATCTGAATGCTACAAGCCTCTGGTTTGTTACACATTCTCCTGCTGTCTTATTTTCACCTAACCATTACAATGCCAATACCACAAGACATAAAAGTGTAAGTCACTGCTTCAACTATGTGATATTCTTCCTCTATCATCCTACAACTATTAAAGCAACTCACATTACAGTTACACCACAAAGGAGTGAAGTTCTCCTTTTTTAAGTTACAAAATTAATGTAATGCAGTTACACTATTGTTGTTATGTGCCTTCAAGCTGACCTGATATTTAGCACCATATTGTATGGTTTTCTTGAAAAGGTTTATTTAGAAGAGGTTTTCCATTGCCTTTCTCTTAGCAGAGAGTGTGACACTTGCCCAAGGTCATCCTATGGGTTTCCATGGCTGAAAGGAAATTCAAACCCTGGTCTTCCATTGCCCAATCCAACACTCAAATCACTACACTATTCTGTTTTATACTTGCATTATCTATAATCCCAGCTTCTGACAAGAGTGTGGTATCAATAAATCAATATAATACAATACAAGCCCTTCATTATTGGGGGAAGGAATAGCTAGATAATTATTTCCAAACTTTCTTTGTCATGGAGACATTGACATCATGGATAAAAGTATTTGTTCAGTGATGTCACAATAGCTTGCAAATTAATTCCCTCATAATACAGTATATGGTTGTCCATATCATAATGTGCTGCTGAATTATAAAATGACTACTATGTCAACTGAAATGATAGCTCAGATGAAAACATATTTCTCCTTGGTGTCTTCAATACCTCAACACAATCCCAGTGGTGGTGACATGGTTTCCATGGAGAGTTGCCAGAATTAAGGACCTTCTTTCTCCATGGTTCCTGGACCCTGTTGTTCAACATGACAGCCAAGAAGATCTGCCTCCAACAAGGCCTAATTACTTCTACTTTCTGATAGCTAGGCAGGAAAACAGGGCCAGCCATTTTATGTATTCCAGCTAAAAAAGCAACTGCCAACCTTCATAGACTCTCTCAAAGTCAGGATGCAAGTCAAAGTGCACAAGACCCAAAGCTAGCCATGCTTTTTGGCAGAGGGAGATGATAATCCCACATCCATCTGAATGTAATCTACAGAAAAAATACAGTTCTTTTAACATGGTAAATGATTAACAATTTGCAAAGTTTCACAACACCCAGCACCTGCTACCTGAGGCAGCCACTGAATAATACAGTTGGCCCTGGAGGAAAAGAAGTTAGAGAAATATCTGCCACCTGGTGATACTATAGAAATAACAGAGTCTTGCTGGAGCAGGCCTGGAATAGATCACCCACTCTGCCCCCTGCCAGTTTTTTTAAGTCACCCCGATTGTTTCTAACAGAGGGGTGGGGTATAAATAAACATCATCATCATCATTATTATTATTATTATTATTATTATTATTATTGACCCAAGTTTTTAAATTTCAATGCCATGTTAGGTTTGGTGAATAGCGATATTAGTATCTTCATCCATTGATCCCCTATGAACCCAGAAATGTGCTGTTCTGGGATGTATTTGGTGTTGGGATATTCAGGCCTTTCCTTGTTTTAGTTTTCCAGACTTCTGCTGCTATTCTTATTTTCTATACTCCTGAACATGAAACCAAGTCACCAGGGTTATTTAATCTATATATATGTGTTGCTAGTGGGGGGAAATGCTCTCCAAGTGGTTTGATAGGTTTTTATTTAGATGTTTTGGGTTGAAATCTCATACCAAGAATTAGATAAGAACACAGACTGTAAACTGGTTTGAGTTTTGGCAGAGAACTTACATTGGCTGCAGTCATGTCTTCATTCTGTGTACATTCCCTTCTGTTGTCCAGGTGCCAAATCAAAAGTTCAAGGGTAAAGCCTTGATGGGCATGCAACGGGATAATTTCCTCCAAAACTATTCTCTCATTCTTTGAGGGAGGGAAATCAGATTAGTGGGAATCTAGTAATCATAGGAATTCATTGAATCAAAAGAATTTATTGAATTAGTTTCCTCAAATGTAATATTTACTATTCTATATTCTATAGATACATCAAATCTAATATCTTCCAGCTCTATCACTGTTATGATAGCTATGAATATTTGAACCAAGTGGATATCTTACATAACACTTAATCAGAAAACTATAAAAGATCTAGATAAGACTGTAGGAGATAACAGTGACTCTTAAGCGAAATATTCAGGGACTGGTATGTCTCTGGGCAACCTGTTTCTTTAAACAGAGATACACAAGCTTCTCTTGGACAAGGATTTTGGCTGAGGTTAAGGCAGAGTTTGGAAAAGTCTTGAAAACATGTAGAGTTAGATTTGTTTTCCAGAAATAACATTTCTATGTTCTGGGTTCTACTCTTTAACTCTAGATGCCCAAAGGTGTACACACCCACTGGACCTGTCTTGGGACTTTTCCTAGAAAGAGAAAGCTTTGAATGAAGTCATCAAGGCCTGTACAAGGTTTGTGACTGCATGGGAGGAAAAGGAGGTGGAAGAAACTGATGTTCACATATATAGTAAACATATTATCCCTCCATGTGCCATTCTCTATGTACAGATTGTATATCTTCCTTCTTGTTAAGTATGCAGTAGAAACACACAGTAGAATCAGGGAAGGCTGCACATTTTATCACCCTACTTGTTCAACTTGTACGCAGAAAATATATGAAGACCAGGTTTAGACTCAGAAGAATGAGGAGTGATGATAGGAGAAAGTAACATCATCAGTCTAAGGTACACAGATGACAATGATACTACAGGCTTGGAACAATTAATAAGGAAGGTCAAGGAAGAAAGTACAAAGGCAGAATTATTGCTCATCATAAAGAAGACAAAAATAATGATCATGGAGGATCCACATAAATTCATCCTAGACAATGAGGAAATTGAAATAGTTAAAGGTTTTCTGTACCTTGTCTCAAACATTGATCAGAATAGAGACTGCAGCTAAGAAATAAGAAGAAGACTATGAATGGGAAAAGCAGCTACGAAAGAACTAGATAATAGTTCTAGATAATAAGAATATACAACTGAGCACTAAAGTTGGAATTGTATTGCCCATCATTATGTATGGATGTAATAGCTGGACAGTAAAGAAAGTCAACAGAAAGAAAATCAACTCATTTGAGATGTGGTGCTGGAAGAGTGTTGAGGATACTCTGGACAGCCAGAAAGACAAACAAATGGGCCCTTGAACAGATCAGGACTAAATTCTTCCTGGAAGCCAAGGTGATCAATTTGCGGCTGTTGTACTTTGATCATATCGTAAGAAAGCATAACTCATTAGAAAAGGCAATAATACTAAGAAAGATAAAAATTAGTAGAAACAGAGGAAGACACATGCCAGATAGGTAGACTCAATACGGGAGACTGCAGGCCTGAATCTACAGGATTTAAGCGGAACAGTGGAGGATAATTGGGCTTGGAGATGTCTCATCCGCAAAGTCACCATGAGTGGGATCTCTATTCAATGCAAGCTGTTTCTCAAAGTAAAGTTGGGGGTGGTAGCACGGTTGCTAAAACACTACTCCTGACCAATCTAAGGTGGTTAAAAGAGTATAGTTAAGCTTATGGGACTGCAGACAGAAAGATCTTCTCACCCTCTGACAAAAAGAACAGCATAAGAGCCTTATCACATTATCACACAAATCTGTCAGGCAAATGAAAAGGTGCATGTGTTTTTTCTCCCTCTGCATGATGTAATTCTCTTTCATTTTCTTCCAATTTTAAAACTGTGGGAGACGGTCTTAAAAGTGTCATAAAAGTGTCCTATTTGCCAAGCTGAAATTATCAGTTTGGCAAAAATGATACTGTACTTTTACAATGCTCTCCCACACCTTTACAACCTGAAGAGAAGAGAGTCATGCAAAGAGAGAAAAAGAAACACATCTTTTTGGTTGCCTGCTGCATTTGTTTAATGTTGCAAGGCTCTAAATCTGCCTCTGTGTCTTTGTGTTTGTGCCTGCCTCTGTCTTGCTCTGCCCCTTTTCCTATATTTAACCTTTGTTAAACTTGGGAACCATTGCCTGGAGAGAAGAGGACACCTGTGGGTGAGGGAAACCATGACCTCAGTGTAATTCTAGGGAGGGATCACAAACAAAACCATGTGTTTAAAGTGATGAGTGCAATGCTTGTGCCTCATGTACAAAATGTGCTCTTACTGACTCTTAGGTGGTACAAGGGAGGTTTGAAAACAAAGGAGTTGCATAGCTGACACAAAGCCAATTAAGCATAGATATTTATCCTCTTTCAAATCCAGATAGGATTGCCCAACATCTCTGGAAACTGCACAGTACCTCATGATGTACCAGTCTGAGCCATTTTGACAGGGTAAAAGATAAACAAGTCATTTAAGCTCTGATTGCTATCCTGAATACATCAATGAAACTATTTCCTTGTGGTGGGGGGTGTTAGAGGGAAATACCAGTTTGTACTTTGAATTGAGGCTTGACTTAAACAGGGATCCAGACTCTTTTGCCCTACCCTTCAGCATGCCTTCTTACAGTGCAGGCAGACTCTGGTAAAAGGCAGTTCCCTGCTTCATCAGAGTCTAACAATTCATATTTATTGACCATAGCTGTTGGAAGATTTTTGCATTCCTTTTAACCCTCCTTAGATAGATAGGGATTTGCTGCATGCAAAGTCCTCTCTCTCTCTCTCTCATAGGTCACTCCCCCTCTGGGACTAGCAGACACTTTCCATCAAAGATTTTCAACTGAACTACATGTTCTCCATATTCTTCCTCTCTCAACCTTCTTTGGAAAGTGAGATGGTGAGATAAAGATTTCTTTTCACCTGAACAATTCACTAGCTAGATTAGGATATAGCCTTTCATGTAAATATGGATTAAAGCCATTAGTAACTTTTGTTTTAAACTACAGGGTACATGTTTGTTGTTTTTTGAGTCAGTCTCAGTTCTTAGGAAAGCATAGTTAGACAAAGGTACATTTCTGCTATTCTGCTAATTTAAAGCTAGACCCTAACAAGCTTGGCTTTGATATTTTGGATATTTAAATATTTTGTTTCCTTTACAAAGGCCGAAGCCTTAGGAAAATACATTACCCTACAATAACTCATAACAAGGCAATGTTCCAGAGTGCTAGTTGATGTTTCTGCATGGTTCTTTTGTTGTTGTTAACTACCTTCGAGTCAATCTCGAATCATGGTGACCCTATGGATGAGACATCTCCAAGACCCTCTATTCTCCACTGCTCTGCTTAATTCCTGAAACCCCTTAATACCCATTACTTCCTTAATAGAGTCCATCCATCTGGCATGTGGCCTTCTCTTCCTACTTCCCTCCACCTTTCCCAGCAATATTGTATTTTCCAATGAGTCCTCCCTTCTCACAATGTGTCCAAAGTACAAAAGCCTCAGTTTGGTCATTTTGGCTTCCAGGGAGGTTTTCGGATTGGTTTGCTCTAGGACCCATATGTTTGTCCTTTTGGCTGTCCATGGGATCCTCAGCACTACATCTCAAAGGAGTTTATTTATTTTTTTCTTATCATCTTTCTTAACTGTCCAGCTTTCACATCCATACATGGCTTGTATGATTCTAACTTTTGTGCTGAGTTGT
>CM034706.1:39966007-39984273 GCA_020142125.1 Phrynosoma platyrhinos | reverse complement strand
TTATGTTTATATAGAAATGTTAGTTTGTTTTTTATGTCAGGTATGATAGTGAAATGTATGAGTTATTTGTGATTGGATGTTGGATGTTTTTAAATGTTTATTGTGTGTGTTTTGTAAAATAATAATAAAATTTATAAAAATAAAAAATAAAAAAATAAATACAATTATTCATCATATCTAGAGCAGAACATTATATTCATGGTAAAAGCTACCCAACTTCCTCACATTCTATGTGTCAAAACATCTCAGGGGCTTAAATCCAGTTGTTAGTCCTAACTGGAATAAAGCCCCTGAGATGTTTTGTGATTGATATCTTTAGCTATAAAATATATTTTCAATACAGTTTGATTTCGGGTCATTTAGACATAAGGGTATCATTAGTGAAATCAGTTCACTTCAAATATTTTACATCAAATGGCATATTTTACATCCCTCAAAGTAATTCTAATGAGAGTAAGCTTCACCACCTTTTAAAATGATTTTCTGGGACCTTGGTTACAAAAATATTTTTCCTTGGAAATGTATACTAAACAAGTCTTAGTCATATAGAGAAAGAAAGCAGCAAAGTACAGAGTGCTGGCTCTGATCTGCCGATCTGGAAAGGACATCCAGAATGTGCAAAGATCTTGTTTCTTCCTTAGATCCTAATGTAATCAACTCATGCAAATAGCTACTTATCTGGAAGCTTGAGCAATAAATCACTGGAAAACCCATGAATACACACATGAGAGGTAGTGTGGCTCAGTGTTTAAGTGTTGGATTATGACTCTGGAGACCAAATTTTGATTCCCCACTCAGCCATGGAAACCCACTGGGTTACCTTGGCCCAGTCACATCCTCTCAGCTTCAGGGGAAGGTAATGGCAAAACCTCCACTGAACAAATCTTGCCAAGAAAATCCCATGATAGGGTCACCGTAAGTCAGAAATGACTTGAAGGCACACAACAACAACAAAGTGAATTCTACTGATCAAAGGAAGTTAGGCTAGGAGGGAAAAGTGTGTCATATAAAATATTATAGCATGAACTTTACATAATCTTTTTATGTCTATGGAATGTCTTTTGCATCTCAGATTTATTGATATTGAATATAATGAATTGTTAATTAGATCATAATAAGCAAATGACACCCCCCTTGCATTCTTTAAAATCTGCACATCACACACACTTGTTGCATAGCATCCAGGTTGACAAAAATCAAGCTTTTTCATTGTCTTTCACCTCCCCACTTTAACATAATGAAAAATCCCTCATCCAACCAATGACTTAAAAGGAATGCTCTGCAGCAGAGGGAGATTTGTTATTAGCCAATTCATCCTTGGAATTTTTCTCTTTTTACTTCAGTAAGGAAAGTTGGAGATACATTCTATTTATTACACCTTTTTTGGAGGATTCCAGAAGAATTCAGATCTTCTCCTCTCCCCCCAAGCTACAGGGGACACAAGGGAGTTTAAGAAGATAAAAGGGACACAGCCTACCCTCTGTCTACTTTCAGGCATTTCCCTTCTAGAATAGTAGTCTCAGAAATGGTATACCCAGCTTTTCCATAATTGACAAAAAGCAAGTATGGTGCTCTTTTAGAGTCAAATTTCTACATTACAACAAACTCTGGAGGGAAAGTTTCCCTTCTACCACTTTGAAATAGGTGACACCATAGTAGCTGATGGCTTCTATGCCAACAGAGAGTGAATCTGCTCTGGATTTCAGTATGAACTTGAGAGAAGCTATTCAAGGTACTGAAGCATATTTCCACAATAGATTCAGAACCTTGGCTATCTTCTTTAAAATTCAGATTTAAGCCTGGAACAGATTCATCACCCCCTGGAATGGAAGCCAACTGTCTCACACAATGTTTCTTTCCTCTTCTTTCTCACCTCTCAAGTATCTATCTGCCCAAGTTATCTGTAAAAAAATTTAAAAGCAAAAATTAAACACAAAAACAACCAGAATCTGGTACCAACACACCCAAGGATAAATAAAAAAAACAAGGGGAGGTCAGGGAAAAAAATCTGTTATCTATAAGTGCCCAATTCTTTTAATGAACACATGAGAATAAAGCCTTGACCACAGTGAAGGCTTCCATGGGAAGGGGCTTCTGAACTGAAACATGAAAGACCTTCATGCTAATCACTCACTTACAAATTATATTGAATCAATATGCAAAGAGGGGAGCATACTAGGTCCTCTCTCTTTTGCATGTCTTTGCAATGCCATGGTTCTCCTCATGACAAGACTGAAACCGAGACCTTGCCCTGTGTGTGAGTGCTCCTTACATGACTGGGAACTCTGATTTTTATGTACCCCAACTTTTTAGTGACATCAGTTGCTTTGATGTAAACATTAATATATTTACCCAACTTTAATATATAAAACATTAATATATTTACCCAACCCACTGAAGTATGATCAGGTCTACTTTGCAATGAAGGAGTGAGGGGCTTTCAAACTCAAGAGGGCTGGGAGAGTTTGTGAGGAAGGGGGCACCTGGAATGAAGCATAAAAGACCTTAGCCAATTTTGTCACTCTCCTTACGTAGAAAACACTGAGTCTGAACAAGAGGGCTTTTACTGCAGATGTGTACTCTCCATAAAGCTGGGAGTGCTAATTTTCTAAAGGGTTACCAATCACATGGAGAGCACATGGGAGAAACACTCCTGTTCAGAGCCCTGGTGGTGCAGTGGTTAAATGCCTGTACTGCAATCACTCACTCACAAACCACAAGGTTGTGAATTCAATTCCAGCCAGGGGCTCCAGGTCAGCTCAACCTGGTATCCTTCCAAGGTCACTAAAATAAGTATCCCCATTTTAATTGGGCAATTGGCTTACACATTGTAAACTGCTTAAAGAGTGCTTAAGTGCACTGATAAGCACTGTAGAAATGTACTTGCTATTGCTATTGCTAGTTGCTCTTCATGTGAGAAGAGAGATGGAACTAGAAATGGAGGACAGGGTAGGGTTAGCATGTTTCCCTCTTTGCATGCTGAGTCAACATGCTTTGTAAAAGAGTGAGTAGGGCTGTTGTCATGGAAAGTTCAATAGGAGCGCTAATGGGGCTGGAACATTGGCCCTACCTTTGCAGCCTTGGATTTTCCTTTGGGACCAGAATGCTGTTTCCTCTTCCCTAATTGCAAAATAAGGATAATAATGTTAGAGAACAATACATGATCATCATAAGCCCCTCACTGCCTGCCTTAGCTCTGAACCTATATAATAGGGGAAGAATATGTTGTTTGGCCTCTTCTCTCACCGATCTGTAATATGAGGGCAATAACAATAGTCACTCATTTTCCTCCCTCTTTGCTTAGGAACTGGAAGCTATTAAAGACACAATAACAACAGAATTTATTGAGTGAATTTTTTTTTAGTACTAAAGCATCTATTTTTATTTCATATTTTGAGTTCTTCTAACAAATTCTTGGATTCTCTCTCTCCCTTTCTCTCTCTCTCTTTTAATATATATAATCAGCTGAAAACCACAGCATCAGAAATAACCAGAAACACTGGCCTTCAGACAAAGAAACTGACTAATACTTTCTTATCTCTCTCTCCTCACATGACACAAACTGATATTCAATGCTAGAAAACCTACTTATGTGAAAATGATTTCTTATCCTACTCTGCCACCATGAGGCTTGGTTATAAAATGCATGAAGAAAATTAGAAACAGCCCAAAATGGGACACATGGAGGGCAGATATGGGGATCAGATGCCCAGAATCAAAATTCTTCAAGGACTCCAGTCTGTGATATTATGGTCAATTTATAGTTTTGTTTTTAATTTTTACACCGCTTGTGTTAAACTAGAAAATGTATCTTTTGCATCTTCACAAAACGTCTGTGAGTACGGTAGGTTTAGTGTTGTGTGCAACCCACTGAAGAAACTGTTATTAATCATGTTTATATGTTCCTTACAGATCATCCACAGCATAATTTTTAGATAACACAAAACTGTGGATTCCACCGAAACATCTGCTTACCAAATCTTTTATATTTGCATTAACAAATTCAAACCACAGATTATACCTATATGCATCTTTTTACAAAGTTGCCATTAATTATAAGTTTCCAACTTTTTAAGCTGCATTTGTGAACTACAAGTCTCAACACTGCAATTCTACACAACCCCCATTTTATTCCCAAGTGAATGGTAGAGGATTTCAGCCACAGTCTAGTAACTTGAGAGAAAGGTCTGTGGTATTAGATACTAGTCAGAATAACTGTTAACTCCAGTATCAGAAGCAGTGTTACTAGGTATTCACTCAGAGAACATATATGAATGCATCCATGTTCTGACCATAATTGTATTTAAAGCATATTTTGCTCTTTGTAGTTTTGTGTCTACATCAAACTACACTGAATAACACATATTTATACAGAGCTGTAAGAAGGGAAATTTTACTGAATACACAAGATTAAAAAATATACAGTAAATATTATCCTAGAGCTTCATAAGTGGCAAATGACATGCATAGCCCAGATAGTTAATACAGCATAACTGCTACAGGATAGGAAAGACTAGAGAAGTGGACAGATTTGCTAGTTTTAGCCTAATGCAACCAAAACTCTTTGTGTGCTTTCATCATACAGCTGCTAGATTTCCTTCCAATATTGGACCAGGAGAGAGATGGCAATAATTGTTGTTTAGTAATGTGAGAAATAATAGTATATCTTATGAGCAGAGTAATTAGTATTCACAAACAGAAGGTGAATAACAACCAGTTCCACATCACCAACACTACCACCTCATACAGAGGGTTTAGCAGAGAAATAAAGCAGATGTTGAGTCGTATTTATAAAAACAAATGAACTAGCTTTACAGACAGGTATAATTGGGTATATACTGTATGGTATACTTGTAAGTGATACAAGCAAAGAGGGGGTGACCAACAAGCAGGAAATAACATGAATACATGCTGTGCCTAAACTCTTAGAAAGACATGAAAACTAGCAGCTATTTAGTATAGATATGTGAAGGTTGATACCACTAACAATTGCCACACAATTGTTACAGTGATCTCACCCTCTTTTCAATTGCAGTGATGGAAAGAGGTCTGGTTCTTGCAGTCACAATAGCAATTTATTGTTGAAGTTTGTCCATCTCAACTCTGAAGGATTCTGAGATTCATTACAGAACTTCCTTTTTATTGCAAGCTTTAATAGAGGCCCTACTTTTACTCCCACTCATAAAGATTTTCTGATTGCTGGCACTTTAATGATGTAATTTCTCAAATCTGCTAATATTGTAGCACTCTTTGAGCATCAGCTAAAAATGAGTTTTATCTTCTAAAACACAAAAGTAGGAATAATGCAGCCCTCCAGATTTTAAACTGAAAGTTCCATCAGCTCTAGCCAGCCTGAACAACAGTGAGGAACACTGGAGCCCAACATCTGTACTCTCTACTTTGTCGGTGTTTTAAAATTTGGAATATTTTTATGATTACCTTGATGTTGGTAACTTTGGGCAATATCCAAACATAATTTATTTGGGCCTAGTACACATTTTCCTCCCGTTCAGGTTCAGCCACGAATGAAATAATTTTCTGTAAAACATCTTACTATAGCAGGCCACACCATAAGATTGTTGTCAATATTGGAGACATATTAATAACTCAGGGACCGTGTGTGTGTGTGTGTGTGTGTGTGTGTGTGTGTGTGTGAAGAGAGGGGGAGAGTATAATTCTGGATATTTCTATTTATGCTATGTGCATAAAATTTCATTCATATGCACAACTATTATTGAAATTGGTAAGATCAATATTATTCAGTTTTATATATCCATATAGTTCACACTTTTCAAGGTAGCTGATGCTTTAAAGAGTCTCACAATTAAAAGGGTAGTCTCCTGCCTTCATAATCTACATAAATGTCTGCTATGAGAAGAGATTAACATAAATAGCAGAAAGTGTCCTAAACAGCAATGCTGTTCCAAAGAAACAGTGGATGTTGATATATATGTTTCCATCAGTTTTCCTTGAGTTTATTTGCACTGAATTGCAACAGTAAGCTTATGTATGTTGGTAAATATGCATTACTTTTAATTTATTTAAAGTAATGTTTCTTCTATCTCTTCTTGTACATTGCTAATACAAATACAAAGGGGGATGTACATAACCAATCCTCTGTGTATGTGTCTGTATGCATGTATGATGTACATGTGAGAAATGGTACTGATTTCAGAAATGAGTATAGATCCCCTTCTTGTGGACATTCTATTTGATCTATAGTAAGAATGAATACACCATATTTCATCACTTTAATGTGTTGAACTGAAATTGAAGTGCTATCAGCAACACTTAATTGAAGTAGAACTCAATAATCCAAGCATAACAACTAGGACTTAAATCAAGATGGTTTAGCCACCACTTCAGTGGTTAGAAATCTACTCTAGATGAAGGATACATTTATAAATTCAGAGCTTATACTTCAGCTCCATGTGAAGATCAGGATCATGCCTGTGTAAAGTTTTTAGTCATGCTTTGCCTAGGAACATGCCTAGATTTCACACAAAACATGTCATTAGTAAACTGTTCCCATATCAGCTTGTTCATGTCTTACCATTCTCTTCTCAGGCTGTACTCTGTGTTATGAAAGGTGATCTATGTAATTGCAAAGGAGAGGAATTTTTCAGTGGTAGTTCCCAAACTTTGGGATATAGGCCCCAAAATAGTACATCTGGGGCCATTTCATAATTACAACAATTTGATTCCACTTTAACTGCCATGGCAATAGCCTATATAATCCTGGGGTTTGGAGTTCAGTGTGACTATATAGCTCTGGCTGAGAATTCAAAATGCCTCTCTCTAAATTGCAAATCTCAGGATTCCATAGGATGACAGTTAACGTGGGATCAAATTTTTATATTCATGTGATGTGCTTATAGGATTACCAGAGTGAAAACTGGAGAGGACTACTGTATCTTTAATGACTGTATAGATTATAGAAAAGAGAATTTCAGCAGGTGATGTTTGTTACTTGGTTGCATGCTTTTCCTATGGCCTAGGCCTGACTCTGCCCCGATGCTGGCAGGTGGTGTTTCTGCAGTGCAGTGTTTAGATGTGCTACACTGCAGAAACCCAGAAAAAATGCCGCTGCCACAGCAACAAAAATGCCTTTCCCCGACATGAAAAGGAGCAGCTTTCTGATGCTCCCTTTTGCACCAGGGAAATGCTGGGTTGAGGGTGTGGTGTGTGGTTGCTGCATCCGCAGCCTGACAAGCAAAGGGGCAGTGCAGCGCCACCTCTTATGAGTGGTCTGTTTACTCCCTAGACAACTATTAAAGTTTTGAGACTTGTCCAGTTTTTTGGCAAACCTAAATATACAAGGGCCCTGGGTTAATATTTGATGATATTTTTGTTGTCAGGTTAAGAATCTGAATGTTAGAAAAATCAGGACATCATAGTTCAGCTACAATATTCATTACCACAGGATGTGATCATGGTCACTACTTTGATAGTTGTTAAAGGATATTAAACAAATTTCTGGAAAGTAAAACCATCAATAAACTGTAGTCATGATGCAACCCAAATATGCTAGATATCTTATTATCTGCTAAGGTTTAGTTCCAGGACCAAACTGGATACCAAAATCTGGGGATGTTCAAGCCCATTCTATAAAATGCTACCATAAAATGGCAAAATCAGGCTTTGCTTTTTGGAATTTGTATTTTGTAAAAAATATTTTTAAGCCATGGATGGTTGAATCCATGGATAATGAATCTGTGGATACAGAGGGACAACTATATGTTACTTTTTATATCTATTCCATCAGTGAGTAGCAGTGAGTATCTACTTTTCTAAGTACTTAATTCAGAGATAGGGAATCTATGGCCCTCCAGATGGCCTAATTCCTGGCCATCTGACTGGTGTAGATGAAGCCAAACAACATCTGGGAGGCCATAGATTCCTCCATCCCTAGGCCTAAACCAGGGGTGGCTAACTGCAGGGCATTGAGAGGCCAAATTTCACCCCTGCACCATGGCCACTCTCTACTTTGTGGGTGTTTTATATTTCAGATCTTGTATGAAAGTGTGTGTGTCTATTTCTAGGCACTTTTGCACACATATCCCCACCCAAAATGGCTTGAAACAATTGGAAAGCACGGCCCCTCCTTGCCGTGGCACGGTCCTCCTGAGACAAACCAAGCCACGACAAGGAGCCAGGCCAAGCGTGCATCCCCCACCCCCACCCCTACTTGCTGGGGCCACTGCATGCCCTCAGATAGGGCACACGTGCCACAGTTCATCAACACGGTCCTAAAGTCACCAGACCTGTCTGATCTTCAAAGCTAAGCAGGGTCACTCCTGTGTAGTACTTGAATGGGAAACCACAAATGGATACTATATTTCAAAGAAAGGAGCTGGTAAAACCACCTCTGAGTATTTCTTGTCTTAGAATTTCTTGCTTCTAAGAAATTCATAGGGTCACCATAAATTGACAGGTGACATAAAGACATATAGACACACACTTACAGTTTATGGGGGATTATGCCAGTCACTTTTAAATTTTGCTTTAATATGTCTGCATCTTCTTTATGTGTGCTCCTAATCTGAACTATAGTGATGTCAATGATACGTGATGTATGTGCAGTAAAACTCACTCTGCACACACAGCATAGGCAAACAGATGCAACAGGAAAAGATTTTAGAAAGAAGAAACATGAACCAAAATCAAAGCCTAACCTCACCTTAAAATGGGGAACAAAATAGGTTGGGGTAAAGGGATAAAAGATATGCCAGACAAAATAATAAACAAAATGTTATAAAGACAAAATAATACAGACAAAAAATTATAAAGGTATAATATCAAAAGCTAACTATACATGGCTGGTTTACAATAAGGCATTTACAGACAATGCTGGTTGATTCAGAAAGAATTACATCTGCCTGGCTTTTGTCTCTCTGTTGATACTTGGAGCATGATCACTGTGTGTAGTATTTGGTAAACTAGCTGCTGCCTTCAGATGGAAAGGAGGATCTATTCAATGAAATATTGAAGAAGCTAGTTCTGTGGATTGCTATAGGCAGCATGAGACAGGGACAGCAAACTAGGCACCAAAATATAAAATGGACTAGCTCTGGTATTAGGGATCTCCTCCTCCTTACACTAGTCTTTGGGCCAGTTCATGTTAAATGCATTATTACAGTCACCAGAGCTTGGAAATGTAACTGGAATGCCCATAACCCCTCCTCCTTCATGCTGGTGAGTGGATTCTGGGAATTGTAGCCCAAATTGTAGCCCATCTGTAATTTTTCTAAACTCTCCTCTGAACATCTGGGTTGTTTGTTTTGTTAAATGGCAGATGCAGGGGATGCCAACAGCCACCAGCTGTGAGACATCTTGGGATGTGATTAGACATAAGATGCTGCCTGTCCAAATGCTAAGCTTTAAGTATTCCTCAGGCAGGCAGCAAGATGCAGTTCTGTGACTTCTCACTTCTGTAATTTGTTCCCTCCAATAAGCGATTTCTTTGCCATTATAAAACATTATAAAAAACAACTATAAAGACAGCATTTCACCACATGAGGGCAGTCTTTCAATAGCTTCAAATAAAAAGTACACCTTGTTAAGACCTTTGGAACAGCTTAAATGAAATATTTTTAAAATAACACTTTATTGTGTTAAAACAAGAAATTGACCCTAAAGTACTGGGGTAAGAAGTGGAGCTGAGCATCTTTTCATTGACTTCATCTGCACTGCAGAAATAATGTAGTTTGGCACTTCTTTAACTGCCATGGCTCAATGCTATGGAATTCTGGGATTTGTAGTGTGTTGTGGAACCACAGCGTGCTAATAGAAAAGGCTTAATATCTCACAAAACTAGAGATTCCTGAATTTGATATTGTGCCAACCTGCAATATTTCTGTAGTGCAGATACAACCATTTTTATGAATGAGCATTATCTCAAATCTCAGAATTTTCCTGCTGCTCTCACTGTGACACTGTTGTTATAGCAATTATTTTGTTTTCATATTTTTGTTCCATTTGCTGCCTCAGGAAACCTAAACATTGGTGCAGAATAAACATGTATTAAATAAATAAAATAAAACTTTTATAAAGTTAATTGGAGGAGGTTTGCAATTTTACACCTCTTTGCAAAATTACTCAGAGGCTTAATAATCTTCTTTGTCTTGACTCTTTTAAAAAAATATTAAAAATACAAAGGAACATGGGACATTTTCCCAAGAAGCCAATACAGTTAACATTGCCAGTGAATGCATAAATTATGGAGCTTAAACTTGGTGTATGCTTATATTGATGGGTTTTCCCTGAAGTCTTATTGATATGATTCAGTCAGACT
The DNA here is from genome assembly GCA_020142125.1 of Phrynosoma platyrhinos. NCBI lineage: Eukaryota > Metazoa > Chordata > Lepidosauria > Squamata > Phrynosomatidae > Phrynosoma > Phrynosoma platyrhinos. The sequence continues at coordinate 39,973,979 of CM034706.1, read as the reverse complement.
TTACATTGTAACTTTTGACTGCTTTTGCTACATCTCTCCTCACTATTAATGCTACCCCATTTCTTCTTAGATTTTCATTTTCTGAGTAAAACACTATGTAAATATATGACTCAAAATGTCCCGTTCCTGTCCACTTTAACTTGCATACCTCAAGTATTGTAATGTTTTGATTAGGGGTCCCCAAACTATGGCCCGCGTGCCAGACCTTCTTACCGGCCTGCCGCTGCCATTCGCCGCCGTTCGTGCCGCTGCCGCTCGCACCCACCGCTGGGTGCCATTTTGGAAGCCAAAATGGAACCCGGAGTCATGCACATGCACGTGCACGTGGCGTTGCGCGTGCATGCGCACTATTCGGATGCCATTTTGTCTTCCAAAATGGCACCCGGAGTCATGTGCATGTGCGCACAATGCCACACCCGTGCGCACCACTCCGGATGCCATTTTAGAAGACAAAATGGCATCCAGAGTGACATGCATGCACATGTGCCTCCAGCCCCCGGGAAGATCCGGGGGCCAGCGAACCGGCCCCTGGATGAAAAGTCCGGGGACCCCTGGTTTAGATGTTTCACTTCTTGTTTTACTGTCTAGCTTCCCCGATTCATAATTCTCCTATTCCATATTCCTATAATGTGTGTTGTGCAGCTTCTGACTTTCCTTTCACTTCCGTGTATCTCACTACTTCTAATTGTTCTGTACCCCAGTAGCTTGTTGAGTGCCATCCAACCTGGGAGTTTCATCTTTTGGCACTATCTCTTGTTTCTATTTTGGACTGATAGTGTTTTTGTGGTTAAAAAAAAATCCAAAGGGATTGGCCATGCCTCTTTTTGTGGAGTACCAGCAAGTCTTACCTATGGTGCCATTGTCGTGGCCTCTGAGATCCTTCCCACAATTGCTGCTGCCCAGTAGATATTTGGCACATTTAGTCTGGCTCCTCAGCAAAAGACTGTCTGACAAAGGAAACTCTACCAGCAGCATGGCTGCTGTCAGCATAGCCTCTTGTCTCCAAGGAGCACAGAATCGCACTTGGAAAGGTAGTATCACTGGTGGGACTGATCATAAAGAGTCAGCCCTCCACATCTATGAATTCTTTATTCATGGATTCAAGCATCAACAGCTTGGGGGAAAAATTAATTCCAAAAAGTAAATCTTGATTTTGCCATTTTATATAAGGGTCACCATTTTGCTATCCATTGTATTTAATGGTACTTGAACATCTACAGATTTAAGCATGGGGGGGGGGGGACCAAATCCTAGTGGGTACCAAAGGCCCACTGTACATAACTAGATTATTCAGACTCATGACCTGCTACTGAATGCATGAGGAAATACCATTGAAAAATAATTTATTAAATATAAGAGATAACATTGCATTCGGTCAGTGCAATTGGTCAGGGATGACTATACATATAAGACATCACTGCAATCCTACAGTCATGCATGTGTGTGAATGGGCTCTTCATGCCACCAATAACTAAACCTATATTATTATTATTATTATTATTATTATTATTATTATTATTTTAAATCATCCTAACTACAGTCACCTCTTGCTCCTGTCCTTTTCCTTGTCCTTTCTTGTTCCTTCCCATCCCTCTTTCCTTAGCTATGTTTGGAGGAAGTCAAAGAACAAGATTGCTAGTGTAGAGGTTTCTGTGTTAAACTACAATTCTGAAGACCAGGGCTTGATTCCCAGATCAGCCATGAAACCCACTGTGTAACCTTAGACAAGTCACATGCTCTGAAGCCTCAGGGAAAGGCAATGGCAACCCTCCTCTGAAATCTTGCCAAGAAAACCCCATAATCGGTTCGCCATAAGTTGGAAATACTTGAAGGCACACAACAACAACAACAACAAAGAACAAAGAAATGATAAGTTTGCTACATGGAAAAGATGGATAAATACCGTACTAATGGGTGGGACTGTGGTGGACCTGCTGAACACCTTCTTTTCTTCTCTCTAAAATGAAAATTAAGGCAACTAGCAACTGGTCAGCTTGATGCTGATATTAGGCAAGCGTTTCTAACAGTCTTAAACAGTCACTTTGGAAACCCTTGGAAAATTATGGTATGATTAGAGAAAGCCAGTATATAGTTTCTCAAAAATAAGTCTTGCCAGACTAATCTTCTCTTTTAAAAGTAGAATTCTGAGGTTGGTAGATCAGAGGAGTGCTATGTCTGCCTTGATTTCAGTGTACACGTTGCACTATATTCTTGCAAGCAAAGCCTTGAGGATCTGACTGCTAGGTGAATATGTAGCTAGTTGAGAACCTACACTGAAAAATGCTCACCAATAGTTCCTTCTCCCTGAGGGAAGTAACAAATGTCTTGGTCCCAGTATTGTTCAAAATTCTTATAAATTAATTGGATTAATGAATAAAGGGCATGTTCATCACATTTACAGGTGATATCAAACTGAGACGAGAAACTAATACCTCAGAAGACAGAATTAGAATTTAGGATGGCTTCAACAGCCAGGAAAATTGGGACTAAACAAACAAAATGAATTTCAATAGGGATACATGCAAGGTCCTATGAGGGAAAAATCAGATGCACAAATATTAGATGAGTGATACCTGGATTGAGAGCAGTATGTGTAAAAAGATCTACTGCTTTTGGTAGAGCATAAGCTAAAAATCCGTCATCAGTTTTTGCAACGGCAAAAAAAGCTAACACAATTGTAGGCTGCATGAACAGAAGAATAAGTAGCATATTCTATTATGCTTTGGCTAGGCCTCCACCTGGAATTTTGTGTCAAGTTTTGGCCACCACAATTTAAGAAGAAGATTGATAAGAATGAAAATGCCCATAGGTCAGTGACCAAAATGGCAAAATGGGAAATATTGGAGGGAGGGAGGAATGTTTAATCTTTAAAAAAAGGAAAGGCAATATGATAGCCATCTGTGTATCTGAAAGGCAATTACATGACAGATGAAAGTTTGTTTTCTGCTAATCCAGACCAAGGGTAGAGATAAAACCAAGGGATCCCAACAGAAGGAAAGTAGATTTTGGCTGAGCACTGGGAAGTATTCCCTGGTACTAAGAGCTCTTTGACAGTGAAATATACTACCTCAGAAGGTTGTAGAAATTTCTTCACTTGAGGTTTACAAACTGAAGTTGGAAAAATAAATATCCAACATCCATAGTTCAAAAGTCAGAAGATTTTTCCACTTTAACTATGCAAAAAGGTATATTTTATAAGTGTCAGCCACAAGAAAATGCATTTTGGATATCTCATCACCTTATGTATATGCCCAGCCCACATTTATATGCTATCTACTTCCCCTTTCCTTTCCTTTGGTTCCCCATATCTGCATCTTTAGAATGATGGATTGAGAGTTCTTTGCCATTTGTCAGCTAACCTGCATCTGTTTGGATGTTCCTTTTATCACTCTCTGGTCACCTGGGCACCCAGCTGATAACCAATAGTAAATCCCAGACAGACAGAGTTAGCATCAAAACTCCAATTAAACATTCTTGAATATTGGGCTCTCATGATTTTTATATGGGAGAATGAGTAGGCTCTCTGTTAGTATTTTAAGCTATTTATTTATTTGCAGTCATAGATATACTAATATACATGCATAAACCTTTTAGGGAGAAATAGAGGCTGCATCTGCACTGTAGAAATCATGCATATTAATACGGCTTTAACTGCCATGTCTTAATGCTATGGAATACTTGAATTTATAGTTTTGTGAAATATTTAGCTTTCTCTATCAATGAGCTCTGGTGCCACGACAAATGACAAATCCCAAGATTCAGTAGTATTGAATCACAACAGGCATCTCTGTTGTTAGACACAGAGGGACATAAGGTTCATATCTGTGGCTAGATTCAGAGGCATCAAGGGGGTTAATCTTTGGGCATTGCTACCTAAATTTGTTGTTGTTGTTTACTACCCTCAAGTCGATCTCAACGCATGGCAACCCTGTGGATGAAACATCTCCAAGACCCTCTGTCCTCCACTGCTCTGCTTAATTCTTGCAAACCCATACCCATGACCTCCTTAATAGAGTCCATTCATCTGGCGTGTGGCCTTCCTCTCTTCCTACCTACCTCCACCTTTCCTAGCATTATTGTCTTTTCCAATGAATCCTCCCTTCTCATGATGTGTCCGAAGTACGACAGCCTCAGTTTGGTCATCTTGGCTTCCAGGGAAGTTTCTGGCTTGATCTACTCTAGAACCCATTTGTCCTTTTGACTGTCCATGGGATCCTCAACACTCTTCTCCAGCACCTCTGCCTTTGGAATTTGTCTCTCCATGTATGGTCGGAGTCTACGTTGCAGAATTTTGAGCATGATTTTGCTTGCATAGGAGATCAGTGCTATGGTCCTATTGTTGCTGCAGTCATTTGTGTCTCTCTTTTTGTGCATGGGGATGTATATTTATCGCTTCCAATCTGTTGGCCATCATTTTGTTTTCCTTATCTATTGACACATGTTAGATAGCACTAGACTTGACTCTGTCAATGTGGATTGCAGCAGTTCAATTGGAATATCATCTGTTCCTGGTGATTTGTTTTTCACTATTTCTCTTATTGCAATTTCCATTTCACTTTTTAGAACTTGGGGTTCATCATCATATAGCTCTTCATTCCATGTGTCCTTCATGTTGTTATCTCTTTTGTATAATTCTTCTGTGTATTGCATCCAACATCTTTTTATTCCTTCCTAGTCTTGAATTATGTTATATTTATTGTCATAGAGTATCCCAGTCTTTGATTTGAATTTTCCTTTGATTTCCCAGATCTTGTGAAATAGATCTCTTGTTCTTCCCTTTTTGTCCTTATCCTCTATTTCTCTGCATTGGTCGTTGCACCCATTAGCCTGCAAGGACTCACAAGGTGATGCATAAAATATTTATTTAAACTAGATTAAAACATTTCTAAAAAGTTGTTTATAAAGTCTTACAATATTTGAGTATTGATTAAGGCTACATCTACACTGCAGAATTAATGCAGTTTGACACTGCTTTAACTGCCATGGCTCACTGCTATGAAGTTTGTAGCTCTGTGCACTATTTAGCCTTCTTTGTCAGAAAGCTCTAGTGCCACAACAAACGACATAGGATGGAACCATGACAGTTAAAGCAGTGTTAAATTGCATTGATGCTGCTGTAGCAGTATTCTAAATCACTCCCACTAGTCAATCCTCAGGAAAAAAATGGTGTGTTTTTTCCCCCCAAAGTTTATTAACAAAAAATACAGATACATAAATACATATACATCCCAATCAATTCCAACCCTATCAATATCAACATAACAAAACATAACATACATACCTACTACTATTAACACAAATATACATAAATACTACAAACACTAACATTAAAGACTACCCACTTAACCCGGACATTATATAATAATATTACATGTAACATATAACATACAACACAATACCTTACATATTCATACAACACAATAAAACAAACATCTTCAAAATCCAAAAGTAGATAGTAATTTTAAAATTACAGACAAAAATGGTTTTAAGGACCAATTGTTTTTTGAATAAATTATAAATTTGATGATGCTAATCTCTGGGGGATTGCATGCTAAATTTCCATAAATTGATTCCCCAATCCATAGAGCACCATGCTGGCAAGTTTAAGGTCCTTGTACATGTTTGTCTGGTGCTGTGGATTTATACATGTGCATGTGATGACATATGACTATATCAAACCTGCATTATATTCCCACTGGCCCAAACTCCTTTTCTTCACATCACACATGAGTCCTTCACCTCTAAGAACAACTAGTGGCTAATCCTCTTGGTCTTAACCAGAGAAGACTATAAAGTGAAGAGCACCATAAAATAAGCATGACAACAAATGCCATTTTGTAGTTCATGAGTTTATATTTTTGCATTTCTATCGTGAATGCATTTTATGGTGAAGCCAGCTCCTCCAGTCTTGTGTCCTCCAGGTTGTCTGGACAGCATCATCTCCAAGGAGCAGGGATGATACAAGTTGAGGTTTAGGACATCTAGAGGGTGTTAGTTGGGGAGTCAGGGCTCAGCTGGGGAGGAATGGACCAATTCTTAAAGTTATTATCAAACTCTTTCCTGAAACCACCTTGTTAAATCTGCATGACCAGTGAACATTGCATCTGGGGTTTTATTTTCCAATATCATCCCTCCATTTTAATGATGTTCACTACAATGAACCAGTAACACAAAATGTATATTCTAGCTCAAATAATTTATAACGGGAGACAGTGGAGCAACAAAACACCAGACAATATGAGGACTGTCTGGCCATTCATTGCATTGTCAGTGTGCTAACAATAAACACATTGTGAGGAAAACAAGAGAGAAAAGAAATAGAGCTCTGACATTCATTTTAAAGGAAATGCCTGAGCAACATGATATGGTTTCCACATGGTCCTGCTAGACACATGGAAGGTTGAGCAAAGTATAAACTTGGTCTGAAAGCAATCAAGGATGGAAGAGAACCCAAGCTCTGATGGATTGTAACTGCCAGAATCAGAAATGGTCTTCATAATCAAGCATTTTGGAAATCTAAGATTACTAGAAGATCCTTGGTTTATGTTTTGTTCTCAAAGGACCCATCCCAGGGAGCTAATACTCCTTTACACAAGCCAGAAGCCAATAAATGTCAGGTGGATACTTTTAAAAAATAGGAGCACAGTAAATATACCTAACTCTGGTATTGGTTATGTACTCTAAGAAGATTTATTATGGGAAGCACAACAGGAACATTTCAGAAGGAAAATATAGCCAAGGGGAAACACCTGGTCACTTCCCTGTTTTAAAATGTGATGTCAGTGGCAGGTAAGAATTTGATGTCACTTTAACATTGACACATGCTTTAATTACATGCTGTTCGGACTACAACAACACACACTGTGAGGGGCTGCACTTGAAAAGGGTTTGGAAATTTCAGTTGGTTCAAAGAGCTGCAGCTGGAGTATGAGCTGGTTAGAGGGATAGTACAACTCCTCTGCTCCAACAGTTTCACTGGATGTTGGCCTATTTCTGGGCAGAGTTGAAAGTGCTGGTTACAATTTATAAAGACCAATAAGGCTTAGGTTCAAGCTGTCTAGCAGATTGTATTTCCCCATATGAATGTGCCTGGACCTTGAGATCCTCAGGATAGGCCTTCCAGTCTGACCAGCTTCACAAGTATAGCTGGTGGGAATGCAATATAGGACCTTCTCATTGCTTCCTCTAGAGCTGGAATACATTCCTTAGGGAGGCTAGCATGGCCCTTTCTTTGCTGTCCTTATTTCCACAATGACTTTTTTTTATCTAGACAGACCTATAGAAAGGAAGAATTTTATGGAAAGAATTTTAAGAGTATTGTTCTAAATCACATTGTTTTAACTGGGTTTTTTTATCTTTTTAAAGTGTATGGTTTAAATTGCTATAATATTGTTCATAGTTTAATTCTGTTTTGTAAGTTTTTAACTATATTGTAATTATTTTGATTTGTAAGGCTCCTGAGTCTCAGTCTTGAGGGGAAAGCATGGTGTAAAATTAATAATAATGACAATGACATGCATAGGAATTAGAAATTTCAGCAATAGACAGACTGATTCCTCAGCCTTATCCCAGGATAGAACCTCAGAGTTCAAAGGGACTTCAAAGCTCATCCAGTTTAAGGCCTTTCAAGTGCAACATCCTTGATAGGGAGCCATCCAGTTTCAGCTTTGTTCCACAGCAACTGAACAACTTATTTTTAAAACATTATTTTAATCAAAATCAGTATAATCACCATCTCTTTCTATATAGAGGTTGCTTTGGGATTAAAGTCCATACAACTGAGGGACTTTTGGATCTGATGGAAGACTTATTATGGTAGAACTTCAGATGTGCCACTACCATGATGGCAGAACTATTCAGATAAACCTGCTTGCATTCTGTTAGTGAATTATGATGGTGTAGTTCCAAGGTAGAGCATCATAACCCACTTATTTTGGCAGCTGTAAAGCTTGGAATTCTTTACTGGCAACAA
>CM034706.1:39903381-39919739 GCA_020142125.1 Phrynosoma platyrhinos | reverse complement strand
TTGCCTACCCCTGCTTTAGAAAATACTAGACTGTCACACAACATATTAAATGCCATGGAATGGCAGTATCCTTTTGTGTTATCTGGGGCGTCTTACCCAAACTCTCCAGATAACAATGATTTATGTGGGAGGGAGCTGGTTGTTGGGGCAAAGTGGATGGGAGAACAAATGGAAAAGCATTGTGTATGTTGAATTGTGGAGAAGAATTCAGGATTTGTAAAACCTACTTCAGAAAATTGACATGGTGCATTGGTTTAAGTATTGGACTACAATTCTGAGAGACCAGGATTTGAACCCTCACAGAGACATGAAGATTCACTAGGTGACCTTGCACAAAGTCTCTCATGCTCAGCTTTAGAGAAAGGCAATGGCAAGCCCCCTCTGAACAAATCTTGCCAGGAAAACTCTAAACTGGAATCACCGTTAAGTCAGAATTGAATTGAAGACTCGAAGCAGCAGCAACAACAATAGTATATGCCTCATTCTTGAAATAGGTATTAGAACCCTCCTTCCCCCAGACTCATTTATCTAAGCCCAGCTCAGCAACATTTTAAAACATTTGAATGTTTCAGTTTTTACATCCCTTTAATAGCCCTGAGAAATTGAAAACATTAATTTGGACACAGTCTTGCTGATAATATTTGCATTTACACAGTCTTGCTCACAGTATTTACAGAGCATACTATTTATACAATCTAATTATACTTTTATAGTATCAAATAGTTCAGACTCTTCATATCATGCAACTGTGAATCATTTGTGTATGCTGGTCTGTGACCAGCTGTATGCAGACAAGCATCAGGAGCTATAATCAAGAAAAATTTAATATGGTACCATTTAGAATATATCACAGTATGGAACTGTATTCTGACTGGGTAGCCATCTGTGGGATGTCTGAACTGGCAGGAGTAGAATTATTCCTCAGCAATGCAGCACTTCTTTTATTGCTTCTTAGTCTGAGAGCGAATGTATTGTCAAACAGCTGAAAACTTGATCCTGACAGCCAGAGCTCAGGACCAGCAGAAGGGTAGAAATCACCCTGGTTCCACGTATATGCCAGAAGTTATAGAATATGTCATACAGGTACCCTAATTATGTGCTGTCTTTTCATCAGAATTTAATCTTAACTGTCAGAGCTTTGTGCAGGGACACACAACTGTGTGTGGGGAGGAAGGGTTGAAGACCAGTTTTCTTGATTGATGGGAGGAGGAATCTACACAATTATTATTTTTATTATTTATTTAATTTGTCTGATGCTTTTCTCCCAGAAGGGACCCAAGGCAGCTCACAGGTTAAAAACTTGGGTTTCACCATCACTTCACCTCCAGCTACCATTTTTGACAGAATTACAGCTAAAAGGGGAGAGGGTCTGGGGTGAGGAAAGGCAGACCGTCAGATTTATATGTGATTGTGGCAATTTGGCATATTTCCCCACCCCCCAAATGTGTAGGCTTCAGGGGTCGCAAAAAGTGTGTCTCAGGGACCTCATGCATCCTGTGGCCTCCATTTTTTCCACCATGACTTAATGGATTGCTGCATATAAGAATCTTTCTGAAGGCAATCAGAGAAGCAAAAATAGAATTATTGCTTATTAAAGGCATATGATAGACATTGTGTAACTAGGAGTATGTGAAGAGACTTGAACATTAATTTGCAAGCCTCCTTTGCACTGGGATGTGTCTTACTGTAAACCATTTTGAGCTTTTGTAAGTAGTAGACTAGAAATGTTCTGAATAAATATAGTCAGCTTCATGTGGCTCACATATGGATCTGGACAGTGTGTGGTATGTAACTCAGCAGCAAGCTAAATACCCCTCCCCAGATGTCATTTTATTGCCAGATATCTGTTCACTGGTGGAAAGGTAAGCTCTCTATAAAAGTATTGGGTGGGAAGCTAGTTTTCTTTGATTTGCCGATGCTAAAACTATCCCAGAGAGCCACCATACCAAGTACTTTCACTTGGTACTATATTTTGAGAGCAAGCATTGTTTAATGGCATGAACATTGGACTATGGCTCTGTAGGTTCCCTGCTGTTCATGGAGGGTCACCCATTGGGTTTCTATGGCTGAGCAGGGTGACCTTGGGCAAATCACACTCTTTCAGCCTCAGAAGAAGGCAAAGGCAAACCCCTTGTGAACAAATCTTGCCAAGAAAATCCTCTGATTGGTTAGGGTCACCCTAAGTTGGAAATGACTTGAAGGAACATGACAGCTATATGCCAACATTTATAGTTATTAGCTGTGTGCTGTAAATTACTTCTAACAGTATTTTTTTACTCTGGCAGCTAGTGCCAAGGTCTGTTACAGAGCATTGTCTGGGTCCTTACAAAACAACAACTACCAGGATTCTCAGAGGAAGTAGGATATTGGGACTAGGATAATATCGATACAAGTTTGCAGTATTTTATGTTTTTGTATTTTATGTTGCTTGCTGAATGCTAGAAAAGATCTGTGATCAGAAAAAAGTTGTCTTGATTTTTTATTTTTAAATTATTATTATTATTATTATTATTATTATTATTATTATTATTATTATTATTTGCCAGCCTGCGAGAGCCAGCATGGCATAGTGGTTTGAATATTGGACTATAACTCTAGAGATCAGGGTTTGATTCTTGACTCGGCCATGAAACCCAGTGGGTGACCTTGGGCAAGTCACTTGCTCTCAGCCTCAGGGGGAGACAATGGCAAACTTCCTCTGAACAAATCTTGCCAAGCAAACCCCCTGATAGGTTTGTGTTAGGGTTGGAAATGACTTAAAAGCATGCAGCAACAACAAACATCCTCCAAGTGATACATGTAGATTCTCAGGATTGCCTTTTGTACAGTGTTGTAATAAGAGCTTTAACGGCTCATGTAATAATGAAATTGTAAACATATTCCTGCTGGAAACAGAGCTTAAATGGTACACTCAGGACTTCCTGATGAAATAATTGTTTTAACTCAGCTCCATGGTTGCATAGCAACAGTGGCAAGGAGGCTTTGACTTAACAGTCATTCAGGGGTGCCAGACCAAAAGTGCAGTAATAACTATAAAAATATAGAGTGTTAGTTTAAAAAAAAAAAGCAAAGGGAGAATGCGTAGGATGCAGATGAATAGATGAAGGACAAAGGAGTTGCTTATCCTAACAATGGACTGTAAAATTGATTTAAAAAATACTGTACTGTATTTTAGTCAGGTTTTTAGATGGCATAAACCAGGGGTAGGCAACCTTTTTGAGCTGGGGGCCGGGTTGCTGTCCCTGAGACAATTGGCGGGCCGAAGCAAAATAATAAAATAATAAAAATAAAATAAAATTTAAAAATATGCATGCACACTCTCTCAGCCCCAGAAAATCCATGATGGCAAAACCCCTGTGGAGATTTTGCCAAGAAAACCCCAAGAACAAATAATAACAACAATAATCAATATCATCATGGCGGGGGAGTCAGGACCAGCCTGGGCCGGTTCAAAGGACTCATGGGGCCGCATCCGGCCCCCGGGCCGCAGGTTGCCTACCCCTGGCATAAACCTTTCTTTAAACAGGTATTCCCTACCACTTCTTTTGATCTGTACCTATGCAATTGCTTTGGCCACTCCATTATTGGAATCTATAGCAAACTAGCCTGGTGGTTCTTTTTGTCCCCCTTGTTGCTCTGGGCTTTCTACACCAGCCAAAATTATCCAGGTGCAGTCTGGAGTATTCCCCTTCAGAACTGCCCCAGATTCACTATGTAACTGGCACAAAAGTGATGCAAAACTACCTTGCTGCCCAGACTGTTGACTGGGGTGACAGCACATCGGCACTAGTGCTCTGTCTTCTTCAGGGCTGCCACTATTGCCTCACTTGCCAAGCAGCTCCCTGGCAGAGCCTTGCTAGCAGTGTCACTTTGAGTGAGGTCATAATGGCATTTAGCCATGTGATGTACTCTTTTTCTTTTCTTTTTTGCATACATGGCAGAATGCCCCTTCTGACCTCACCAGAAGTAACATCACCAACAAAACTCTTGCAGGGAACTGCTTGGCTGATGAGACTATGGTGGCCCTAGAAAGGCATTCTAGTTCTGTTCAGTGAGGGGGACAGAAAGTGGAGATGCCTGCTAATCTGAATCTTTCCTGGTGGGAATTTGTGACATGTGGACAAATGGATTGCCCCAAATCCAACCTGACCCAGCTGTCCACACTTCAAAAACACTGAGGTCACACTGGAGTTTCCTAGAAGGTCCAGAGTAACCTGCAAATTTTCTTAAACTGAATTAAAGGCAAAAAAAAGTGGTTTTGCTGCAGGACTGACTGACTACACCAGGTTCAAGGTTAATCCCCCCACTTGTGTAGCCACACCCTAGGTCTGTCATTGTAGTTGTGGCTTGTTGCTGAAAGTAGGCTGAAAGAGGAGAAGCCATAGCCCAGTAGTAGACAACAGAGTTTTCAAGCTAAAGGTCCCAAGTCCAATTCTTTGTGTGTCTAGTTAGAACCTTCTGGTAATGATGATGGGAACCAGCCACCCTTAGAGACCCTGAAGAGCTTCGGTTGGTCAGAGTAGACTAGGCAGCAGCTTATGGATATCAAAATGGTTCTTTACATTTTTTTGTCAAGCAGGTCTACTCACTCTGGTGTGTGTTGGTATGTGTGTGTCTGCATCTTCATCTTCCATTCAGTGCACAACTTGTGTCCCACAAGATGTTTCTGGATTGCAGCTCCCATCATCCAGTAGTAATGCTTGCTAAGGCTGGTGGAAGTTGCAATGCAAGAGTAACTAGAAGGACATCTGTGTTTCAAAATGACAGCATAGATGCTAACAAAACGTGATTCAAAATTCAGGCTGCCCACACATTATGCGAGTTTGTATAACACAGACTCACTTTCACACATTGGATAAAATATGTTCTTTCTAACTATTTTCTAGGTCCTCCAGTGCAATTCTGTGGTATGCTTCTGCCAGATGTTCACCACAGAGTTGTGCTGAACAACCTACAGAGAACATTTCTCTAGGTGTTTGTAGGTCCTCCAGCATGACTCTGAGGTCAACCTCTGGAAGAAGCATACCATAGAAGTGTGTTGAAGGACTTAGAAAATGCCTAGAGAAAATACTTTGTCTTTTTATTCAGGTAAAATAGAAATAGGGATTCCATAATTTACATGAAACTCACAATACACAGACCACCTGTATTGCTGTTATCATTAACAGTATTAGAAATGCAGCCACACTCATTAGTTCAAATTGACTGCTTGCCTTTCCCAGTAGTATTGTATGTCCAGTCTTGTTTTGTTGTTAGTACAAGGCAATGAATGACTTCTTGTTAAGAGGGCAATTGTGACTCTTCCGTTGATGGCAGACAGTGGTGCTCTGAGCAATATAAGCACCATAGCTTTCTTAATGGAAAGATTGAAATTCTGGCTCATTTAAGAGGATGGCTCTGCTAATCCCATCACCAAATTGGTTGCTGTTCTAGTTCCCAGGCCAGTCAGTGCTACTCAGAGTGATGATCCATGGACAGCTGCCAGGCTGTGACAGGTTTCCAGAAAAGAAAGAGAGTTTTGATGAATGAGTGCAGATATGCTGCTGGATGCTGGCATATTGGAAAAAAACCCCAACCAGCCCTCCATATCTGATAGCTTGAGAAGCAGTGCTCTCTAAAGACAGGACTTTTTAGACTATCTCATGTGGGAGATTGTGAGCTACAGTTCTCCTGTGTGCTAAGGAGCAGTATAATATTTGTGCCTATCAGATATAGCTGTATCAGCTCATAGACCAGCACCAGTCCATGAACCACCCTTTTGAGTAGTACTGTTCTAAGAGACAGAGTTCTTGCCATAGCCTCATAGTTGTATCAACTTTTTTTTTTTTTAGTAAGTATTATCTTCCTCGGATGTTTTGGTAAAAAGAAATGTTGCTGGCCTGCCTTCAGTGGCATTGGGTTCCATTCCTTCTTCATTAAAGAATTTTACATAACAGTTCAATTTAGTATATTTCTCAGTGTATAAGTCTCTATCCATTGATAGAAATGGTGGACAAAACCTCTACAAATGGAGAGCATATCATAAATAGGGCTATAGAATAGGTTCCATAGAAAGTTGAAAATTGGGTGTCCTATCTTGTGCCAAAGGAGATGCTATCTGCTAGTGCAAAGTAGGGAATTTGTGGCTTTAGATTTTGTTTGACTGCAGATACAAACTGCCCTAGCCACTATAGCCAATGGCCAATTAATGGGAGTTGTATTTGAACACCTTCTGGAAGCTCATGTTTTCCTCATTCCTGTGTTAAATGTGGGAATACATACAACTTCTTTAGATCTGAATCATGGGTAGAATTCCAGATAGGTTTCTAACTGGGATATTCTAGACTTTTGTAATTTGATATGAGTCAAAGAATACTTTGAAAAATTCGACATGGGAATACTGCCTATATGATCCCGCCTAAAATGACATGGAAAAAGTAAAATGTATGTAAATTTGTTGGCCATTCTAACTAATTTTTCTCAGTGGCCTTTATTGGCATTTTTTTGTTTTGACGTTCTAATTGTCAGAAGCTTGTTGTTGTGTGCCTTCAAGTCATTTCCAACTTATGGCACCCCTGAGGCAAACCCTGACACCAGTTTTTCTGGCAAGATTTGTTCAGAGGGGCTTTGCCATGGCCTTCCTCTAAGGCTCAGAGAACAAGATATGCTGAAGACAACCCGGTGGGTTACCATGACCAAATAGGGATTTGAACCCTAGTCTCTAGGGTTGCAGGGTGGCCTCCAGTGTCATCCAGTGCATAAAGCACTGCACCACACTGGCTCGTACTTGCATGTTTCCAATGAGAAAATAACAGCAATTTGGGAAGAACTGACTACATTTCTAAATCTCCCCTTTCTCTCTATTTTGCTATTCATGCAAGCTAAGTAAGTAAATAAATGGCTGCTGTTTATCTTGCCTGTTGTAGGCAGAAACACAGCTACAGTAGAATTGACTGGAGTAGAAGTCTGATGTTTCCAGCTATTTGAATCTACCTTTTCTTTTTCTAGAATTAAATAATGTAATTAATTAATTAATTACATTATTACTTTATTTCAGACATGCGGCTGCAACCCAACACTAGGTCTGTTCTCTTCACCCACCCACTCCATATCCTCCCAGTGCCAATAATGCTTAAAAACCTGTTAAGTAGACAAGATGAGAAGGAAAAGGGAACTAGATGGACATAAAAATACTTTGTAAAAAGAAGCTTCTTTGTTAGATGCTATATAGATGCAATAACATTATTGCACATGTTTTTCACATGAGCTGGGCATGGGCATAAACTGCTTAAAAATTTATGTTTTTCACACATATCTGTGTCCAGCTTGGAGGCATCATGCAATCTGTACTTCGCAAAGAATGGGACTTTCCCATTCTTTGCAAAGTTTGGGAAGTATGGATCGGGTGCACTATGCCTGTGAGCTGGTCACGGAGGTGTGCAAAAACATTTGTTTTTAAACGGTTTATGCCCATGCTCAGTCCGGGTGAAAAATGTGTGCAATAATCTTTGTTAATTGAGTATGCCTGTATTGTCATTAGCCTCTGAGTTGATACATATATTTAATGCAGTACAGTAACCCCTCCCAATTTGCCCCTCCGTTCTGGACACACACACACACCCATGAAAATGGCAACTCGCAGATATTCTAGTCCCATAGGAAATAATGCCATGTGCGGCCATTTTGTTAAAGCCAGTTTTCTCTCCCGCGAAGAGTGAGACTGCGGATTCCAAGTCCACAAAAAGGGAGGGATAAGTGTATATTGATGACATTTTATTCTTGTGAGCTGAAGTGTAACTTCCCATTTAGACATTATTTTGAGAGACCCATAGTATTGTAGAGTTGGAAGAGGCCATAAGAGCCAGCCTCTGTTTTAAAAACCTCTTAAAGAAGGAGGTCTTTGGTTGGAAATGATTGGGAATAACTGGTTTTAGGAAGAATTTGCTTACCCTTATTAAACAAACTATGGGAATACTAGATTTAGAAACAAATTGATACCCAAAAGTAAATACACACACACACACACACACACACACACACACACACGTACGTATATATATGTATATATATGTATATATATGTGTATATATGTATATACATCCCGGTTGTTTCTTCAATTTATTTATTTATTTAATTTATATCCCCCATTTCTCCAGTAAAGGACCCAAGGCAGTTTACAACAAAAACAGAATATTGCTAAAACTTATTTGATAGCAAAAGTTTAAAAACCATTAAATAAGCAATTCCACTTAAAAACTAAATTAACAGTTTTTTAATGGAAAAATAAATGTATCTCAGCAGTCATGCTCTCTCAGATTACTTTTCTGCTTTAGGGTAAAGAGAGATGGTCAGAGTACATTGAATTCTTAACACAGTCCACAATATGTAAAGAGATCTTGTAGCAACTTTGAGACTAACTGAAAGAAAGAAATTGGCACAATAAAGAATGTAATTTGAAAGACAGTCTGCCTTTAAAGTTTTGGTGTGATATTTGAATTATCATTGCACAAAAGTACAATATAAATATATCTTTTATTAGTATGATTCATATGACTGCTTAAAGCATACTTCTGTTGTTACTGGAATATTTATTTTATGTGAGAGGTACTTAATTCACAGTTTGATAGCTAGGGTAGCTGACTGTGGTAATCAAATTTTAAGTGGACACATGCAATAATTGAAAAAAATAATATAAAAAAGCATAATTCTCTGAAAATTATTTTGCATACTAAGTGCAAGACCTGGGTCATATTAGAGATTAAAATTGTCTTTCCATGTCCTGTGTGCCATCCATTTAAAGTACTATTGAGGTGCGCTCTGGAAATAATTGGAAAGCTCTTTCCTTAACAGTCCTGTTTCAATCACTCTCTGTTTCATGCTAATTTCCTCTCTGCAGTGAACTACTTTGCTTCTTTATTGCTGTTTGAAATACTAGTCCTGGTATAAGACCTGCTGTATAAAAGCATCAGTTTCTGAAAATGCATCTGTTTCCTTTTACAGATGTCACAGTAACTCAGCCAGGACCAGTAAGGCCAGACTGAACCAATTTTTAGGATGTAGGGAAATAAGTGGTACACAGCATCCTGCATATATATATACAGCAGATCCCTTTAGGTCTAGTTCAATAAAAATTAGGAACAGTGATCTGTGTGAAATGGTCCCTGTTGCTATTTTTTAAGAGATTCAAGTAAGAAGGACCAAGGGATAGATTTGCTGGCAAGGAGGAATTATAGCAGGGCTAGGCAACCTTTTTGAGCCGGGGGCCGGCCCCTCGAAGTCATCCCTTCCGGTGGGCTTGGGGGGGGAATGACAGGCACACGCTCATGCATGTGCGCGCAACACCCCCCCCCCCCCCCCGGCTTTCAGATTTCCCCATGCGGTGGAAGATAGTTTCTTTTTCTCTTGAGCCCAGCTGAAAGAGTCCTGAGTGATTAATTGCTTTTAAACAAACAGAGACCCTCCCCAGCCGGGGCTGGGCATCGCTGTCTGGATGGAGGCTGAAACCAAAGTTAAAATAAAAAGCCTCAATTAGACTCTCTCTTGCTGTACGCACACATACACACACTGAAGGAGCCTTCAAGTTTTACCCTCAGTTTATCTACGGGTCATGGCAAAATCCATAATTTTGCCCCAAAACCTTTCCTCAACTTATACATGAGGTTGACCTATAGTCAAGTATATACGGTAAGCATTGCCAGAAATCGCATATAGAGGATATATGGTCCTGCATCTTCTCCTGAAATAGCTTACTTTCTTGTGTAATCATTTAATGCACATATGCAAATTTGCAGTGATAATCCCCCTCCACAAATATTAGATTATCAAAATATGGAATGTCAAGAATGTTGTCTTTCGTTGTCTTGTAAGAAATGAAAGTTATGGTCTGTTCCAAGTAAAAATTGATGTTATCCAAAACAACAAAACAGGAATATTGTCTGACCCTAAACATCTATACTATGGGAATGGGAATCATGCAACCTCCCAGATGTTGTTGGGACTGGCAGACCTAGCAGCTCTAGCCAGCCTAGCCAGTGGTGAAGAATACTGATCAACAGCATCTGGGGTGCTACATAATTCCCATTTCTCATACATACCAGTGAAATGCACATCTCAGTGGAGATTATCACATGGAGGCTTAACGTCCCTAAATCATCTGAAAACTGCCAGCAAACTGCAAAGATGTGATAGCCAGTCACGCTTGTCCCCGTGATTAAATCGTCTTGGAAGCGTTCCCTTTCCTCTCCCGTCATTAAAGCATTCATGGAGCTGCCATTTATTAATAACTGAAGTTCTCATTATTGACAAATGGTGGCTCTGTAAACGCTTTAATGATGGGAGAGGCGAAGGGACACCTCCATGACAATTTAAACATGGAGACGAGCACGACTGCCTATCACACCTTCACGGTTTTTGGATGATTTAGGGATGTTTTAAGGACGGTAAGCCTCTATGTGATAATCTCCAGAGTATTTAGCCTGGAGAAGAGATAGTTAAGAAACAGTATGATAGCCCTGTTTAAGCATTTGAAGGGGTGTCACACTGAGGATGAAGCAGGCTTGTTTGCTGCTGCTCCAGAGACTAGAACACGGAACAATGGGTGCAAGCTACAAGAAAAGAGATTCCACCTCAACATTAGGAGGAACTTCCTGGCAGTAAGGGCGGTTCGACAGTGGAATACACTCCCTCAGAGA
Source organism: Phrynosoma platyrhinos (assembly GCA_020142125.1). Classification (NCBI taxonomy): domain Eukaryota; kingdom Metazoa; phylum Chordata; class Lepidosauria; order Squamata; family Phrynosomatidae; genus Phrynosoma; species Phrynosoma platyrhinos. The sequence continues at coordinate 39,909,069 of CM034706.1, read as the reverse complement.
GTAGTGGAGTCTCCTTCCTTGGAGGTATTTAAACGGGCTGGATGGCCATTTGTCAGAAATGCTTTGATTGTGATTTCCTGCCTGGCAGGGGGTGGACTGGATGGCCCTTTTGGTCTCTTCCAACTCTGAGATTCTATGATTCTATTTTCTCCTTTCTCTGGTACATGTCATCTGAGGACTTTCTTCTACCACACTCTTTTTCTGCCACATACTTCAGCGCACCATGTTCCAGGTCATTGCTCTCAAATGTAATTCTACCCAGTCCTATTTGTAGCATGTGCACAGGCTATAATTTATCCAATCAGTGTATCAGCCATCTAGGAACCAGAGTTCTCAGCAGCTTCTGCCAGTATATTTTTGTATGAAGAGGAAGTCAAAGGTTTTTAATAAGTGCAGTAATAATTGTAGGCCTCCCAGTGTATACAATGCCCACTTCCTTTGCATGTGAGACAGCACTTCAGTATCTAGACGAGTGGTTCCCAAACTTGGGTCCTCCATATGTTTTGGATTTCAGCTCTCAGAATTCCTGACTGCTGACCAAAATGGCTAGGGCTTCTGGGTGTTGATGTCCAAACCACCTGGAATACCAAAGTTTCGGAATCACTGGTCTAGACTATACAAGGGCAGGAGCTTTTGTTTGCTTGCTTGGAGCAGAACATGTTATAAACCATCCTGGGCATAAAATGTTATTTGATAACTCTGAAATTCTGGACTGTGCCAACAACTATCAGGTCAGAATGCACAGAGAAACCATTGAAACCTACAAACACCTGAACAACTTCAACAGGAAAGAAGAAATGCTAAAAGTAAACAAAGTTTGGCTACCAGTCCTGAAAAACACCAAAATTAAGACCCAGCAAATGCAAATGAAAACCATCCAGGGTCAGGGGTTTCCCAGCAGACAGTGGATCACTAATTAAATACAGTCACCCCTCCAAGTCTGCAGACTTGACGATCTGTGGACTTGACGATCCATAGAGGAGCAACCACCATTGAAGTGAATAGGGCGCCCCCTGTGGTGTGTGCCCCATGCCCCATTCATCTCAGTGGGCTTTAAATATACGTGAATCTCCTAACTCATGAGGGGAGTGTCCAGAACAGATCCCCCACAAGTTAGGAGGGGCGACTGTAATCACCCTGGAGCCTTGCCATTCTTCCATGCCAGCTTTCTCTGAAGATGCTAGCCACAGCTGCTGGAGAAATGTCAGGAAAAATCTTTTCCAGAACATGGCCACATAGCCTGAAAAACCCACAAAAAACTATGGATGCTGGCCGTAAAAGGCTTCAACTTCACATTTTTGTTTGTTTGTTATTAACTGCCCTCAAGTTAGCCCTGATTCATGGTAACCCTGTGGATGAGTCCTCTCAGAGTCCCCCTATCCTCTCCAAATCCCCCTATTCTCCACTGCTCTGCTCAGTTCCTGTAGATTCGTGCCTGTGACTTCCCTAATTGAGTCTAGCCATCTGACATGTGGTCTTTCTCTCTTTCTATTGTCCTCTACCTTTCCAAGCATTAATGTCTTCCAAGTGACTCATGTCTTGTCATGATGTGGCCAAAATACGACATCCTCAATTTAGACATCTTGGCTTCCAGGGGGAGTTCAGACTTGATCTGTTTGTTCAAGGACTCATATGTTTCTCTTTTTGGCTGTCCATGGTATCCTCAGCATTCTCCTCCAGCACCACATCTCAGATGAGTTTATTCTTTTCCTATCCATTTTCCTCACTGTCTAGCTGGAGTCTACAATGGCATGGACGATTCTGACTTTAGTGCTCAGTTGTATGTCTTTGCATTTTAGGATCTGACCTAGTTCTTTCATAGGCTGCCCTTCCCATTCCTAGTCTTATTTCTTGGCAGAATCACCGTTGATTTATGGTTTTGTTGGATTTCTTCAATGTAGTAGTTATGGATTCGTAAAGTCATGAAATATAGATTGTGTGATACAGGATCTTGTCTATACATTTAAGTGACAAAGCCGTTGCATTGTTAGACAGCTCTTAAGATGGAAAATATGAGGGCTGTATTACCTTTATGGCTTCAGGATTGTGTGTGTATGTATGTGTGTGCACTTTAAAAATGTAACAGGGTTCTCTAAGACTATCTCTACCAGAGATTTCCTGTACAGTAATCAAGTCCCTTATATAAAATAAAATGATGCCGTATTTTTGGGCTGCAGAGAGATACAAGAGACAGGACGCTGCAGAGAGACATGGGGAAATGTCAAAAACCTGCTTTTTAAAAAATGCATGAAAAATAGTGAACTTTCTGATGGCTGGGAGAGGACAAGGTGGTGAGCAATAGGGCCCAGGAAGAGTGGCCTTGGCCTGCACACTGATGGGTAGTCCATACTTCAAGTTATTCTCTCCAGCCATCTCTCTCTGCATTTTTATGTTTCTCATGTTCTCTCTTCAGCCCACAAATACTACACTATTTTATTTTATATAAGGGACCTGATTACTGTACAGGATATCTCCAGGGAGCCCTGCAGTCTGCCACTTTCACACTACACAGCTATGTTCCCCTTTAACTGCCATGGCTGCATTCTGTGGAATCCCGGAGTTTGTAGTTTTGCAGAAAAAGCTCTCTAGCTGGAAACTAAATACCTTTCCTTAAACTGCACTTTTCCCCATTCCATATGGAGTCATGTCAGTTAAAATGGGATCATAGAGCTATCTTTGTCTAGTGTGAAGGGGCCCAAGTATGTATTTTTGTTCTGTTTCGTTTTGTTTGTTTGTTTTACTGTATATTCTCATTTATAAATCTAGATATTTTAATCAAAAAATGACCCCAAAAACCTTGGTTGACTTATCCAAGGGTTGTTGCTGTTGTTGTCATTGTCATTGTCATCATTGTGTGCCTTCAAATCATTTCCAACTTTTATCAACCCTAAGGCAAACCTATGATGGGGGTTTCTTGGCAAGATCTGTTCAGGGGAGGTTTGCCATTGCCTTCCCCTGAGGCTGAGAGCATGTGACTTGCCCAAGGCCACCCAGTGGGTTTCATGGCTGAATGGGGAATCAAACCCTAGTCTCCATAGTCCTAGTCCAATACACAAACCACTATGCCATGCTGGCAAAAGTAGTGTACTTTAACTCTTAACAAAACAAAAAAAAAAACCATCCCCTGGTGAAAAGTGAGAGTTTAATACATCCTACAAGGGCATAAAAGAAGCACCAAATCCCTCTATTCTCTCATTCATCCTGCCTTTAGGGTGAGCATAAACAATTATGCCTGCCAGAGTTTTGTAAGTTCTTTGCCTTCATTTTTCTTTGCTTCGTCCTTTACATCTTTTGTTACATACCCCTAAGTTTTACCCTCAACGTATCCATGAAATATCACAATCCATAATTTTGGCCCCAAAACCTGCCCTCGGCGTATACATGCTCTACTTATAGTCTGTTATATATGGTATATAGAGTTAATCTGAAGTAGCAACTTACTTCCTTGAATGAAAGATAGCTATGGAAGTCCACTCACATCTTCTCCCCAGCCCTTTTAAGGAAGAAATCTAGAATGTTGTAGAAAAACATACAGTCTGAACCACTGCCACAATTTAAACCAAGCACGTGTAGTGTTAAGGGAATTAATTTGAGCCAGAGCAAGGGGGAAAGCCAAGAATATTTTAACTGACAAGTATGCAGTCATGTGTTCATTGTCAATTGCCTGGTGTGCCCATTTTGATCAGCAGAGCAAAGTCAGATTTTTCATTGCAACATGAGAACAGGCCTTATAGTAAGCTTTCTACATTAGCAGATCACTGCAAATCAGTAGTCTGATGGAGCATAATTTGTGTGTAATTTTGGATTGATGTCAAATTAGCATCAAGTCGCTAGTTATTATTGGTCTTTGAGGAATGGCTCATCACAGCTGGTCATTTGCCCAATTACCTAGTGGCTTTGCACTTTGTCTTGGAAATCAGCTTGGGATAAATGGATCAGATGAATGCTATCTCATGGAAAGAGAATATGAAATGATAAATATTTATGTGTAAGGGATCAAAGCATGAACATTTGATGCAAGAAATATTCTGCCTGGCACTCTGTTATGCAGGCGTTGTTATTTGGGCAGCCAATTACTGCTTGACTTGCATTTTGTGTATTAGCAACCTCTTTTTTGTTTTAATGACACTTATGATTTTAAATAGGATGAACTGAATCGTATTTGCTTGGTGGTTATTGTGCCTGCCTTTCACTGAGAGGGAGGTATCTTATGCAATCCTTAAAAAGCCTTTCGTTTACCTCCTTCCTCCCATTTTTTATTTTATTTTGCTACCTTTCAGCCACCTTGCACCTGTTATTTCCTTTCTCTGCCACATTCTCTACTGTAGATAAATGACCTGAACACATGTATTGTAGGTAGATGGAACAAGCCTTCGGCAGCCTAGAAGTATCACTCAATCTTACCTCTCAGATGCTACTCAAAAGGGTCAAGAAGACATGAGGAAGCCACATGACCGGCTTTACAGAGAACATACTCTTTTTGAATACTTCATTTATTGACAGGACAGTCTACTCAAGTCTAGTTTAAAGATAAAAAGGAGAGGGACAGGGCTCTTGAAGTTGCTAAACAGCAGACTCAGCTGACATGTAGATTACTTGGTCACAGTCCTCCCCATTCTAAAGTGGTGTATTGCATTCTTATTTAGAATGGAGCAATTATTTTCACATTTACTTCTGTGTACATAAACTAAGTTATATACAAAGATGTGCTGCTTTTAAGTTTCTGCTTTTGTGATGAATTCCCTCCTTTTTGGTGATAGGCAGGTGCCTACCATAAATGAACAATCTTCTCTTTTCCTTAACTTAGGAACATGTATGTGTGGATAGACAGACAACTAACAATATATTATGTCCTAGTTTTCCTGCTGCCTTGCCTCCATCTTAATTTGACCTATAGGTATCTAAAGTACAGCCATTGTGGCTGTATGTCCAGAGCTTCACATGATAAAACCATGGTGTAAGGAGTTGTCTGGGTCCTCTGAAAACAAGACAAGGATCCATGCAGGCCTCCAGATGATGTTGGACTACAACTCCTGGTAGTCCTGATGCATGATGCATTGTCTCAAAAGAATTTAAATCACCCTAATTCATTCCTTCTCTGTTCCCTGTATCTCTTGTTGTCAATAAGAGTTTTCTTCAACTCAGAACCTTTGGACAATGAACCTACAATTTTAGGGCATGAAATGGAAGCTCCTCTCAAAACAGAAGGCCTCCAGCTGAGGCCCCGCATAGCAAGGGGTGGTGGAGGCCTTGCCCCAAAACACCCTCCCCTGACCCCAGCAAGGGCTATCTAGACTTTACATTCCACCGCCACCATGCTGAAAACATGCCAGGAGGAGGAGGTGGCAAAGGAGGAGGAGGCAGGAGCTGGGACTGGGACTGGCCCCAAACCCAGGCCAGGACATTCATATAGAGTTAAAAGCTGTGAATGTCCTGGCAAAAACTGGGATATGGCAACCGAAGATTGGGTAGGCAGAAAAAGACTTCTTTAAATGGAGCTTCTGTGTCAGAGGCTTTAACTGAGCTATGTCTGTACTGTTGTGCCACTGAAAAATAAAGGGAAATGCTGTCTAATTCACCCAGTGGCCAATTCAAACGTTGTATCTGGGAACTTCTAAAAAAAGTGATATTACAAAGGAATAATTCCCTGCACTTTCTTCCCAACCAGATGGCTTGGAATATACACTA
>CM034706.1:39871998-39883192 GCA_020142125.1 Phrynosoma platyrhinos | reverse complement strand
AAGTGGCCTCAAGCTGAATTATTTCTGGCAGTCTGTAAAGGCCCAAAGAGTAAGGTTTTAATTTCATGCTTTGAGAATGAATTGAGCATCAACCCCTTCCTCTCTTTCTCCCTCCAGGCTTTTAGATCGGAAACAGAGAACCTTAAGAGGCAGTCTTGCACATGTATACTCCATTCAGACCTTCTACTGAACATGAGGAATCCAGCAGAGAAATTTGTTTGGACGAAACTTCCCTGCTCTATGCATCAAATTCTACCTGCTCATCCTTTGAACAGAGCTACAGAAACATCAGGTAGGGAAAGAAGGAATGCTTTTCAAAGTAGGCAGTTTTGAAGACAGGCACAGATTCTTCAAAACTGAACAGTTCTCAGAGAAACATTAGCATTTACACTAACTTGTAGATGTTATTCAGAAAATTAGTTTCTTACTGTTAATCCTATTAGTGACATTTATGAAATCCATTCATTGCAATAACACATCACTGACATGTACACTTTACATATTTTTTAAAAAAAGATTAAAGTTGTCCCCCAAACCCTGAAAAATAAATCTGACAAAAATAGTGAATCAGAGGAATTTGAAATGTCACTAAAGCCATTAACATTGTTATTATTTAATTATTAAAATAACTACTTATAACACCTCTGTTAAAAATTAACAAATTAAGGGCAACAAATAAATTTTAGGGAATTATTTTAAAGTTGTGAAAGGTCCCAAGGAATAAAGGATTCATTCCAACATATACTGAATATTAACTTGAACCCTCATATAGTTCCTTCCTTTCCCAGGCCTCATCCCTTTTGCTGAAGAATGGACACCCTTAAATGGCCAACTCTCTGGACTAAAGTGTGATACATTGTGAGCTGCCTTGGGTCCCTTTCTGGGAGAAAGGTGGCATAGAAATGAAATAAATAACTAAATACTAGGGTCACACTACACAACAATAGCACTATGATTCCACATTAACTGCCATGGCTGCATCCTATGGAATCTTGGGATGTGTATTTAGGTGACACACTCAGCTTTTCTGACTGATAATGCTAAATACTCCTAAACTGCAAACTGCAAAATTCCATACATTTAAATCATGGCAATTAAGGTGAATCATAGTACTATCATTGTGTAATGTGAAATGGCCATTATTTTTTGTGGCAGTAAGCAGGTTTGGCATGTGAGTGGGGAAGTGAATCACCACTGCATTTCAGTCCAATGTTTAAAAGACGTATGCAACTATCAAAGCCTACCCCACTAATAGATTCAGCACCTTGGATAGCTCCTGTAAATAGCTCCTGTAAATAGCAATGAAAATCAGGTGCAGATTCACCATTCCACTGATATGGGAGCCATCAGCAGCTGTTGTGTTAGACCAGGGGTAGGCAACCTGTTCCCTTTAAGGGCTGAGGAACTTCAGCTCCTAGAAGCCTCAGCCATGTTGGCCAATTTTCCCATGTTGGCCAATAGCTCCTGGGATTCTGGGAGCTGAAGTCCCTCTGCCCTTAAAGGGGACAGGTTGCCTACCCCTGTGTTAGACCCTTGGAGGTGAAAATACTGGTGTCTAAGTAGGATTCAGCTCCAGGGCTTCAATACCTGTAGCTTATGACCTGGGGATTTAAGGGAATCTCAGATTCGGATGGACTGTGGCTGCTGGACTTGGGGGACAAGATCTGGTGCCTCTTTGAAATGAGGTGGAATCGGGTACTGATTGAAATGGCACCTCTTGTTCTCAGTTACTAACAGATTCTGCCCTAAACAGTTATTTGTGGTATTTTCCATAGCAAACAAAAGGAGAACCACAGCTCTGGGTCTATGAGTACTCAGGGTGGTGGTGGTGGTGTTCAAAACTTGCCATAGACGTTCATTGTATTGCCATTAGGAGGAGCCCCAACATTATGTTCTAACTTGGAATTGTTTTCAAAATGGATTTTAACCTATTATACTGTTAAGCAGTATAAGCAATAGAATGTATTAAGTACTTTGAATTTTATTTTTCTTTCACATCCATGCTTCTTAGAATTTACTACTGACCCAAAGTCTAAGCAAAGGGAGAGGATGGTATAGCTCACCAAACATCACTGGACTATGACTCCCAGCATTGCTCATCATTGGCTTTTTGGGTAGTGCTTCTGGGAGTTGCAGTCCACCTAGTGTACGATACTGCATGATTCCTACTCCTAGACTAGATCCACAGTGCCACCTTCTCCAAGATAGTCTTGAAGTTAAACTAGTATTAAAGAATTCTGAAAACTTGTTGAGCTGATTTTGCCACTTTCATGGTATGATATTTCAACAAATTCATTCAAGCCAGAGCCAAGAGTGTCATTTGTCTCTCCCCCTTTCTCAGCCATGAAAAAATTGTCACTACAAATTGATTGCTTTGTTTAACTTTTTGCATGAAAACTGATATATTACCAAGCAGTGTGCAAAATATGCCAGTGAGAAGCAGTGTTACTCACTGGTCTTATGGTCTTTTGTAGTACAGTGGGAAAGCTCTTAGGGTTAATTCTAGGACCGGTAGTTCAAGAAGCTGTATAGCTCTTGTGAGAATGGTCTTGAGCATTTGATTGTACAAAGAGGTGTGTAGCCGTTTCATTTCAAAGTAAAACTTCTTAAATGTTTTTCTACCGTGATGAAGGATAGAGTCCAAGCATTCTTTGGTTATGAGCTGGGATTTAGTAGAATTGAAGACAGCCAGAACATACACAGCTGACAAAGGTCATCTTACTGAAAGTGGATCAACACAGCATAGCCATAGTAGTTTGATACTTTAACTGCCATGACCCCAATCCTACGGAAACTTGGCATTTGTAGTTTGGTGAAGTCTTTGGACATAGCTTTAGTACAGTCCTCTGAATCAGAGTCCCCAAGATACAATGACCAGAAGTCTGTATCAGCTACAGAGTTATATATACATAAGTACGTATATCAGACTTATGGCAGCCCTATGAATAATCTGTGGCCATTATTTTTGTTTTTTCAATTGTAAACTTGCCTTCGGGCTTTCTTCTTTTACTTTCCTCAGTGAGAGTTCATCTTTCCTGTTTTCTGCAATCAGTATGGTGCAAACTGCATATCTTAAATTGCTGATGTTCTTTCCTTTGATTTCCACAACTCCTTCCTCAGGAGTCTAATCCAGCTATGCATATGATACATCCAGCATACAAATTAAACTGACTGGGGGATAACATGCAGCCTTCCCTGACTCCCTTGCCAACTGGAAACCGTTCTGTTTCTCTGTGTTCTGTCCTAATAGTGGCCTCTTGTCCTGAGTACAGGTTACACATTAGGATAATCAAATATTGTTGCACACCAATTCATTTAAGTGCCAATTCAAAGTTTTTAATGAGTTACACAAAGATTGTGCTATAATCTATCAAACACATGCTGATTTGCTTCTGAAATTCTTTAGTGTGCTCCATTATGCAACATATATTTGCAATATGATCCCTAGTGCCTCTTCCTCTTCTGAGCCCAGATTGGGTATCTGGAATTTTTGACTCCATATATGATTTTTTTTAAAAAAAAAAATCAGCATCACTTTGCTTGCTTGAGAGATTAATGCAAAGGTCCTGTGGTTACAGCAATTCTTGGTGCCTCCTTTCTTGGGGACTGGAATATATATTGAGAGTTTCCAATCTGTGGGCCAGTCTTTTGTTTTCCATATTCATTAATATATTTATGTTAGAATTTGAATGAATTCTGTCTGTTTCTTGAAATGGCTCCATTGGTATGCCATCAGTTCTTGCTAACATATTTTTCTCAAGTGCTTTGAGTGCAGCTTTCACTTGACTTTCTAAAATTGTGGGTTGATCTTCAGATGATTCTTCCTGTAATAACTCTATCATCCTTTCATCTCTTTTATATAGCTGTTCACTGGATTGTTTCCACCAGCTTTTTACTTCTTCTTCACCATGCAGTGCACCCTCCCCCCATGTACAGCATCCCCACTCTTAGTTTAAATTTCCCTTTGTTTTCTTGGATCTTATGGAAGAGATCTCTTGTTCTTCCTTGTCTGTTGCCATCTTCTATTTCTCTACATTGATTCATACAGTAGTTCTCTTTTTCCCTACATACATCATTGAACAGTTGCGGGCAGCATTCTTATCCTATTTCTGTCCCCCGTTACTTTTGCTTCTCATCAGTCTTTAACTGCTTTAACTGCTTGAACTTTCCTTTATCATCCAGTGTATACAGGGATGAGGCACCTGTAGCTTTCCAGATGATGCTGGACTGTGACTCCCATCATCTTTCACCATTGGAGAATGTATGCAAAGCTGAACACTGGGCAACATGCATACCTAGGGCTGCATCCACACTGCACAATTAATGCAGCATGACACCACTTTAACTGCCATGGCACAATGCAATAAAATTCTAAGATTTGTAGTTTTGTGAGATATTTAGCTTTATCTCTCAGAGAGCTCTGGTGCCACACAACAAACTACAAAAGTCAGGATTCCATAGAATGGAGTCATGAGAGTTAAAGCAGTGTCAAACTGCATTAATTCTGCAGTATGACAGCAGCCTAGAAAAGATTTGCTTTGCATTTCTATTTGTTGCTTTTGCTGCTTCAGCCTGCAAGAGAGTGGAATGAATTAAAAGTTAATCAATTTAAATTTAATCAATTCATTAAAATTCATTTTAAAACAGAAACTCCCCCCCCTTTTTTTTTTTTACTCAATGTAGAAAAGTAGGCCATTCTCCCATTTTTGTTTCATCATGCTGCTGTAAAAGGTGGGGGGCAGTTTTGAAATGTCCCTGATGTCCATGCACATTAAGGTCTTATCTGATGCATTTTGACACCACTTTAATTGCCATGGAGCAATGCTATGCAATTCTGAGATTTGTAGTTTTGTGAGATATTTAGCCTTCTCCATCACAGTGCTCTGGTGCCACAACAAACTACACACAATTCCATAGGATGCAGCTGTAGCAGTTGAAGAGGTGTTAAAGTGCATTATTTCTGCAGTGCAGATTAGACAAAGAGGCAAAGAATGTACAAATCACTGAATAATAAATGAGGATGAAGGCAAAGCCAGACAGGGCCAGCATCGTGTAGTGGTTTGAGTGGAGTATGACTCTAGTGACCAGAATTCAAATCCCTGCTCAAGCAAAACAAAGCAAAACAAGACAGGATTGCCTGGGGGTAAATCACACTCTCTCAGCCTCCAAGGATGGCAATGGCAACCTCTCTCTGAAGAAACTTGCCAAGAAAACCCTATACTAGCTTTGCCTTGTTTGTTATTGTAAACTTCCCTTGAGTCATCCCAGACTCAAGGCAACCTTATGAAGGAGACAGTTCCAAGACATCCCATCCTCCACCACTCTGCTTTGGCCCTGTAAATTCATGCCCATAACCTCCTTGATTGAATCTATCCATCTAGCTTGCAGGCTTCCTCTTTCTGCTTCCTCCCACCTTTCCCAGCATTACTGTCTTTTCTAATGAATCATGCCTTCTCATGATGTGTTTGAAGATCATCTTGGCTTCTAGGCTTGGTCTGTTTAAGGACCAATTTGTTTGTCTTTTTGGCCATCCACAGTATCCTCAGCACTCTTCTATAGCACCAGTTTTTAATTTGGTCATATCCTCCATTTCCCCATCAAATATCCTACACTTTGCAATGCCTAGCTCTCCTTTGCAGTGAGGGCATGTGGTCACCTTGCTTGTATGCTGATCAAATATGAGTAAACTTGTAAAAGTATGCTCTTCTTTAATTTGGCCATGTCCTCCATTTTTCTTCAAATATCCTACACTTTGCAGTGCCTTGTCCTCCATTGTGGTGAAGGCATGTGGCCACCTTGTTTGCATACTGACCTAAATTGTGTAAACTTGCACAAGTATGTTCTTTTTCTTTAATTTGGCCATATCCTCCATTTTCCCCTCAAATATCCTACACTTTCCAGTGCCTACTCCTCCTTTGCAGTGAGGGCATGTGGCCAACTTACTTGCATGCTGACCTAAATTGTGTAAACCTGCAGAAGTATGTTCTCCTTCTTCTTAATAGTATCTTTAGTCTTTAATTTGGCCATATCCTCCATTTTCCTCTCAAATATCCTACACTTTCCAGTGCCTACTCCTACTCTGGGGTGAGGGCATATGGCCATCTTACTCGCATGCAGACCTAAACTGTATAAACTAGTAGAAGTACGCTCTTCTATAATTTGGCCATATCCTCCATTTTCCCTTCAAATACCCTACACCAGGGGTAGGCAACCTTTCCCCTTTAAGGGCCAAGGGACTTCAGCTCCCAGAAGCCTCAGCCATGTTGGCCTATAATAGTCCCATGTTGGCCAATAGCTCCTGGGATTCTGGGAGATGAAGTCCCTCGGCCCTTAAAGGGGAAAGGTTGCCTACCCCTGTCCTACACTTTCCAGTGCCTTGTCCTCCTTTACGGTGAGGGTTATGTGGCCATCTTACTCGCATGCAGACCTAAATTGTGTAACCCTGCAGAAGGATGTTCTTCCTCTTTAATTTGGCCATGTCCTCCATTTTCCCCTCACGCAACAGCAACAACAACAACAACAGGCCAAAGCCAGAACATTCTGAGGGGCGCTGAGGGAGTGAAGGGAAGGGAAGGGAAGGCGCGCCTGAGGTAACCAAGGCCGCACTGCGCGCCGGGCCGCCATTTCGCTCCACCCGCCTCGGCCGAGGGAGCCAATCCGCGCGGGGGATGTTGGCGGCGGGGCGGAGGAGGCCCGGTTGCTACAGCAGCCCCAGAGTCTTGAGGCGGAGGCCAGCAGGATCCCAAGCCCGAGCCTGAGGGGGCGGCGGCGGCGGCGGCGGTAGTGTCAGTGGCAAGGGCGGGAGGAACGACGGTGGCGCGACATGGAAGGTCTGGAGGGCCAGAGAGGGGTGTTGAGGGGCAGCCTCGCCCCATTTGGGGCCCGCAAGCCTTGCAAGGAGGGCGGGCCGGGCCTTTGTGCGCAGCCTGGTTTGGGGAGGCGAAATGGGGCGCAAAGGGGTGCCGCCTCTCCCTGTGGAAAGGCGGTGGCTCCCCACATTTTTACTCCCAGAGAGAAGAGGAGGAAAGGGGCAGGATAATAAGGGGCGGGGTGGCCTTTTTTCTGGGCACAGAGGGAGCAGGACGAGGTCCTGCATTTTCCTGGACCTGTCCTACATTTCAGCCCCCTTCTGTCCAATCCAGGAGGAATTCCAATATGTCCTCCATTTTGAGAAGGGCTAGGAAGCATGCGTTGACATTCCTAGGAGTGTTTTGAGCCTTGGTTTGGCCATGTCCTCCATTTTTTTAGAATGTCCTCCATTTAGAGCAGGGCTAAGAAGCATGCATGGACATTCCTAGGAGTGTTTTGAGCCTTGGTTTGGCCATGTCCTCCATTTTTTTAGAACGTCCTCCATTTAGAGCAGGGCTAAGAAGCATGCATAGACATTCCTAGGAGTGTTTTTAGCTTTGATTTGGTCATATCTTCCTTTTTTTTTATATCTTCCATTTTGAGCAGGGCTAAGAAGCATGTATTGACATTGTTATGAGTGTTTTGAGCTTTGATTTGGCCATGTCTTCCTTGTTTTTAATATAACTTCCATTTTGAGCAGGGCTAAGCATGTATTGACATTCCTAGGAGTGTTTTTAGCTTTGATTTGGTCATGCCTTCTTTTTTTTTTTTTTTTAAACGTCCTCTGTTTTGAACAGGGCTAAGAAGCATGCATTGACATCGATAGGAGTGTTTTGAGCTTTGATTTGGCCACGTCCTCCATTATTTCAATGTCCTCTATTTTGAGCAGGGCTAAGAACGTGCATTGACATTCCTAGGAGTGTTATTAGCTTTGATTTGGTCATGTCTTTCTTTTTTAAAATGTACTGCAGTTTGCAGCCTTATTTTCCTTTGCTCTGAGGACAGGGTGACCAGTCATCTTCCTTTTCCAGGACCTGTCCTACATTTCAGTCTCCTGTCCAGGAGGAATTCCAAAAGGTCCTCCGTTCTGAGCAGGAAGAAGAAGCATGCATTGACATTCTTAGGAGTGTTTGATTTGATTTGGCCCTGACCTCCATTTTTCTTGCATGTCCTACATTTGGCAGGACCCTGTGAGTTCAGGGTGACCAGATGTCCTCCTTTTCCAGGACATGCTGCCCTCCATTTCAACCTTCTTTCTAGGAGGTATTCCAAAATGTCCTCCATTTGGAGCAGGACTAAGAAGCAGGAATTTATATTTTTGTATGAGTGTTTTTGCTTTCATTTGGTCATGTTCTCCATTTATTTTTTAATGTACTGTACTATCTTTTGCAGGGCCTTGTCCTCCTTTGAGGTTAGGACAGGGTGACCAGACATCTTCCTTTTACTGGACATGTCTTGCATTTCAGCCTTCTTTTCAGGAGGAATTCCAAAATGAGCATTCTGAGCATGACTAAGAAGCATGAATTTCAATTTCTATCAGTATTTTTAACATTTATTTAGTCATGTCCTCTGGGTTTTTAAAATGTACTGCATTTTGCAGGGCCTTGTCTTCCTTTGCTTTGAGGAGAGGGTGACTAGAGGTCGTCCATTTTCCAGGACCTGCCCTACATTTCAACTTTCTATTTAGAAGGAATTCCAAAATGTCCTCCATTTGGAGCATGACTAAGAAGCATGAATGCATGGTTTTTAAATTAGTGTTTTTAGCTTTTATTTGAATTTTGGAGTGCCATGTCCTCTTTTGAGGTTAGAACAAGGGAGACCAGATGCCCTCTTTTTCCAGGACACACCCTCCATTCCAGCCTCCTTTCCAGGAGGAATTCCAAAATGTTCTCCATTCTGAGCCTGACTTAAGAAGCATGACTTTATATTTTTGTATTAATGCTGTGCCACATCCTACATTTTTCTTGAATGCCCAACATTTTGCAGTGCCTTGTCTTCTCTTGCAGTGATGACAGGCTGACCAGACATCCTTCTTTTTCAGGAGTTGTCCTATATTTCAAGTTTCTGTCCAGGAAGAATTTCAGAATGTCCTTCATTTTGAGCATAACTAAAAAGCATGAATTTACATTTATATTTGTGTATTTAGCTTTTATTTGGTCATGTCCTCCATTTTTCTTGTATGCTCTACATTTTTCAATGCCTTGTCCTCCTTTGTGGTTAGGATATCTGGTCACCAAAGGATTTTCTGGGCAATCCACCAAAGAATCACCCTTCTTTGTTAGCACAAATCCTTGGTTCAGGGTTAAACCCCTTCCTTGTCACTCCCTGTTAACAAAATCTATTGCGAGGGGGGACAGCTGAGTCTCGGACTCTGAAGTTTTCTGTTTTTAGAAAATAAGGCTGTGTGTGTGTTTTTTTTTATGTTATATGTTACTGTATGCAAGTCAACATTATTGTTAATGCTTGTGAAGGTTATTAAATAAACTGATTTTTAAAGAAGACAGCAAGAGGATTCCCACAACCCCATCCCCATATATGTGTGTTTGAAATTGGGATTTTCTAGAAATGAAAAGAGTAGAGGAATGGAAGTTGGATAGCTGAACAAGAGGCCTTATTTTTTGCTTTGGTAAAGTGTATGTTTTGGTGGACATTACCAGTTGCAGAATAATGATAATACAGTCGTCCCTCCCAATTCACAGGGGATCTGTTTTGGACCACCACCCCGTGAAAATGAAAAACCACACATATTCGAGCCCCATTGAAAATAATGGCAGCGCACCATTTTGTCCCTCCTGGCTTTCCTGTCCACAGAAATTCAGAACCGCAAATGGGAAGTCAGTGAATCAGGAGGGATGACTGTAGTTGGTACAGTGGGCCCTTGTTATCCACTGGGGGTTGGGTCCAGAACTCTATGGATACCAAAATCCGTGGATGCCCAAGTCCCATTAAATACAGTGGCATACCAAAATGGTGTCCCTGATATAAAATGGCAAAATCAAGGTTTGCTTGTTGGAATTTACATGTTTTTAAAATATTTTCAAGTGGTGGATGGTTGAATCCATGGATAAAGTATCCATGGATATGGAGGGCTGACTATGTGTACACAAACACACAACATACACACACATGTATATACATTTTCTTAATTCCCTAAACTATTCAGATTTCTGATTCAAGTTTTTAAATGCAACTCTCTCCATGCTTCTTGAGCTATTTCAAGTAGCAGTTTGACAGGAGGGGACGAAGCTGATTGTAAGTGGTTGTAAATAACTATGATACTAGCAATCTGGTGAGGTGGGTTTTTTGGTCTCTCTCTCTCTCTTTTTTTCTTTGTGTGTGTGTTTGTGTGTCTGTCTGTTTTGACCTGGAATGCATTCAGTAGTATGAGCAAAGAGATGCTGAGAGACCCATTTTTGATGGAACCCTATATTCTTGCCAATTGCTTCAATTATGGATACAGAAAATGTAATGGTGAAAATGATTTCAGTGTTATATGGAGAGAAAGGCCTAAACTTGGAAGGAGTTCTTTGCTGGTTTAGGCATTCTCCCCTTTGGTGGAGTAAGGTTTGGCCGACTGCTCTTTCCACATCGGTATTATCTCATTCCAGAGCAATGACCTTGTATGGCTAGTTTTGGCTGTGCTACCTCAAGTAGCATAGCATTCTTGTGCCATATGCGGTTTAAAATATTTCATGTATAGTAGATCCTTCTGTTCATGTGGTCAGCATTCTTGTCACATCTAGCCAACAAAATACTCATTTATTTTTTTGCTGTGGACAGCTGACATTCTGAGGATGACAGCATTGTTTGGACTGCTTTGTCATCCTCTTTTTTATTCTTTGTTTTGCATTGGTCCTCCCTTGCATGTCCTATAACAGTCACAGTGAACAAATCCTTTTCTCATATTGACAAGTTATAGTAGAGGAAGGAGTAATGATGATGAAAAACTTTGAAATAATTAAAGCTGAGCAGCTTGCCTCAGAAGGGAAAATAAAATGAATTTCAGGACTCTTGGGCTGAAATCCTGTCCAGGTTGTTTAAAGCCCATGGAAGTTAAAATACTCTGAAGTATTGTAGCCGTTGCCTTTAAAAATGCAATCCTACGCATGTCTATTCAAAAGTAATTCTCACTGAATTCATTGGGGCTTACTGCAGGAAAATGCATAGAGGAATTCTTCCTAAGACGTAGAATTGCTTCTGGTACAGGTTGAAGTGTCTCTTATCTGGAATTCTAAAATACTCCAAAATCCAAAATTGTTCATATGGGTGGATGAGATATGACACCTTTGCTTTCTGATGGTTCAGTGTACACAAACTTGATTTCATCCACAAAATTACCGTATTT
>CM034706.1:39814663-39841469 GCA_020142125.1 Phrynosoma platyrhinos | reverse complement strand
CTGGGAAAAACCCTGATCCTGGGTGGTTTTCATTTGCATTTTGATGGGTCTTGATTTTAGTGTTTTTCAGGACTGGTAGCCAAACGTTGTTCACTTTAAGGGTTTTTTCTTTCCTGTTGAAGTTGTCTAGGTGTTTCTGGATTTCTGTGCATTCTTGATAAAGCTTAATTTAGGTGAGACATTGAACCACCATATTGTTCTGAACACAGTCTGGTTTGATATGTAAACTAGGAAGGGTTGGGCCCAGTTACTACTAGGAATGCATACTAACAGGCTCAATCTTTATTTCATTCTCATATCTGAGAATGAAACCAAGCTACATGTTGTATGTTAAAGACTGGATTGGGCCTTAAGGATTTGTGTGCTGTTAAATTTTGTCTTATCCCTTGAATTAATATTATCTTTCAGAGGATCCTTGAAATCGAAGATGGTAGCACCTAGTAATATGAGAAATGCTGGTGTGAGCATAATGGCAAACAAAAGAAAAGCATACAGTTCCGAAAGCTACTTAAACAGGTAAATTTTGCAGTCTTGTAAAAGCAAATAGTTGTTTGGGGAATAAGAGGGCTTACAAATTCTGATTTCTAAACTTGTAATGTGGAAGGACAGCCTAGAAATAATGCAGAAATAAAGGTATCATTTAGCATAATCACTTGGTGTGGGATGATGATACAGTAAGAAACAATTCATGGGCGTGGGCAACTGGGCTTGATGTGGAAGTCTAAGAGGAATAAATAATAGTTGTTTTGACTACTCATAGTCCTCAACAAGAGTATATGATCCTTCAAATGAAAACAATAACAGGTTGAGTATCCCTTATATGAAATTCCAGAATCCAAACCTTTTTGATGTATGTACCCATACCTATTCTGCCAACCTAGCAGTTTGAAAGCATGTAAAAGTGCAAGTAGATAAATAGCATATTCCCACTTTGATGGAAAGGTAACAGCATTCTGTGTAGTCATGCTGGCCACATGACCACAGAGTCATTTTTGCACAACACTGGCTCTTTGGCTTAGTAATGGCGATGAGCACTGCCCCCTGCAGTCAGTTATGACTAGACATTCATATCAAGGAGAAACCTTTACCTTTTTAACTGTACTGTATTTGCAAGGCTGAAGAGAGACACAACTGGAGAGAGACACAGATCTGTGAAAGGGCAAGAGGCATGGATTCATGCCAAGCACTATGCTTGGATACCTGCCATTTCACAGTTCCTCAGTTTCTCACTAGCCTCATTATGTCTCATTATATATATATATATACACGTACAGGTATTCCAAAATCTGAAAAATCCAAAATGCAGAACACTTCTGTTCCCAGTATACTTGTAAGAAACAATAATATATATAAGCAATTATAAAGCTGCTTTCATATTAGTGATTCTTGTGATTGTTCTGTTAAGATTGTTTCTAAGAGCGATGAAGTTTTGCTTAGGTGAAGGCTGTTAAACTTTTCCTTCCCTGCCATCTCTTGACCTGCTTTTAACTGAGAAGAAGCAAATCAGAGCAGGATCCATTCCTCTATTTCTCTTCATCATCAACATGAAGTATACTGGGAACAGAAGTGTTCTGCATATGTGGACAGAAAAAAGGAGTTAAACACAGTATTTGGGTAACACTTCATCAGCAGTCCCATAGCAGCCTAGTGGGATGACTAATTAGCAAAACAGGCAAACGGGGCAATCACAGTCACAGAACTTCCATTTTATGTCATTTGTGATCTTATATTTCACTTTATTTTACATGGGGATGGTTCCTACTAATTTGACTTCAACCTTTATTGAGGGAGACAAATGAAAATGTGTATAGCAAAGATCCAATTTAATCCACAAAACTGAAGTTTTACAGTTCATCATTGTTTAAAAATGACAGTGCTCCCTCCACATTTGCTGCGGTTAGGGGTGAAAGACCCCTGTCAATGTGGGAAAACTGCAAATAAAAAACAATAACATTATTTTTACCTAAAAGAACATCTCTCTAGGAATCTCCAGGTCCTCCAGTTCTGTGGTCAAATGCCTAGACAAGTGTTTTCTCTAGGAACATCTAGGTTCTCCAGCACAACTCTATGGTCAACCTTCAGCAGAATTGTGCTGAAAGACTCCTAGGGAGAACATATTAATCAAAATCACAAATAATCAAAACTGCAAAAGTCAACGCTGCAGATGTGGAAGGCCAACTATACAATTAGGCTTGTGAAGTAGCTTGTTTTGGGGTTTTGTAAGAAGGCCACAGATTTTAAATTGAAAAGGTATTATGTAGCAGTGGTTAGAATTGATATTATCATGCACAAATATTTATGTAACCTTTGTCATGTTTTAATTAATTATTTATGCTTGATGAAGGACTGGATATGAGAGCGGAGATGGCTCATCTTCTGTCAATGGAGGAGGTTCCAAAAACAGTGAGGGAAACTCACCTGCACAGTTACCAAAATTCTGTTACGAATGTGGCGCCAAATACCCAGTTGAATCTGCAAAATTCTGCTGTGAATGTGGAGTCCGAAGAATGGTTTTGTGAATGCTTATATGCAGCAGAGTAAAAGATAGCCAATTATTATGTTTGCTATGACTGCATGGAAATCTCTGTGATACCTCTGCATCAGAACTCACACTAAAACACCTTAGTAATATTCTGAAAGCAATGTTTTTTTTGGTTGCAAAGTAATTTATATAGATATATAAATATACTATATATAAAAACAAAGGTACCTAAAACTGTGCCATTGAAAAAGGTGTTCTTGAGAAACTATTGAAAATATCTTTAATGGATTGAATTATTGAGCATTCTTGTAATCTTTCTTTGTATTATATCCATTGCTATTCCCCCTATAATTTTTGTCCTGAAACATCTGGTTTAAAGAAAATGTTCTACTCTAGAAGTAATTTTACATTAACAGTACTGGTTTAAAATCGTATTACACCATAGAATTCATTTTATATAAACACTGGCTGATGCTCTTACAAGTCATCTGATGGCTTGATGAGTCCTTATAAATCTCATTAATCACAGAAATAGGTTCAATTTAGATTGGTTGATTAATTCAGTTGCATTATTCTAACTGATCAGTTTATATTCTTCTCAAGTCTGCTTCCAAATGACTATATAGTGACATGTGTACAGGTATGTCCTTTATGTATGATGTAACATTTTTCACATTTTCTTCTTTAAATAAAAGTGCTTAGGATTCCACATACTTACCCTCTCCTCAGAAAGGGAAGGCATAAAATATAATGAGATGTCTGTTGTGATTTACATTATCCCTGCAATCCTCAAATATAGAGCTATGACTGCAAAATAACAGTAAGAATAGAAATAACCTTTTTAATTTTTTTAATTTGGAACAAATGAGTTTAAACTGTGACACCCAAAATATATTTTTGTCTTCATGGAATTTTGTACTTTGCTTTTATGATACTTTCTGAGATTAGCACAAAGTTAACTAACTTCAGTGTGAGTAGAACAGCACACTGAAGCTCTTCCTCTGCCTCAGTATTAAGCTGATTCTGTTAGTAATAGTTTACATTTTGTTTTTTCACTTGGTGATGAATCCCACCTCATTTAATCATGCCTTTCCCCCAGATTAGTTTGTTCATTTAGTTTCAGATTGCTCCTTCTAAGCCATTGTCAATTCAAGAATAATAAAATTTAAGCTTCCAGCCAAGCACTTTGTAGCATTTGGCCCAACATTGCACAATTGTTAATCTAATTTTAAAGTTCATTTTTCAGTATTTTTAAATTGTGCTCACTATGTCTATTGACAACTGGAAATATATTTTTCTGATCACATTTCTTTTTCCTATTTTTCTTTTTCTTTCCGTACACTTCATGATGGAAAATGGCAGTTCCTGGATTATTAGAATGAAGGCCATTGGTGTGAAACTGTATCTGTGGATCTTGGCTTTTCTTTTTAAAAGCAGTAATGCCCCCCTCCAATTTTGTGCTACTACCCAATTTGAATTCTAGACAAATAGCTGATACTCTGCTGTTGCATAATATTTAATGGGTGTGTTTATAATAGCTATATGTAGTGGAACTAAACCAATAAGGAAGCAAGAGATCATAATGTATAGAATTGCGGGGGTGGGTGGGGTGGGACGCTTGTATGCACACACAATACTGTATCAATTTCTCATGTATTCCGTCCAGATAATTTTAAAAAATCTTCATTATGAAGATTTCATCTGGCACCCAGCTGGCCAGTTTTGCTTTCTATGTATGATGTTATAGACTGAATTTTAGTGGGAGAGTGGGCATTAAAAATACAGTACTTTAGCAGTTGCACTTTGAAAATATGGATTTGGGGTAATGAGGGTTTAATAGGCCCAATTTTTAATACTGAATTTTGGTGATGATTCTGCAGTGGTTATGATCAACCTGAACCAGGAAGATGACTATGTAACTTGATTTAGCATTTGAAGCCATCATTTTAAATTTTATTTAGAGTGAATGTTTTATATGGGCTTGACTGTGATAGAAATTTAAAGAATATCAATAAATGGATCTTAGCTAAGCATTATGAAAATATAACTGATGTTAGTGGGAAAAGGCATCTTTGAATCAATCTGCTGTTTTGTATCCTTTCATAATAATTGTTCACTGTCTTTACTTTCATTTGTTATTTTATAATCAGGATCAATTGAGAATAGACCAAAATGTTTCTGAATGGGTCCCGACCCCATTTTCTGTTTAGATCTCCTGCCATTTTGTGATGAAGATTTACTGTTGAGGGACATTTAAGAAGATGTAACACAGGGTTCCATGCAATGGCTGGAGATGTTCAGGGTCCCAGTTTTTGGCCATTGTCCTCTATTTGAAGCATTCTTGACATTTGACATCAACAGTGGTCTAGAGCCAAAAGGGAATGAGAGAAGCATCCAGACCTTCCTTGTATGTGCAGCCATCCTGAGAATGCACAGAGCTGTGATCCTTGCTATATTCTAAACTTCAGAGATATTTTGAGCCTTTTCTCTAAACCTTAGGAGAGAAAGGAAAAAAAAGCTTCCCAGAACATTACCTTTGGCTTTTTGTTACCCAGAAAATTAATTAAAGCAACATTATTCTTACCTGGTAGCAAGGTAAAAGGTCTAATCCAAATAATCAGTGGGATTTTGCCACTGACTTTTGGGATAACTGGGTTATATCCTTCAATTAATGAGAGTATGTTGCTGTTCTTGCAATAGCTATCTAATTGTGTTTTTCCCCTCCTTTTATGTATATGAACACTGCATCAGACATGTTATTCTATATCATGTACATACTAACCTTCACAAAGAGACAAGCTCATTATATTTAACAATTCGCTCAGGGTTGATTCATAATATTGTTAAGCACAGGAATTAATTGCCATGTTTGAATATATTGTTCTAATGACAGTGACACAGAGATGAGTCTCATTGTACCTGAAAAGCAAACGTATATTCAAACCTTATGGTGAAACTAGAGATGCTCTGTTTTGGCCACCAGCTATTTGGAGAGATTTCATGTGCGTCATTCACCAAAGATCCAATATATTTGTATTATGTTTTCTTGTGTTTCTACAGATGTTTTATTACACGTACCTAAGAACACAGATTTCTTGTTGAATCTGCTTAGTATCTTCAGTATATTATATCTTTGTTTTTGTTTTCTTGTAGCTAGAAAGAATAATTTCTACGGGTTATGTGACCTTTTACTGTTTGCTCTACCTATGTTTGCTCCCCACTTCCAGTTCAGTTTAACTGCAAACAATCTGTAAATACTTAATATGTTATCTAGATATGTTAAAAATAAAGTAACTTGTTGCATACAGAAACATTGTTTCTTCTTGATGTAGTGGCTTATTATACTTAATTTACTTATACTCCTGGCAGCAGCCATGTTACCAGTATATTGGCTTTCATGTTCTGCAGTCTTATTTGCTCAGTGTCTTAAGTAAAATGTGGGAGTATATATGGGTAAGTTGACTGAAACCTGAAGCCCTTCCACAATGCACAATTGTTGTACAGTCAGCCCTCCTTATCCATGGATTTTTTATCCACAGATTCAAGCATCTACAGTTTGAAAATATTTTTTAAAAAGTAGCAATTCCAAATAGCAAATCTTGATTTTTCCATTTTATATGAGGGACACTGTTTTATTATGCCATTGTGTTTAAGGGATTTGAACATTCATGGTCCTGGAACCAAACTCCAGCAGATAACAAGGACCCACTGTACTAGGGGGGACATGGTGGCTCAAGTAGTTAAGAGGCTGACTGTCGATTGCAAGATAGCCAAGTTGGCAGTTCAAGGCCCAGGTGCTATGTGATGGGGTGAGCTCCTGTCACTAGTCCCAGCTTCTGCCAACCTAGCAGTTCAAAAGCATGCAAATGCAAGTAGATAAATAGGTACCACTTTGGTGGGAAGCTAACAGCATTCTGTGCAATCATGCTGGCCATATGATCACAGAGAAGTCTCTGACATTGTTGGCTTTTTGGCTTAGTAATGGAGATGAGCACCGCCCGCTACGGTCGGACACAACGACAACCTTGTCAACGAGGAATACCTTTACCCTACTGTACTAGGAATCCACTTTTAACTGCCAGAGCAACATCCTGTGGAAACCTAGAATTTATAGTTTAATGAGGAATATTTAGCATTTCAGCCAAAGGGCTCTAGTGCCACAGACCAAACTACAAAATCAAAATCCAGGATTCCATAGGAGTCAGCTTCAGCAGATAAAGGGGAATTATAGTGTTATAATTGTTTAGTGTAGACGAGCCAGTGCATATATGTGCATATGTGGCATATATATAAAACTTAGGAAATATTGAAAATTTCAGCCTTCCCAGGTCAAACAATTTCAGCCCTGATAGGGTCCTAAATCTGTTGTTATACCATTAACTCTAGTGATCTGGAAAACTCACTAAAGTTTGCAAAGTTTTAAGATCTTTTACACCGAGTTACCATTTTGGATGGATAGAAACTTAAATTTCCAATGGTGCCAGAATTATTTGGCTGTTTTACCTATAGTTGCATTTAACTGAAAAAGATTAGTGTTTTTTGTCTGTAACTAGCTAGCCTGGATTTTCCCCATGAGAAGAAATGAGGCTGCTAATCCATTATTAGATCATAAGGAAAAAGCCATGGGGGTGGGAAGGAGAAGAAGATATGTTTTAATCAATTGCTGGCAAACATCTGCTACAACACAAAATGAAGTGTAATACTCAAGAACAGGTGCTAGTGTGCAATGGAAATTGTCATGTGTGCTAGCCTTTATAGGAAAAAAAAATGACAACAAGCCTTCAAAATATCATATATATTTATTTATAAAATGTGCACTGGCTTGTTTTTATATTAAATAACCAAAATGGCATATAGTACAAATTCATCAACACAAAACAGCACCATCATTGAGGGAAGCTTTCTTAACAATTAAAGAAGAATAACACCTTAGTCATTGCCTCTTAAATATTTTGTAGAACTTTCCCACCCATCTGTCACCTGACAAGTGATAGAATAGCTTTTCCCAGTCTAATGCCCTCCACCTACATTGGGCTTTAAAACTATCATCCTCAGCCAATAGTTGTATTGGTTGGTATGACAGCTCAACATGTTCGGAGGCACTGGGAAAGACTATATTAGTACCTCCCAAATCCACCAGAGCACAGAGTATTCAGAAAATGAACTGCCACCATTACAGATATTCTCTAGTGTACTATGTGAAAGCGAGAGGATCCAAAATCTAAAGCAAATACTAGATTTCAGATAAGGATATATGGAGGGAAGGAGGATCTTTTAACTATCCAGCTTCCCAGCCATGTAGGGCTTTAAATTTTAAAAAAAATCCAAAAAGCCTCACCATCTCCATCCCACTCTTTGAATTGTGATAGGAAACACACAAGAGCCAGTGAAGTGAGATCAGATAAGCATGCACCTTTAAGTCATTTCTGCTATATGACAACCCTAAGGCAAACCTATCATGGGGTTTATCTCCTTTGAATTTGTTGAGTCTACCCTAAAAGCACCAGATCCTGATTAGTACTTAGATGGGAGACTGCTAATGAGTAATAAGTGTTGTAGGCTATATTTCAGAGGAAGGAGCTGGCAAAACCACTTCATGAATCTTTCTTGCCTAAATAAGACAAAGTCATGAAGTTGCCATAAATCAGCAGGTGACTTGAAGGCACATACACAAAGCTGCTGCTAATGCTTAATGCAATCAAATGCATTTTTTAAATTTCCATATGTAAGTCATACTGAAAAAAACTATCTGCATCTTGTTGAATTTTTAAAAGTTTAATGGAACTCTATGCTTCAATGCCAGAATATAAAATTGGACCATTATCTTGAACTGAAGAATAAATAAGAATGGTTGGAAGTGTGACATACAGAATATGCATGATAATAGGTACTGAACATATAAAAAATAAGAAGGCACTGCTATGTAATATCTATATATTATTACAGTGATGTTTTGTTAGCATTGTATAAATGAATCCCTAAATATATTACTTTAATCCCTGAGAATGAGATCTTGGTTATATTTGCCATTATGTTTTCAAATACCAGTTGGCAACCTTCTGCTTTGATACAGACACTGCTCAGTCACAATTCTGTCACATCACTAACACTAGAACACACCAGAATAGATATTTATTAAAAACATAAAATGTAGAACATATCATAATGGATATTTAAGAATAGCTATAGTTGTATACAGTTAGAGTTATGGACAACTATAAAAGCATTAGTTAAATTAAATAAGCATCCTAGCTGTACAGTGGCAATATTATATAAAAATAATGTTTCACTACATTATATAACTTTGTTGCATTGAAAGGCATTCACTCAAGAAACCATCACACATGGACAATTCCTGAGTATTCCTGCAATAACTTGATTTCCAGTCTAACAAAGGAATGGAACTATCAGATTCAGAGTCCTTACTCAAGAAGCTACTTGTGCTTCCTTTTCACTATCATTCCCAAAACTTACCTTTCCTTTAAACCATAATTTGCTTCTTAGCCTGCCTTTTGTCCTAAAGAAGTATTTAGATCCATTAAGTAGAGTGGCTGTTATACTATTGAGCAGTTATGAAAAAGTAAGCTAAATGTGTTTAGTACTTATGTTTACAACTGTGGCACTATCGCCACAATCACAAATGCCTCTCCTCCAAATCTACAGAGGTCCGCTGGCAACTAGGTGCCGAAGGATGACATTTCCATCCACCTCCCACCAATGATCTATGGTGTAACAATTGAAAGGAGGACCCCTGTAACAACAACTTGTCACAGCAGATCACAAGTAGGAGGAGGCTAGAACCATCATCCTGCTGTACCCCAACTAATAATAATAATTTTTATTTGTATTTTCCCGCCTCTCCCTACGGATTGAGGCAGGATTACAAGTAGTATAAAAATACAAGACATAAAATATATGATAAAATCCTAACAAATGCCAATAGAACAAGCTTCCATCTTAGTGTAGCTGCTAATGTAGGTTTGGAGAGGCGAGTCCGATAATGATACATAGTTACACATTCATAACTACAACTGTGATGTAGGATCTTTGCCAGTACTAGTAAAATTTAACTAGTTTTTTTTTAATTTATTTATTGAAAGGTGGTAAGTTGCTTTCTTTGAGTGCTGCTCTTTTCTTCAATTAAAGATAAAATAACTAAAAATATAGGGCAAGATCCTGTGTCATCAGACACAACTACAATGACATAACTTTGTCTAACGATGCCATCATCCTACCCACCCACCCCCGAAAAAGTACCTTTTCAATCCAGTAGCACTCCCACCAAAGCATTTCAGAGGCGCTGCAGTTTAGGGCATTGGGAAATGATATCCAGCTGCAAGGTGCTTTGTGAACAGGCAACTAGAGAAATATCTCATGTTCCTGCTAGAAATGCTCCTTTCATTGTGCTATGTGACCAAGAGAGCACTACTGTCATAGTTTTCTGGCATCCTAGCTGCATTGTCTCAAATCCTTTAGCTGGAGTGATGCCCTGTTGAAAAGGTAGGTGCAGGGACACATTAATTAATTAATTTCCATAAACATGAAACCCCAAAGTTATGCGATTATAAGTCCAGCTTACAGTCTCATAACTACTGAATAGTCATAGTTTAAAAGGCAGGTACACACAGATCCTAAGAATAATGGAAGTGCAAATTACAGTTCAGTGCTCCATTTGTCTTGTTCAGTGCTTCCATTCCTGTTGAGACATGGAGGATTCAGCTTATATTCTTTCAACTTTTTCTTTCAGTGCCCTCTCAAGAACAAAAATCCTTAGTCTTAGGGCATTGGTACCAGAGATCTGTATAAGCAGTGCATACTTTTAATGTAGAAAAATGATCTGCTCTGAAAAACTAGAGCATTGTAGGTCCATCTGTAGCAATCTTCAAACTATTGGATAAATTCAATCCAACATATTTGTAAGTCTGAAACAATTTTCTTTGTGTAGCATACAGTGTCAGATGTTTGGCAGCCATTTCTGTGATGACGACACCTGCGTTTTGGTGGTTTTTGAACAACTGTTGTGTTACATCCCTATATTAAAACAAATAATTGGTTAAACTAGTGATTTATATCTAATTCAGTGGACCATTTCAAGCTTGTAAGTAGACATTCTGTAATAAATCATAATGTTTTGTATCATATTAAAGCTTTTATAAAAAAGATCAAAGAATAAAAATACATATGGTGCCCATTAATTGTTTTTACTAAAACAGTGTCAATATTGAGTACAGTCAATGTCCACAATTTTAGAAATGTTGACAAACCCACATATTCCCACTTCTTGAACATATACAAGTGAATGCTAACAAATGAATTTAGGTTACTGTTAGCATTCTTGACTGCTTCTCTAAGATTTTGGTTAATGCACACACACACACACACACACACACACACACACACACACATATTTGCATGCAAACTTCCATGGCCAAGACCTCTGAAGGCAACTTACAAAACATCATTTGAATTCAGATAAATATTATGCTTCCAAATCAACAGCATATGCAGTGCTTTCAGTGCAGAACCCCACTGATCTTTCTTTTAACATCCACCGTTGATTCATTCTGCCATGTACAGAATTGGTCTGGGAGTATATGTATTAAATACAGTCCCACAATTCTGGACATTCCCTCTAACATGCACATACTGAAAAACAGGGTACAAGTTCATACGAAATGTGGCCATTATGTTATAGCAAAGTATAGGTACTATGATGGTTAGAAGGTGAGTTCCAAAAACCTATTTTTTAAAGAAAGCATTTTAATATCAATTACATATTGATTCAGTTATGAAACCACTTAT
Organism: Phrynosoma platyrhinos; assembly: GCA_020142125.1. Classification (NCBI taxonomy): domain Eukaryota; kingdom Metazoa; phylum Chordata; class Lepidosauria; order Squamata; family Phrynosomatidae; genus Phrynosoma; species Phrynosoma platyrhinos. The sequence continues at coordinate 39,830,185 of CM034706.1, read as the reverse complement.
ATAAATACGAAAGCATTTATTACATTAGTATGCAAAAAAATATGTGATATCCCTTAGGAATTTAACACTGGTGAGGAAAGCTGGCATTCATTTATTGAAGAAACAGCCCTGTGAGTATTCAGTTTGAATTAAAGTCCCCCAGTATAAATTACCTGACTAGCACTGAATTTCTACATCACGCAAAGTAATTCATTGTACTCTCTTATACAGGGTGATTGTAAAGGCACACGGGAAGTGTGTGTAGCATTTTCTACACTAAATTATGCTATAAAAATTATTAGTAATAATTATTTAGTAATAGTTATTTAAATGCCAGTTCACAAGACATTTGGGAAAACATTTGTAACTTTTGAAGTTTTTCATATCTTCTTTTGTGTTTTCTTTGGTTTTCTTAAGAGCCTTATCGCATGAGAAAAGGAAAGCCGAAACAGAGTGGGAAAGTAGCAGCTATCTCTGTGCCTGTCTGCATGTCATGGTAGGACTTCCATTCTTTTCCTGAAGGGAATGGTCATAAAAGCATGCCTTTTGTTGAACAGATTTTCCAGAGTGACAAATGGCATGCTTTTATTATGACTAACTCCCTCAGAAACAGAATGGAAGTGCTGTTATGGCAAGTGGAGAGGGATGGAGAAAGTCACTACTCTCGTGCTCCATTTCAGCTTTCTTTTCGCACACAATAAAGCTGTACTGTCCAGGTATAAGAAGACTATGAAGTACAAAGAAAAATGGAAATTAAACTCTCCTGCTAACATACCTGCTTTAGCAGTTCCAGTGTCCCATTTGATACATCATCCATGCTATGTTGTAGGTTAGAATGGCCGAAGCATGTCTCAGATATTTTTTTAAGACACCGTGCCATACAACGTAGGGCTCTCTCCTATAACAAAATACATCTTAATGGGGTGTATTGATGCTGTACATTATCCAACAACCTTACAGACTGAATGTATGGATTGCTGAATTAACAATTAGACTCACATTTTATTTATTTTCTTTTTTGTGTTTGCCTGCTCTGCTTGAGCTAAGACAGAATTTAGAGGAGGATGGTAAGCATTTAAATTCGTGGGATTACAAATTAAATGAAGATAAGGTGTCCTTGAAATACACATGCATGTTTGGTGGACAGAATAAGTGTATAAATTCAACAGTACTGTTGTGGAGGTAAAATTTATTTCAAATTTTATGAGAGCTAAGGCAAACATCATTTATGACTAAGGTCCTAATCCACATTAGAGGCCCTGCACATAATCTAGAAAACAACAGAAAAAGAGTATTCATAGATTTAGTACCTACATCAGGGCTATGGCCCTGAGCTGGGAAGGGTACTATGAAAGTACTGAGGAATGATACGTGAAAGTAGCTGTAAGTAGAAGAATAAGTATGAATGGAGAGCATGAAAGGTGTCTGCTGTGCATAGTTTTTGTGCACATATTACACATGCATTAAAAGAACTTCACTGGTTGCATATTAACTGCTCAACCATGTTCAAGATTCTGCCACAGACATTTGTTTAACCAGTGCCTAACCAAGCCAGAATACTCACTTGAAGCCAAAATAATCGAACTTGAACTGAGGCCAGTTTACTTTGGACATCTCATGAGAAAACATGACTCAGGAAAAGACAATAATTCTAGGTAAAGTGGAAGTCAGTAGGAAAAGAGAAATACCACATTACCAATGGACTATGGCCACAGGTTTTCAAGACCTGAAAACTTTCAAGGGCTGTTCATAATTGAGGCTTATGGAGGATTCTCATTCATAGGGTCCTATTTACTGACTTGACAGCAAATAACAAACCTATACATGCTGAACTTAACACATGGCTGCTCTTGTGTGTTATAGGAAAGGAAGGAGCACGCACGTATAGTCAGAAGGAACAAAGTTGTTTCCCACAGATATTCCATACTTTCCTGCATGTGTTAATTTCATAACTACAGATGCATATTAGTCCAAAACATACTGCAGGAATAATCCAAGACTGCTTTAACTGTCCTGGCTCAGTGCTAGGAAATCCTGGGAATTGTGGCTTATTGTGGCACCAGAGCTCTCTGACAGATAAGGCTCAATGTCTTACAAAACTAAAGTTCCCAGAATTCCCTAGATTTGAGACTGTAGTTAAAGCGGTCTCAAACTGGATTATTTCTGCAGTGTGTTTTGGACTAGTAACTCCAGAAAAATCAACATTACCTTATTTGAATTGCAGCAGCACTTACATGGGGCAGCATTTCGTCCAGTTATATTCTCCTATAATAAACAAGTGTACAAGTAGCAACATTTAAGTGTAGATGTTTCTGCATGTCTCCAATACAATTAAGGGCTCATCCAAAAAGGAAAAGGTCACTGGAAGTATTAAGCATTTTCAGTTCTTTTTTTGTTTTGATTTTACTTCCATATTCCGAGGTTAACATCCTGGGTTTCTTTCCCCAAGTGGTGTCAAACTACATTATTTCTACAATGTAGATGCACCCAAGGATTCAGTGGCATCACTGAACCAATCTGCCATCCCTTCAACATAGCTGATTCAGTATTTGTGGCTGTATTTCAACTGTATCCAAAGCTAGATATGGCATTTTTCTTTCTATGCACCTTCTCACAGCCAATCATGTAGCATATCACATTTTTCCATACTGATTCACTTGCACAATTGGAAAACAAACTGATACAACCTATAACTAACTGCAGTAAGAAGCAATGACATTTCCAATTCAATTTCATCACAATTAACCACATGTGATTCTAGCACAGATAGCTGTTTCATCATTTACATATCATTTTCTCCTGCAATTATACTAGAGCAGGTATTCTGCTAGTAGGTAGAACTGACTGAATCTGATCTAATGTGATGCATTCATGTTGCATGATTCACTGACAATCTATTGCCTATCCCACTCAGATTTCAAGGATCCACAACCTATATCTGTTGGGTACAATTTTCCTCTGATGTAAACATTGTTCCTGTGGGTGTAGTCAGAACACTTTATTCTTGCTTCCAATCTTCTCTTTTGTAAAAGATATGAGAATATATATATATGGCACTTGTATGATTTATAAACCTGAAGGCAGGGGTATTATTAGGGGGTTGAAGGGGGAATGACACACTAAGGGGAGCACTACTGTTCTCCAAACAAATGCCTTTTGAAAGAAATGGCCTGTGGTGTTTATCTGCTATAAAATGCTGAAGAGATGGTGTAAGTGGGGCAAGGCTCAGTGGAAAAAGAAAGGAGAGGCCCCAAGTTTTAATTTTTTTATTTTAAATTAAAAAAAATAACATTTTAAAAATTATTTTAAAATTTTATTAGAAACATCACTATCTTACCAAATTTTCACTTTAACCATATGAAACAATGTACATGTAAATACATTTAGGCTGTGTGTATGATATTGTAATTTAAAGGTACCATTTTAATTTTGCTAGTTGTTTGTCACAATTATTGCTATTAATTCCAGTGATAAATGAGAATTATGACTAAGGATTCTGTATGTTGTGGTATGGGAGGAGGTCAATGGGAGTGTGATGCCAGGAGTTACCAAATCATGTAACACCAACTCTAGTTACCTGCCTGAGAGTAATTTTATACACAATACAAAGCCTATTGAACCATCAGAAGGCAAAGATGTCTCTCTCAGCCACCCATGATTCTGGATTTTGGAGTGCCGGTATTTCAGATTTTGGAATTCTAGATAAAGGAGAATCAACCTGTATTATTAACCACTGTCGCAACTCTGTGTAAGTATACTTACACATATACCACGAGCTAGCATGGTATAGGAGTTTGAGTGTTGCACTAGGACTCTGGAGAGCAGGGTTTGAATCCCCACTCTGCCATGAAATCCCATGTGGTGACCTTAGACAAATCACATTCTGTCAACCGCAGAGAAAGGCAAGGGTGAAGTGTTTCTGGGTAAATTTTGCCAAGAAAATCCCATGACATGTGGCCTTGGGGTCGCCATATGTTAGAAACAACTTGAAGGCATGCAACAACAGTACTTACACACTTGGCTAAACAAATGTCTGGTATGTTTCAATAATGCTTTAGGTAAACCTATTTGCTAATAGCAATAGCAATAGCACTTATATTTCTACGCTTTATAGTGCTAGGCACTCTCTAACTAGTTTACAATGTGTTAGCCAATTGCCCCCAACAAGCTGGGTACTCATTTTACCAACCTATGAAAGGATGGAAGGCTGAGTAAATCTGGAGCCTTGCAGGATTGAACTCACAATGTTTTGGCTACAGTATCAGCATTTAACCACTGTCCACCAGGACTAATAAATCATCCAGATGTCTATTCTGCCAACTTACTGATAAGCAAGTATGTAAATATCCAACTAGCCATCTGAGCAGCAGCATATCATAAATGTTCAGTTTACTATAGCCAGTAGACACTAAATATAGTTTATCAATTATGATTTAATTCCTTATTAAACAAATGATTCTATCATATTCACTTCCTTATTAAACAAATGATTCTATCATTTCAGTCAGAGAGCAATTCCTGGAGTAAACATGTTTAGAAACTCCAAATGCATTCAAAGAAACAATAGTCAAAATTTTCTGTTTTGCATGGTTCACTTCTGATTTTGAAGTATTAGTGTTTACAAACTAAATCATGCTTCTAGAAGCATTGCAGAGTATGTTCTGTGTGCTCCCTGCATCCTCTGTTTCAAATGAAAATTATCGTTTTTCAAGAGGCTGCTTGTGGTAGGCCTTCACGAGGTCTACTTTTGATACACAAACCTCAGTGTCTTAAGATTATACAGGCCCTTTCTTAGATCACAACATGTTCCCCATCTTAGCCCTTCCTCACTAACATCAGCTCCTTGGACATAGAGGGTTTGTTCCATAGATGCCAGCACCAAATCCTTGACTGTAGAGGGTAGCTGTTCCAGATGATCTCCTGGAGAGATTTGAAGGAATAGATACATGCATTTTGATGACAGTCTAGACATATTGTAGTCAAAGCAAAGGGAATCTTATAAACAGGTCAACATTACCTTAGTTATATTGCAGGAAATTGTTGTGGGTGAGATGCCTCCAAGTGTCTTAGTCTATAAGAAATTAAAACAAGCAACATTTAATATGTGATCACAGACTATTTAAAACACAAGATACCAATAATATAAAACAGAATACAAAAGATAAATGATATAAAATGGACAGAACAAGTAACATTTCATCAGTTATGTAAGGCCTTTAAACATACAGATGTTAGCAACCTGGTGAGCAGATAATTGTTCATAACTGTCTAGTATTTGCAATCATGGCACAATTGCCACAATCACAAATGCCAAAAAAAAAAACTTACTTTGACAGCCAGCAGTCATATTAAGCACCAGAGGCCCTGTTCTTCTGGCAATCAGGACACTCACTGCAGGATGATGTTTCCAGTCCCTTCCCACCAGCAAGCTGCAGTGTGATAATCAGAGGTAGGACCATTGTCACAACTCCTTGTCACACCACAGCTTCATGGCAGGTGGGATCTGAAAACATTATCCTGCACCACCCCACCCACCTGAACAGATCTCCATCACTGGTGTGCCTGCCAGCAGAACAGATCTCCATCATTTGATACCGCTGCCAGCTGTTAGGGTAGGTTTAGGGAGTTGGGCCAGGCAAAATATACATTCATAACTATGATGTAAGAGCTGCTGTTAAAGTTAAAAGTTGAGGGTCCAGCTACTGTATATGTGTCTGAATAATGCTGTAATATTATTAATCTTAGCAGTAGAGAAAAGAAATTTTGCAACAGTTTCTGTGTCATGTTTATTATCATCTGTAAATAGGTAACTCAGGTATCAATCAGGAGATCTTCTTGGGAATTTATTTAAGAGGGGTGTAATATATCTTATTTAATCATCTATATAAAAATTACAAAAGAAAAATACATTGTGTTGAGATCCTACTAATCCAGGTCACATGGGCAAATACAATGTTTGTATGGAATTCCCATGCAACACAGCAGAAATAATAATTATACTACTTTACTAATTTTAATAAATTAGACTAATTAGAAACATTTTAATTTATCTTGTCAGTGAAATAACACTCAGTAATATCTTAGAAGCCTACAAATTAATCATGTTACTATAATCAACTGTGGAAGTCTAAGAAATGCTGCTAACAAGTTATCATTTGCCATGAGCGGTTTATAGATTTGTTGATTGTTGTTCATTCTTTAACATCTAAACATTTTGTTGACCAAAAAAGGTCTTTTCCTTATTAAATATATAGATCACTTTAAAATTGAAATATGCAGGACACATTTATTTCTCCTGAAAATTAATGACCAGCATATAGCTTAAAACAAGTAACATTTAGCCTGAATACCTGAGATGAGTTTCATAAGCACAGAAAATAATCACAAAATAGCTTGTAGTATGTATAAAATGAGTTTTGATCACATATATTTAAGAAATATCCTGTCATATCATCTAAAATGGATTTACTTATTGAATATAATTAGCTGTTTATTCATTCCTTGGCAGTAAAATATTTCTTGGCACCACATTTGCAGCATTTGGGCAATGGACTCAGCAGAGTTCTGGGAAAGACTTACAAATATAAGCAAGGGAAAATCCCTTTCTATAGAAAAACACACAAAACGAATTAATTTCCAGAAGGAAAACTTTGCCTCCTCCCTAATTTGTGATACTGCTGGCAATGTACTCCTTAGCAACCTACTGCTGTAATCCAATGTATCTGGATAGTACCAGGATGGGGAAGAATTAATGTTCAGATGTTACCTCTTAAATGTGAGGGACCTCACAAGGATTTCTTTCTTTTAACCCCCCCCCTCCAAAAAAAACTTTCAAGGACATTTCACTGCCTTAACTAAGCAGAAGCATTCCTAGGACACAATATCTGGAAATCTTGGAAAAGTTATTTGGTAGCTTTTCAACTTCCAGAATGTCCCAGCTGGCATTTTTCTTTCCCCTAAAATGCCAAGGCTTTGAGAGACTAGAGTGAAAGAATAATAGAATCATGGAATCATAGAGTTGGAAGAGGCCACAAGGACCATCAAGCCCAACCCCCTGCCATGCAAGAACTCAAAATCAAAGTATTGCCAACAGATGGCCATCCAGCCTCTGTTTGGAGACCTCCAAAGAAGGAGACTCCACCACACTTTGAGGGAGTGTGTTCCACTATCAAACAGCTCTCACTGTCAGGAAGTTCCTCCTAATGTTGAGGTGGAATCTCTTTTCCTGTAGCTTGAATCCGTTGTTCTGGGTCTTACTCTCTGGAGCAGCCGAAAACAAGCTAGCTCCCTCCTCAATATGACATCCCTTCAAATATTTAAACAGAAGACAACACTTGGCCACTTCATATTACAAGATCACTTGCTTCTCAAAGTCTCAGAATTTACTGACCCCAAAAGTCATGGAATTTTCATGGAAGATAAACTGTGTTATGAAAGGAGGGTACTGGCCTAGTTTTGCTTTAGACAATATAAATTGCAGCAGTTTTTCAGCCAGCTATTTCATGACATTTGAGGGCTGAACAGACGGCCCCTAAGGGGTGGCGTCCCACCACCCCTTTCTTTGCTGGATCAGGGCCATGGCAAATGCTGCTCCTTTTTAGAGTGGCAAAAAGCTGCCCTTGCCACCATGGGGGCAGCATTTCAGCACTCCTTTGGTGCAGCGTGTTTGAATGCTGTGCCAAGGGAGCTCCTTGACTCTGCCCACCATCTGGTTGGGTGGGCATGACAGTGATATTGAGGCAGAGTCGGGGCAGCCAGCATGCAGTCATCACGCCTCCATTCCACCCCCAGGCTGGCCCTTTTGGCTGGTCTGCACAGCCCCTTGGCCATCATTCATTCATTCATTCATGCATTAATTCATCCCCCCACCACCTTTGTTCTTACATGAGACCCAAGAAAGAGAGGAGAAGAAAGAAGCCAACTCTTGTCCACTCAAGACCACATGCCTCCCAAAATCTCAAAAGATATCCAACAAAAATACCCAATTCAAAAACCACCAATATCACCAGGTCACAACTAGATTTCTTAATAATAAAGATAAACATCGGCAAAAATTCCAAACAAGATTTACAACTGACTCAGCAGTTGAGATGTGTCTTTCAAAGAGAATTCAAGAATGAAAAATATCTGTAAAGATGGAAGTGGAAGAGCATTTCTCCCAAAGCTCCCAAAGTACCAAGCAAAAGTACCAAGTATAATATTACGTAGTGTGATATTATGTTTGAGGCAGGCTTGAGTCCTGTGATATCTCTCATTATGTATTTTATCTGACTAATTTCACCAACTTTCAGCTTCCAGATCTTAAAGTGTCACCTCTTCCAAATTATCTTGTAATCATGCATCTTTATCTGTTTAATGTTTGTGGACTTAGTTCATATATTACAGCATGGGTGGTGAATGAGCAGACTGAGGAATGGGGGGGGAGCACCTCAATTTCTCTACTTTTAAGATGGCCCTTCTCACCCCCTAGGAAGTTATGGAGACAATGTTTTAGGCCAAGCAGAGACCACCAACTCCTACAAAAGAATCAGAACTAATGGATTATACAGCAGATATTTTGCATGCAGAGGTCAAGATCAAGTTCATCCATTGCATCTCTAATTGATAACAGCCCTAAATGCTTCTCTCTTATTCAATCTCCCTCACACACTCTCAACACAAACTCAAGACCAGGCTTTTGGTGTCTCTAGCCTAAATCCATTTGCACCAACTAAAGGAAACCCACTGAATCAATAAACATTAGAGGAGTCAGAACTTATTAAAATGTCAGCAATTCAATAGGTCTACTTGAAACTAACAACTGGATTTAGACCTCTTCCTCTCAGCCCACACTTAGACATAGCCCCCCCCCCCCACCTTTTGGGCACAAATCAGATCTGAACCTTGTGAACCTGTCTGAGACACCCTCTCCATTGCTAACAAATAAAAAGGCAAAGCCTCTCATTACATTACAGGAATAAAGAGTGTTGTTAGTTAAGCTTCTCTGGGGGAGGAAATTGCCAGGCTGAAAACAAGATGAAGCTCCTGTTGCTTTCATACTGGGCAGATTCTCAGCGTGGAAGACTTGCTATGAAGTTTCATCAGATGAAACTGAAGAATTTCTCTTCTTCATTCCCACAAAAACCACTTAAGAAACATGGCTTTTTACTGACCACTGGAAAATCAAGGGCAGCAGGACTGATGTGCCAAGCTCTGTTCCTAATCCTATACCTGGATATACTGCAATGAAATCAGCCTGTGGAACTTCTTGAGGATCCCTAAGAGAGATCACAGATAGTATCTTCTGCTTTGTGCCCAGTTACAGAAATGGAGTGGAATGCTTCTTTGCCACACACACTCTCCCTGACTTTCCACAAACCAGTAAATTGCCTTCTGAGGAGAGAGCTGTATCAGGTAAAAGGTGGATTTGGGGAGATAAAGGAGAAATGGCTCAATTGTTTTGCCCAATGCAACTTTACAGTAAATCATCTTGATTGATCTTCTGCTACACAATAAAACAAGAGGGCCTTGCTCTATATTTCTTTCCAGAGGACAGGGCAAGAGAATTAGTTAAATTTAACAGCAAGATAAATTAAAATGTTTATTTCCACTTTCTGGCTATGACAGACAGACATCTATTGTTACTTGATGTAATATATCTTGTTTGGAACAAAATGTTTAGCAGGGACAAGAGTCAGAAATGCCAGCTGCTGCTCTCCACTGCTTTTCTACAAATACCAAAGAACTTCCTGTGCAAATCAGAAAAATTCCATGTAACTAATAAACAGCTCAAACCAGGATTCCTCAGGGATTCAGGCAAAAACTCTAGAAACACTAAAATTAAATAATTGGTTATTCTGATCAGCCCTTGGGCTATGTTAAACAGACCCAACTTTTTTTTTGGTAACATTTGGTGTTCCTTTAATCTACCTCTGCAAACCCTTCATTCTTTGTACCTATATTTGTTACAATAATCTAATTCTTAGTGTCAGAGGCATCTGTTGGGAAGTGCATGGGAATAAGGGAAAATACTTACAAAAGTCTGCTGTTTCTCTAGCCTCAGCCATTTACATTACTTTTCTCTGTTCAAACTACTGAACATGCTTTGAGGGCTAAGCCTGATGAGGTCTGCAGGAGAGATGGATAATTCCCATACCTTCTATAATCAATGGGAATGTGAAAAAAATACAATTTGAACAATTCACAAAGTTGGCAAAAATTTCTATATTAGAAGGAAAAGTTTCCCAATGTAACATAGAACTTGAACATTTTCCTGGTGGCATTTTGTGCAAACTACTGTCCTTCTGGAATTTCAAGTTTTACTGTAATTGGTATTTCAATCAATTATTTTATTGATAATTTTTGTTAATGTTGTTGTTTTGTTCCTGTTGTTTGCCTTCAAATTATTTCCAATTTGCTGTGTCCCTGAGTGAACCTATCACAAGGTCATCCAGTGGGTTTTCATGGCTGAGCAGGGAATTGAATCCTGGTCTCCAGTTATAACCCAATATTCAAACAACTACACTACACTGGCTCTATTTGTTACTTTACAGTCCTGGTTCAAGGGTAATATATAAGCTATGTTACATAAATAGATACATTTCATTGTATAGCTTTTACTTATAGACCGCATATGTTGCATTTTAGATCCATTATGAAAGGCACATATGTTTCCAGCATAAAAACTAGAAGTTAAACAACTCAGGAATGAAACTATCTACATACACACATACTTTAATTTTAATTTAAAGGGGTGGGGAATCATAAAATACTACCTACCAGATGACTAATGCTGATGCTTAAAATATTCTGATACCCATTTCGGATTGTGTCCATGCAAACAGATGAAGCGTCTGGCACCAGAACTAGGAACAGTGGCAGAATCCAAAAGACATTCCTTAAAAAAGCTAGATTACAAAATTACATTGCATTAGTACCAAGATGGTATATGTCCTATTGGCTAGGGTAATATGGCAAAATAATAATTAATATCTACTTAAGGGGCATATATACTAGATTTGTGTTCAGCAAGATTAGTTAGGTCCGAACAGTGGCAATGACAATTTAACGAAAGCTTAGACCGAGTATTTGCCTTACAATTCAAAATGGTAACAGAGCCTTCCATCAAATTCTAGTAAAGAAAGGAAATTTAGCAGAACATGTTTGTCACTGGATTATTTCTAGTCATAATCTCATAGCATTTTTGGAAAAATTTTAATTGGAACATTTCTCAGGCTCTAAAGGCCTAAATAGTCTATGATCTTTCTGAGAATGTTTGCGTGATTTAGCCTGACTAAAAAAAATAAAAATAAAATACTTCTGTGTTTCGAGAGCCCAAAAGTATTTGAGCTGAAACATTTGATTAGGAAAAAGATAAAACAAAACACATTTGTGTGGAAATTATTTGTGCTTGCATACTTGTATCTACATTATTACAAAATGTATTTCCATTGATCATTTGTTACAGTGTTGTGGGAGAAAGGCACTGAAAACTGCTGATGCAACAATTTTAGCACAGTCAGTTGCATATGATATACTTTGATTGCTCACCCATTTAATTTTAAGAGATATTAACTCTCTTTCACTGAGAGCCCCAGCACCACTCCACTGTCCACAGAATCACTTGCACTACTGTAGAATCATTTGCTTGATATTCTATTAGCATCAATTCATTGTTACAGTGAATTTTATGAACCAATAGTTTGGAAGTTGTTTTGGGGTTATTTTTGTTTTGTTTTCCACAGAAAAATTGAGTACATAGACCAGCCTTTCTCATCCTTTTTATCCTGGAAGAACTCTTGAAATAAATTTCAGGTCATGAACATTATTATATCTCATATAGATAGATATATATCAGTCACAATCTCTCATGGAAGCCCTGCATAACCCCAGGGTGCCAGGGAACTCTGGATGAGAAACTGATTAATTGCTGGCTGCTCAATGATTCAATGCAAGTAAAGCTAAATAAGGCAAGGGTTGGTGTTGGCAATGGGGCTGATAGCTTCCCACCTGTTTGGGTATTCATTCCATTCAGAGCTTTGCCAACACATTATTCATTGAAAGACATTAATCCAGTAGCACCTTAAGATTAGCTAGGAAAAAGAAATGTCTAGCCATAAGCATTCATTGACATATTCCATTTCAGCAGAGTAGATTATGTCCACAAAAGTATATGCTAGAAATTTCTTCTCAGTTCATTTCAAAGGTGCTACTGGATTGCCTTATGCTAAACAGAAGAACATGGCTATTTCTGCATGTTCCACTGGGAGTGAATGGAGAAGTGTTTCTTAAGTGGGTGCTGGATTCCTTCTCATGCAAGCATTTTAATAGTACAATTGTTGGCATAACCAGGAGTTACAGGAACCTAACACTCCTATAGAATTCAAGCCACTGAATTTGGCAAGAAGGTGCAGCTGTTTGATGGTATATTAAATTAATAAATACATCCCTTTACAACACCTTTGGGATTTAACAGTTTGGGTGCATTCAATTATGAGCAGTAAGAAAAGAGAGAATGCATATAGTCCCAGTCCAAACCTGATGCTAATCCCAACTTCAGTACATGTGTGGGAGATAGTATTTGTAGGTGCAACTGGCAAGCCATCAACAAGAAGAATGAGTGAAGGATTTTTAATAGAAAATGCTTTTCAAAAGGCTAAGCATAACTCTTGTAGAGATTACAATTTATAAAATGAAAAGGGTTATGTGTGGATTTTATGAGGCTACTGTCACATCATAAATTTTAAAAAGTTCATTGTTCTTACTGAACTGATACACCCTTTTCATATCTCATGAACCAGAGAGGTATTTGCAATGAATAATTATTAACTAATGGAACTGCTGTGGGAAAAGCAATGACACTCAAGTCCACAGGACAGCCCTAGACATTGTCTACTTATTGCCTAATCAGCAATAAGTCCTAATCAGTTCAGTAGGTCATGCTTCCCTGAAAGTGGGCTAAGGCCTAAGCCTCAGCAAATGCTTAGTTGTCTACAACAACCTACCCACTTTGAGACAGGCTGTCAAATTTGCAATGTAAATGGGAACAGAATCAACCTGATTGATTGGAAGGCTACTATTCGGTATACCAGAGGATGTCTAATTGTCAGTTGTTCAATGTATAGTAGAGGTGCCATTGCATTATAATCAAACAAGATTACGCCTGATCTGCTTTAAGTATAAAAATGTATAATATATGATAATAAGCAGTATTGTAGTTTTTCTTCTATTAAAAAAAGACAGAGAGAATGAAGGAATAAGAGAAAGGAAAGGGTTTCTTTTCACTTTCAGTTTCTAATTTCTTATTAAAAATAATTCCCAGATTACCTAGTGAGGTTAATTTTAAAGAAAATGAAGGGAAAATGTAATGATGTGCAGATGATTGTTATTAACAACAAGAAATATTGGGAAATCAAATAATTTTGGTAGTACATGAAGCATTTTTCCTTTTCTTTATGATGTTTGAATGGAGCAGGTTTTAGCTGTTTCTGGTCACTCAAATCCTTTCCAGCACCTAACATTTTCATTTCTACCCCCAGAATAATATTTTCACAACAAAATACATTAACACACAAACACACACACACAAATACATATCTATCATTTGGAACTCAAGAATAGCGTCAAAGGATATATTTATGGTCTCTGGCAATAAAAGCAGAAATGCAAGAGAAATACAGAATATGTTACAGCCAATTAACATTTGAAAAGGTTGTGTACAGTGGTTTCTGAAACAAGAAGACTATCATGGATGCTCTCCTATTGCACACATACAGATAGCTTCCTTCCTAATTTTACCCCTGCACCTATAGGAGTTAAATATCTGCAGCTATAGGAATCAAACCACAAACTGTTACAAACATGATTAACTCAAAACAACCAGCTTTAATGAAAATATGCCCAATGAGGTTCTGCCCCACACAGGATGGTTCATATTCCTTCCTCCATTTATTATTGCCTGAACAAAGCTAGACACTTCTAGAGCACTGAGCTGTAAGCATTCCTACCCATTGCTCCTTACAATTATCAACTGTACATAGCCTGAGAACGAAAGGGGAAATGGAGGAATACAGAACAATCCATTAGAGGAAGTATGATTTATAACACTGCTTTCCTACTAGCCAAAATTCAGAACTAGCAGTGGAACAGATAGAAATGTAAGCAAGCAATTTGGATGGCACAGCAGGGGGTTCCCATGTGGGATTCCTTCACTGAATGATAAGCCAGAATATAGATTGCCTACTTTTGTCATACAATTTTTTGATCCTCAACTGGCATCTGCACTTATGGGCATAGTCCAAACAGAGCTTCCAGGAACTAGCAGCAAAGACTGCTATTTAACAGGCTTATCTCTCTCAGTCAGTCCTTACGCTTACCCCAAGAAATTGAAACACTTTCCAGCAAAGATACACACAGCTGCCAAAAAGCGGAACAGTGGAAGTACAACTCTGTAAACAAAATCAGACACCAGAACTGGATTTTGGAGCTACTGCTACAATGATCTTGGTTCCTCAGCCCTCTCTGTATGACCTGGAATGCAGTCAAGAAGCCTAAAACCCAATGTTACTGGAACAGCAGTGACTCAATAGTGACATTATTTTTTATGCTCTCCTCAATTTATACCAAGGTTTATCAACTTCTAGATCAAGATTACTGACATGCTAATGACTACCTGGTACAACTTGTACATGGAACTCCTCTGTTTGCCACATGAAAAGTATAAGGCATTGTAAATATTTGCCTTCTATGACATATCTATGGAACTGCAGTGATCCAGAACAAAACACATGCTGTGTATGTGAAAATAAGGGACAACTAGATCCCAACTGTTTATGGTAAAGTATAGTTCTTCATAAACACAGCTTACAAGTGGCACATCTGCCAGTATCCAGACTACAGCTTCCTCTACTGAATCTGATAACTATGGCAAAAATGCAGGGTGACCAGATGTCGTAACTGCAAAGGAGGACAAGGCACCACAAAATGCTGGACAAAAAGAAAAATGTAAGAGATTACAAAATAAAAACTAAAAATACTAATATAAATATACACTCATGGTCTTAGTCATGCTCAAAATAGAGGACATTTAAGAATTCCTCCTGGACAGAGGAGTGAAATGTAGGACAGGTCCTGGAAAAGGAGGATCTCTGGTCAGCCTGCAAGGATGGCACCCACATTCCTCCACAGGAGTATGTTCCAAAGAAATTGCCAATTCTTTGGCTTTTTAGAATGAAAAACTCACCTAGGAGGACAGTGTTTTGTTTAGTTCTATCTTCCCTTTTGGCTTTCACCAGTGTCTTTGTATCTCCCCAAAAAATTTGACGGGAAAAGGCAGAGCTCACTAGTCAACAGAGAAAAATGTCTGTAGGACAAATAAAAAGAGGAAAGCGGGGGGAGGATCTCTGGTCCTGGAAGAGACAAGCTACACCTTGCCAACTGGAAAGTTGCCTGGCACATGTGGGAAGAAGAAAGCAGAGATTCTGGGGTTGCATTCACACTGCAGAAATAATCCAGTTTGACATGACTTTTTAACTGCCATGGCTCAATGATATGGAATTCTGGGCA
>CM034706.1:39799809-39811868 GCA_020142125.1 Phrynosoma platyrhinos | reverse complement strand
TTGTTGTTGTTGTTAAATTTATGGCGACCCTATCATAGGGTTTTCTTGGCAAGTTTCTTCTCAACAGAGGGTTTGGCATTGCAATCATCTGAGATTGAGAGAGAATGTGTGACTTGTCTAAGATCACCCAGTAGGTTTTTATGCTGAGTGGGGAATTGAACCCTGGTCTCCAGGGTTGTATAATCCTGCTCTCAAGCCTTGCTGTCTTCTTAGTCCTGCTCAACATGGAGGACCTTCTGGAATTCCTCCTGGAAAGAAGGAGGCTGAAATAAGAGAGGTCCTGGAAAAGGGGACCTCCAGTCATCCTGGAAATGACCCAAGAAAAGTTTAAAAAAGACTCCTAGAAGTGTAAATTCCTGCTTCTTTGGTCCTGCTCAAAATGGAGGAGCTTTTAGGATTTCTCCTGGACAGAAAGAGGCTGAAATGGAAGACAGGTCTTGGAAAAGGAGGAGGTCGAGTCACCCTGGACATGACCCAATAAAAGCTAAAAACACTCCTAGAAATATAAATCCATGCTTCTTGTCAAGCTCCAAAAGGAGGTCCTTTTGGAAATTCCTCCTGGACAGAAGGAGGATGAAATGGAGGAGAGGTCCTGGAAAGGGAGGACGTGTCTGGTCACCCTGTTCTCCTGGACAGAAGCCTGAAATGGAGGACAGGTCCTGGAAAAGGAGGTTGAGTCACCCTGGCCATGACCGAAGAAGAAGGAAAAACACTCCTGTAGTCTTGCTAAAAAAATGGAGCAGGACTTTGGGCATTCCTCCTGAGCTTGAAATGGAGGACAGGTCCTGGAAGAAAAGGGGGGGAGGGGTCTGGTCACCCTGTTCTCCTGGACAGAAGGCTGAAATGGAGGACAGGTCTTGCAAGAAAAGGAGGACGTGCTTCTTGGGTCCCTCATCTCCTTACCATGGACCATGGTCCGCCCGGAGGAGGAAGAAGGTGGCCTCTGCCGTTCATGGCGGTGGGGCTAAAGCCAGGCTCAGGTCCATCGTCCTCAGTCGCCTTCTGGGTCCGGCGGGGCTGCAAAGGGTGGGTGGGCAAGGCGGACAATGGTGAATAGGAATTGCACAAGGAAATAGACCAACCTGGCCCGAAACGCCTTCGGATCGATGGTAGTGGTGGGGCATTTACTGTCACTATTATTTTTAGCAGCCTCCACTTTTAAGGAAGGAAAGGACTCAGGCTAAGGGCAAAGCCCCAGGCGGAGGGAGCTCTCTTTGCCTTGGCTGGGTTTTTCATGGGCTTGGGTCCAGTTTACTTTCGCTTTCCGACTTGGCGGCCACTAATAAGGCTGCGTCCGCACACGCACCAACAATCCGGGTTGACACCGCCGTAGGCTCGAGGCTGTGGGATTTTGGGAATGGTCGTTGGTTGTGGCACCAGAGTTTTAGTGCCGCAGAAATAACCAACCCACTTTGACTGCCCATGCATCATGGCTCAATGCTATGGGAGTCTAGGATTTAGATGTAAAGAGATCATGTAGCACCTTTGAGACTCGCTGAAAGAAAGAAATTGGCAGCATGAGCTTTCGTAGACTTCGGTCTACTTCCTTAGATGAATGTATTTTAGATAAGCAAGGTAAGCCCGGCTTACCTTGCTATATCTAACACGGCTTTATCTTTGAATTCTACCTCTAGGATTTACAGTTTTGCTAGTTTTCCAGGACATTTGTTCCTGAGAGCTCTGGGGCCACGGCAAACTGAAAATCCCAGGATCCCATACCATTGAGTCAGGGTCAGTTTATTTAAATGCACCTGAGGAAGTAGACTGAAGTCTATGAAAGCTCAGGCTGCCAATTCCTTCCTTTCAATTAGTCTCAAAGGTGCTACAAGATCTCTGTACATACTGATTCTGCAGACTAACACGGCTATGTCTTTGAATTCTACCTCCAGGATTTATAGTTTTCCGGGACATTTATCTTCTCTGTCAGAGAGCTCGGGGGCCAGGACAAACTGCAAATCCCAGGATCCCATACCATCAAGGCAGGGTCAGTTGAAAGTGGTGTCCAAAACCAGATTATTTCTGCAGTTGCGGACGCAGCCGACAAAGTTGAGAGAGTCGCTTTCCAGTCCGTCTCCCGGGTCCCCAATGCCCCTGTATGACGGCTTCTTTGGGGTAGGAGAAGGGACCCCCAAAGACTATCTAGCTGTTCCCCCCACCCCTTCATTTACCCCCTTCCTGATTCAGTGGGAAGCTACTCAGGGGGCTTACCTTGCTTTATTTTTTTGGCCGCCGCTGCCGCTGCAGAGACTTTCTCCAAATCTTTCTCCTGCGAAAGACTGCGCAACAGGAGGAGAGCAAGAAAAGAAGCGAGCAAGCTTTTATTGTCAGCCACCCAGGTCCAGCTAGAGGCTTCTTGCACCTGTTGAGGGTAAAAGTGGCCGGTCCAGAAGGGGCTGAAGGCGGGCGGTGGTGGTTGTAGTAAGTAGTAGTAGTAGCAGTAGCAGTAGTAGTAGGGAAGCCTCTTCTCAATGGGTTTCCACGCCCCGTGGAAGCTCGCCTTTGAGAGCCTTGGAGCAGAGAGGCGTGGACGGAGGAACTGCAGGGGAGTTTTCGTTGTCCCGCTTGAATGGCAGAAGAGGGGGAAGAGCCGGGTTTCCCCTCCCAGCTCCCCTCCAAAGGGTTGACCAAGGTGGCCAAGGCTACCCCAAGGGATGGGCAGGATCCTTCGTGGAAAAGAGGAGGGATGGCTGGGGTGAGGACACCCAGGAAAGGGGCTGGCTGAGGCGTGAGCTGAAACCGCAGAGAGCTTTTCTCTTTTAACTGAGGCTGAATCCCCACTGCAGAAACAATGCAGTTTGACACCGCTTTTCACTGTCCTGGCTCAATGCCACGGAATCCTGAGGTTTATAGCTTGTTGTGACACCAGAGCTCTCTGGCGTTGTTGTTGTTGTTGTTGTTGTTGTTATGTCAACGTCAGACATCCGACATGTGGCTACCCTAAAGCAAACACCTTAAAGCAGGGGTAGGCAACCTTTCCCCTTTAAGAGCCGAGGGACTTCAGCTCCCAGAATCCCAGGAGCTATTGGCCAACATAGGACTATTGCCCAACATGGCTGAGGCTTCTGGGAGCTGAAGTCCCTCGGCCCTTAAAGGGGAAAGGTTACCTACCCCTGCCTTAAAAATCTAGCATGACCATATTCCTAGCTGGTAACTTACAATTAATTATTCGTTGTAAGGAAATCCAAAGCCCATTCACACTATACAGTGGTCCCTCCACATTCGCTAGGGTTAGGGGCACAGGGCCCCCGTGAATGTGGGAAAAGCGCAAATAACAAAAACACTATGTTTTTACCTGAGAGGACACACCTCTAGGAATCTCTAGGTCGTCCAGTGCAACTCTATGGTCAACATCTGTCAGACATTGACCATAGAATTGCGCTGGAGGAGCTAGAAATTCCTAGTGGAGTGTTCTCTCTAGGAATCACTAGCTCCTTCAGCGTGACTTTTGGTTAAAGTTGACCACAGAATTGCACTGGAGGACCTAGATAGTCCTGGAGAGAACGTATTAACATAATCCGTGAATAATCAAATCCGCAAAAGTCAAATCCTCAAATGTGGAGGGATGACTGTACAATTATGTTGCTATGACCCCACTTTAACTGTCATGGTTCTAGCCTGTGGAAATCTAGGACTGACAAGTTGTTTGTTGTTGTTGTTGTGTGCCTTCAAGTCATCTCCAAATGATGTTGACCCTAAAATAAACCTGTCATGGGGTTTTCCTGCCAAGATTTTTTTCAGAGGAGGATTGCCATTGCCTTCCCCTGAGGCTGAGAGTATGTGGCTTGCCCATGGGTTTCCATGGTCAAGCCAGGATTCAAACCTGGGTCTCTCAGGAGTCATTCACACATCAGCTTTTTTTAGCACAACAATGCAAATCATCTCACTCACATATTTCGGGTTTGTTTTTCAGACTATGGAACTGCATCAATCCACATCTCTGTGAGTTTGGTTGTTCACATGTGCAAGCATCCAAATAAAGATGGAGCCAACAATGTGAATGCATTCAGAACCACTTTTTTGGTATACAGTATTTTATATCGGGTCTATTTGGTTCTATTCGCATCAGTTATTTATGCTACTGATGATGCAGATCTTTTTAAAAAAATTTGGGGAAAACCCCAATATTGATTATTCCAGATTAAGTGGGGGGGGGGTTGTAGCCCCCCAACATAATTGACTGCATTTGGGATGCGTGTGAACAACAGAGATTCAACCCAGATTCATTCTGAATTATTTTCTTACTGCAAATAAGTCCCAGAGTCCTAGTCCAATACTCAAACCAATACATTACACTGGCTCTCTGACAGAGAAGGGTAAATGGCTCACAAAACTATGGCTTAATTCCCACTACATAATAAACGGGTTTGCAAACTGATCTGAGCTGTTGTTCGCACTTGTCAAATTTCTGGCACGGTTTGTCGAGGGCCCCCCAGCGCTAAACCCATTTAAATAAGTTCTTCTGGATCTGCTGAATTCCCCACATCTTTTGCAATGAATCAGTTCAGCACACATGTGAACACACTGTCTATTTGATTCAGTTCCTGTGGCAAGGAACTCTGTGAGGTGACCATGTTGAATTGATCCATTGCTGAATGTGAATGTGAAGTGGATTAAATTGAAATGGGTAGGTTCAATCACAGCTCAAATAGCGTGAAGTCTATTTGGCACTAAATTGCTTCATTGATTTGACTCAAAAAAAGATTTATTTTGGAGTGGGAATGAGGCCTACAAGTGCCAGAATTCCACAGCATTGAGCCATAACAGTTAAAATAGCATCAAACTGGATTTTTTCTGCAGTGCAAAGCTCTGATGCCACAATTAACTACCATTCCCAGAATTCCATAGCACTGAGCCATGGCAATGAAAGTAGTGTCAAACTGGATTATTTCTGCAGCTCTTTTGGGTCATCAGCCTTGGCCATTGAGGCAAAAGGAATCATCTCCCTTCTCTCCCTGGGAGAAGGTGGCTCCCCCAAGTCCCAAGCCTGGGGCCTGTGCCTTGTCTTAACCTATTGAAGTGGTTGGTGCACCTTGGTCCTTTTCTGTTCGGTGTCATGATTGGAAAGATATGAGTCAAGCTGATAAAAAGCTCCTGCCAAAGGGCAGATGGGGGATCTGGCAGCTTCTGCTTTTCCCATTGCCTCCTGTATTTTGATACCTTCTTTCCAGCTGAAGTATCATGTTATGATTACAGCCTATGTGGACGGAGGAGTGGGCTATAAATAGCATCACATCACTTCCAGATCAAGCTCCAGGGGTTTTTACAGAACCAGAAAACATTGTTGTTAACTGCTATCAAGTCGATTTCAACTTATGGCAACCCTATGAATAAGAGGCCTCCAGGTCACCCTGTCATCAGCAATCTTGCTGAGGTCCTACAGATTTAGGGACCTTCCTTAGTTGAGTCCATCCATCTATAATGTGGTCTTCCTCTTTTCCTACTACTTTCCATGTTGCAAACATTTCTAGAGAGTCATCCTTTCTAAAGAGTAATATTTTCTCAGGATATGTTAAAAGTACAACAGTCTCACTTTAGTCAACTTTGCTTCAAAGGGGAGTTCAGGCATAATTTGCTCTAGGAACCATTTATGCTTGTTTTTAAGCAGCCCACAGTATCCACAGAGCTCTTCTGCAGCATCACATTTCAAATGTGTTTTTCTTCCTATCAGCTTTCTTCACTGTCCAATTTTCACAACGATACATGGAAATTGGAAATTTGATGGCATGGCCAATCTAACTTTAGTATTCAATTATACCATATATCTTTACACATCAGGATTTTGTCTCTCTCCTTCATAGCTGCCCTTCCAAGTTCTAGTCTTCTGATTTTTTTTACTGCAATGTCCATTCCAATTAATGACTGAGCTAAAGTATAGAAAATCTTGAACTATTTCAATGTCTTAATTGTCTGCTTTAACATTATGTAATTCATCTGTGATCATTTGTTAATGATCAACTGTAAAGTTCCCTTTGCACTTTCTTCCTTGACTTTCTTCATTAATTGTTCCATGCCTTTACTGTTTTCTGCTAGTAGTATGGTATCATCTCCATATCTTAAAGTGTTGATGTTCCTCCCTCCAATTTTCACACCGCCTTCCTCTGAGTCTAATCCTACTTTACATAAAATATGTTCAGTATACAAGTTGAACAGATAGGGTGATAAAATGCAGCCTTGCTTGACCACATTGCCAATTGGAAACCATTCCATTTCTTCATATACTGTCCTGACAGTAGTCTCTTATCCTAAGTACATATTACAAATCAGGTCAATCAAATGTTATGGCACACTCATTTCTTTAAACATGATCCATAGTTTTTAATCTACATAATCAAAGGCTTTGCTATACTCTATAAAGCACTGGCTAATTTTCTTCTGAAATTCTTTGGTGTGCTGCATGATCCAATGTAGGTTTGCAATATGAATCCTAGTGTTCTTCTTTCCCTGAATCCTGCTTGGGCATCTGGCATTTCTTGCTTCTATATGGTAAGAGTCTTTGTTATAGAATTTTGAGCATCAGTTTGTTTACCTGATGAAATGGTCCTATGGTTTTTGCAGTCCCTGTGTCCCCTTTCTTGGGGACTGGAATGTATATTGAGCATTTCTAATCTGTGGTCCATTGTTTTGTTTTTTGTATTTGTTGATAGATTTTAGTAAGAACTAGAGCAGATTCTGTCTGTGTGTCTTGAAGCAGCTCTACTGGTATACCATCTGTGGCTGGTGCTTTATTTCTGCCAAATAACTACTACTGCCAAATAACTACTACTACAGCTTCCACTTCAGTTTCTAAAAATTTGGGTTGATCTTCAAATGGTTCTTCATTGAATGAATCAGGCATCCTTACATCTCTTTTATATATGAGTGTCCCATGTAATTTCCATCAGCTTTTTATTTATACTTGGTCATGTAGTATAGATTTTCATTTCCTGAGTAAACACTATGTAATTATTGCAGACTCCCAAGTGAGCATGAATAGGATAGATTGCTGGCACCTTTATATCTGGGAGGGCTCAATGACAATAGCTGTCTTAATATTTCTCAGGACTTGATCCCTTAGTACACTTCTGACTGATAATGCCTGAGGAGGCTCAGCTGCATAGGAGTCTTGTTGGTCCATTTTCACAGATCATATCAGTAGGTGTTCATCCCTTCTAGCCCAGTCTTGGCAGGGAGAGGAAGAGCAAGACACAGTTCCCCCTTCCCCATTTCACTGTCCATGGCTGATGGTGATGAATGCTGGAGTTTGTCTTCTCTGCCCTAAAGTCCAGGAGAAACCCATCTGTTTAGCACACTTGGAGTCAAAATTCAACATTACTCTAAAGTAGGTGCCAGTGAGAGATTTACTTCCATGAAGGGCACTTCACAAAGAGCTCTCCTGGTGCCAGACTTCTGTAGGCATACAGACAAGCACTGGGAGAGTTCCAGTTCAACTTAGAGCAGTACTGCGAGAGGAGCAGCAGTAAAATTTACAGTAATTCTGCTGCCCCTACCCACCATCTCTTCTTTAAAAACAGGAGATGTGTTCTTTCCAGAGAAAGTGCAGGGGTGTAGCATGGGGAAAGAATGTTGTTGCACAACTTCAAGATGAAAGCATGGATAGTGAGGCTAGCAGGAGTGTTGGGATGCAGTTGTTGTGTGACTTCAACTCAAAGGTGTGGTTAGTGGGACTGTCATAATAAGATCCTACATTCAAAATAGTCTATCATGACACCGTCAAACACCAGTCATGATCAGACAGTTACTTACATTCTTCTAGTGGGTGCGGGGGGGTTCAGGCCACACCTGATGACACTCTAAGGGGGAATGACCCCACTGCTCCTCAAACACCTGGGCAGAAAAGGGCTGTGGCAGCTGCCTGTGTCCCATTAAAATGCTGAAGAGATGGGGTGAATGAGGGAAGGCTCAGTGGGAGGAGAAAAGAGAGGCCTCAGGTTGTTGTTTTTTTTAATTTCAAATTTCAAAAAATTAAATTTTGATTCTTTTTTTTAAAAAAAATATGCATTAAACATTTCTTTAAAAACATCACATTTTACCAATTTTCACTTGAAGCACATGACGCTATGTCTGTGTAAATATGTTGAGGCTGTGCATATGATATTGTAATTTAAAAATACACTTTTAATCGTGTCAGTTATTTATGTTGCAACTATTGCCATTACGTTCAGTAACATATAGGAATTATGATTTATGAGTAAGATTAGTACAAAAACCATTACTAAGGATTCTGTATGGTGTGATCTGGGAGGAGGTCAGTGGGGGTGACACCATGAGTTACTGCATCGGGTGACACCAACCCTAGTGATGCCACTGTATCCTTCCCTGTCCTTGGCTTCTGCAGAGTCACAGATGAACAGAAATTCAAAAGAGGTTAACAGAAATCTGTTATAGGACAACTCTATAAAATCCGTACACACACAATATGAATTAGTGGGAGGAATATATTTATTTCCAATTTATATTTCTGAGATCCAGCAACACAGTAGTCAAACTTAATAGAAAAGGTATGGTGCGATGTAGTGGTTTGAGTGCTGGACTATGGGAGTCCAGGATTTGAATTCCCACTCAGCCATGGAAACCCATGGGAATTCCAATTTGTGGAGATGCTAAGTGAACCTATCATGGGGTTTTATGGGCAAGATTTTTTCAGAGGGGGGAAGCTGAAGCTTATAACTCCAAGTCACCCACTGGGTTTCCACGGCTGAGCAAGGATTGAAATCCTGATTTCCAGAGTTATAGGTCTAATTTGCACTGCAGACATAATGCAGTTTGACACCCTTGAACTGCCATTGTACAATGCTATGGAATTCTGGGATTTGTAGTTTTGTGAGATATTTAGCCTTCTCTGTTCTCATGCCACAACAAACAACAAATCCCAAGATTCCATAGCATTGAGCCATGGCAGTTAAAGAGGTGTCAAACTGCAGTGAAGATTAGACCATAGTCCAGTGCTCAAACCACTACACCATGTTGGCTCCCTTAGTATTGTGTCCTTAAATAGTAGCAAATGCATTGTGACATAAGTTTTTGCAGACACATGAAAATCTCTT
Source organism: Phrynosoma platyrhinos (assembly GCA_020142125.1). Classification (NCBI taxonomy): domain Eukaryota; kingdom Metazoa; phylum Chordata; class Lepidosauria; order Squamata; family Phrynosomatidae; genus Phrynosoma; species Phrynosoma platyrhinos. Next base: position 39,802,824 of record CM034706.1, on the reverse strand, counting down.
TGTCAGAATAAATCTGTTAAACTATAAAGCGTCACAACACAGGTTTAACACAGGAACCCCTCTTGAAATCTTTCCATGTTGAACATGGAGCAGCTAATGTTTCTCAAACAAAATCTTTTTGGGGATCTCCTTTGGAGGACAATTGGCAACTACCACTCTACAAGTTATCTACAAAAGTTTCCCACTTCTTCATCTATGTTGCAGTTAATGTAGCATCTATGTTAGCTAGAATAGGTGTTTTGTCCCAGATACAAAAGCTTCTGATCCTGTGATAAAATGGATATATCAGGCTGCAACATCCTCCCCTAGGGGCTTATAGAGAAACTCTTGGAGAAGGTGTCCCATCTTGGTAAATAGGACAGTTTCCCTGTAAACAATTGATAGGACCTGTAAGTAGTTTGTGTTGCTTTGTTAAATTTTGTGGTATTGGTCTTAGTGAAACACAATACTGTATGTATCTTATGTTTGATGAATGATTCAGCATCCCAACTTCAGGCAACTGTGAATTGCACAACTTTTTCTTTAATTTAAAAAAATAATTAAAATAAACCTTAAACAACATACATACTAATTATTATTTCAATAAAAGTTACATACATCAATGCACTTAAATAATAATAATAAAAATAAAATAAATACTTCCTTAGGCAACGATTCTAGGTTATACAGAGAAAGAAGGTAAGGAATATTTACATAAATATGCCATCCTATACTTATACACTCATATGTATATATATTACACATTCTCTTTTTGGAGAGGAATACATACCAAAATCCATTCATGAAAATATTATACATCAGAATAATATCATAAACTTGGCTTATCCTCTATATTCCTTCCTCATTTTGCTCTATCAATCAATCATTCCTTGTTTTTCCTTAATATCATTTCTTTTGCTTCTTTCTCCTTCTCCTCTGCTTTCTTTCTTTCTTGAATTGCACAATTTTTTCTAATATGAATGTAGTTTTTCAAACTGTACTGAAATATGTGTTCCTTCTGTTCTGAATCTTGAAAGTGTTGAATGGCTGCCAGAGATTATTGAGATGCCTGATAAATAACAGTGAAACAAGCAAATTCAGATGTCTGAAGATCTTTTTTTAAAAAGAAACAAAAACAAAAAACAGGAAGGTATAATTTTTACGTGTCAAAAGGAATCTCTAGTCTCATGAAGCAGAGGCTTACGGACAATCACACAGACTCCAGCACCCCATTTGGTCTTTTATCACCACCATCATGAGAGTTTGGAAACTTCTAAAAAGTGATTAATAATCCAACAAATTATTAATTGAAATTAAAGTTGCATTTTTTTAAAAAAAATATTTACTTTCTCATTATTCCGAAATACCAAAGAAGTTATTTTTATTTTTTAAAAGGCCAAGCTGCTACTAGTTGTTGGCCTGCAGTCCAAAGCACACCTTAGTAGTGATGCCACACATAGTGTGGCTGGAATCCTGTTGGTGTCTTATATGTGCATCAGTACATCTACCAAAGCAGTTGAACATTTTTGTCTGATGTGGAATTCTCCATTCAGTTCAAGGTTGCCAAGTTAGAGTTGTGCATGCAGTGGACATTTTACCTTGTGCATGCAGGCACACATGCATGTTTGGTTGCATATTAGAATGTTGCAGTAAACTAACAAGGTGTTATTTTGCGATCAATGCTTAACTTTGTTAATGGAAAATCTAGAATTAAACTCTAACTCCTCCATGTAGTATCTCATGCTATTTAAACATAAGACTAATAGAGTTATGCCACAAAAGGAGCAAAATCAACATTTATTCCTTAGTTAGTAAAAGAAAAAATTAATTAGAAGTAACTAATTGTTTATAACTTTATTTTTTAATTTGTAATACATTACTACAAGCTATGAGTACTAAAGTATTAAAGTACTGTTAATTATGGTTCTTTCTTTTCATTCCTTTTAAAGAGCTACATTTGTACATATCAAGGTGAAGGGCATAGGGTTTTAAATATATATGTGGCCAAAGAGAGTCAATTTCATGTTTTATCTCTAAATATTTGCAGTTGTATGCTCCTTTATGGTTTTCTACAGCTACTGGCAGGCTAGCTATACAGGAAACAGTCTGAAATTCCATATATGATGGTGGTTTTTGGATTATGACTAAATAGTAGTGTGTGGTTATTAACAGTTTATATATTAAAAGAGATAGGATTCGTATTATTATTTTGAACTAAGTAGCAGGAAAGGATATTTAGCATCTGTCTATTAAGATTTTGTAGGAAACAATAAATAACTAATGCACTTTATCTTAATGAAGCACTCACAGTAGCAGAGGTCCAGAGCAATGTCCCTTCATTCACAGTAGCAGTCATCCAGATCCAGAACAATGCCCTTTCTCCACATGATAGATTGGGAGAAAAGATTATTTCAGAAGAAACAGCCTGTCTTTTTTCAATTTATAAAAATACTAAACAAGGTTGGTTATTTTATGAGTGACAAACAAGTGACACAGGCTTTTTAGATTTTCAGTTTTCAATATCTAAAATGTCAGAATATTGCTTTTAGAGCTAATTTTGTCTAATTGTAGTCAATTCAACAAGGAAACAAAACAGTTAAATTTGGTACATATTCTGTTTTTGCAAAATCAGCTTTTTCATATGCATGTAATAAAGCTTTGGACGCTGCTGCTGAAAGGGAAATCTTTCAATTGTGGTTTTGAAATGTAAAGCATTATCACTTACAATAAAATGGAAGTATTCAGTTTTGTAGAATACCAAAAATAACCAAACATGTATAGTGTATGACTAATACAATTTATGAGGCTAGATTTTCATATGAAAAGCTTTGTATACATGTTCTGGAAATCTCTTAATGAGCTGCATTGTATATGGAACATCATACTGAAATTAATTGTATCCCCCCCCCAAAAAAAAGACTCTTTCATCAATTTGTTGTATTTTCATATTTACTGATTTCTAATACTTTTTCAAACACAGGCCTACATAATACAGAGTGTAAAAATTGTTATAAAATGTGAAAATACTGTAAAAAA
>CM034706.1:39780790-39799721 GCA_020142125.1 Phrynosoma platyrhinos | reverse complement strand
TGAAGCAGTTTCCAATAGTGGCCTGCTAGTATTCAAGAACATAATGTTTCTGAATGCAATGATTACATGTTATTGTTATGAATAATGCCTGCTAGATGGGCCTTCCTCTATGAATCTGAGTCAAGCAATATACAGTTGGGATCTTCTTTTCCTTCTTTTTAATTTAGCAACATCAGCAGGAGATTGTGTCTCAACTATGTTTGAAGGGAAGTCAATTTTAACCTATTTCTTCAAATCCATTTTCCCCAGTAAGTCCCTCCCCTTTGATCCCCCATGAAAGCTGCTATTTTAGGGACAAACAGTGCACAAGAAAAGTGTTTTTTAACTATTGAGAAATAATTTTAGACTATATTTTTATATAATTAATAAGAAAAAATTGGCTTCCTAAATATAAGTTCAACTTAAGATGAAACATGCTTTTGCAGGAAATTGTAAAATAATCTCTAAATCATTTGTCCTTTAAGTGTATTGTCAAAAGGAGAAGAAACTCTTCACCAGACACAAGAACTGGAAGGAAAAAAAGGAAGGAAGATTTTTTCCCCCTATCTGTTTCTGAAGAACTTTCTAAAAGAATATCAAACAACTGGTACTTTGGGTATGGATTAAACTTTTGTGCCCTTTTTTAATGATTTTACAGGTAATTCAATATTTTCACCGTTATTTCAAAAATAAGTAGAAGTCATCTTTATTTTCTGATAATTTTAGAAACAATTGTACTGAGATGATCTTATTGGTTATATAATGAGTTGGCATATCTCTTCTGATTATCACATTACAATACATTACAGTAATAAACAATCATAGTATATTTACTTTTAAAACATTTCACATATTTATAGTAAAATTTAATTAGGCATACTTTACACTTTTTAAAATGATACAATGTGTTAGATACAATTGCAGTGTCTAAAATGTTATAAAATATTGATTGATTTGTATTTTAAAATTATTTTCCAGTTACTTCTCTGATTATGTTGAATGCTTTAAGTATACTGAGTATGTGATCTTGAATGCACTAACTATATTTGTGTAACTGAATGATTCTGCAGATTAATAAAATGTTACAGTATCTTTCCAGATTTTCTGTACTTATTTCTAGATTGCTACTACCCTACCCTTCTTTCTTTCTTCCACCAGGTTGTGCCATCTCCTTGGTGGCAGTCCTATCACCAATTGTGGCTTATTTATCCTTCAAAACCTAAGCAGAATCACTGAACACAGAACTAGCTTTTCTGTATTTTACTACCAAATTCCCATCACTGTGATATGTGAAATAGAAGATTTTTTTAATTTTTTTAGGTTGCAAGGACACTCACAGAGAGTGCAGTACTCTGAGCATACAGTCATAGTTCACTTCCTGCATTATCTCTCATTATTTGGTGTCATGCTAACCAATGCAGAACACATGTTTTGCCTTTCTGGTGTGGGGATTTCCCAGTTCAACATTTTTAGCCTCATATAAGTAAATTGTATCTTGGTTTCAGAGAAGTTACTGGAGTATCTGCTGGAAGCTTGTCTCCTGTTATAAATTTAAACATAAAACGCAATAGTAAAACCAAATCTTTACAACATATATACATACTGATTATAAAATACATGTACAGGTTGAGTCTCCCTTATCCCAAATTCTGAAATATTCCAAAATCCAAAATTGTCCACATGAGTTGCTTTCCGATGGTCCAATGCACAGAAACTTTGTTTCATGCACAAAATTATTAAAAATATTATGTATACAGTTACCTCTAGGCTATGCATATAAAGTGTATATGAAACACACATGAATTCCATGTTTTGACTTGGATCCTATCTCCAAGATATCTCATTAGGTATATGCAAATATTCCAAAATGCAAAAAAATCTCCAAACACTGGTGTGAAGAACCACTCCTTCACCTAACCTTTTTTCCCTCAGTTGGCAGTCCAATGGTATTGTGATCCCACTGCTGCCCCAATCTTGGTTTCTTTATTTATTAATAATGTGGATAATGATTCCAGGTTCTAACAAGCTTGTAAATGAATAACAATAAAACTTTATTGGAAAGATGGTAAACAATGTTTCATTTGTTATGATGTTGCATTCTCTTGTTTTTGTTACACTTGGGGGGGGTGCAGATGGGCGATCCTGGACCGCCCTTGAAAATGGAGGATTGAGGGTGAGGCTGAGGCTGCCAGATGTGTCAGCCCCGATGCTCCCTTTTGCTGCCTGGGAAAGGAGCGCCAAAACACCACTCCTTTCCCAGGTGGCGAAAAGGGTGCCCAAAGAGCCACCAAGCAGCTCTTTTGCACCTCTTCCAGTGCAACAAGTAAAAATTCTGCACCGGGAAGACATCCTGACAGCGCACACCGTGCATAGCAGCATGCGCTGTGATGACATCCTCGGGAAGGGATTGGGGTGCCCGGCATGTGCCTACCCCTCCCCTTCCCTGCCTCCAAGATGGCACTTTGCAACATCTGTAGAGGCCCTTTATTACATACTATTCAATTCTAAAGAACAACAGTTACTAGGCTTTAAGACTCTCACACTGTCCTTATTTATTGTGGTCTTTCCAACCTTATTTCTACACTAGCCCTCAGGCTTACTAAATCCCAGAAACTCCTTCACTTGGAGTTCTGTCCTAGAGCTAAGTCCCTCCCTTCTGAACTTTAGGCCTCACATTCCCTTTCTTCTGGAGTGTTTCCCATCCAGACCCAGTCTGACTTCAATTGTCAGCAACGGTCTTATTTAACACCTCCAGCCTACTATTTGATCGGCTGTCATCAGCTCGCATTGTATTGGCAGTTGCTAAGGCATGTTCTATTCTGCCTTCTTTCCACAAGTCCCAAGCATTTCAGGTAAGGAAGATTCAGCCTGTAAGTAACCAACACTGCAAAATTCAGATTTCCACCATCTAGTGTATATACTCATGTATAAGTCTAGAAATTTTACTCAAAAAATTTAGCCACAAATGTGGGTTGATTTATCCACAGGTCAATGTAAGTACTATATCATTAATAATTAAAATCTTAATTATAGAGTTCTGATATGAGTTTTAATTGCCATGGGTCCATTGAGACTTGCAATTTAATGAGATATTAAGAATTCCTTGCCAGAGAATCCTAGTGCCTCACCAAATTACAAATCTCGGGATTCCACAGCATGCAGCCCTGTCACCTAAAGTGGAATCATACTGTCATAGCTGTAGTGTGAAAGAGACCTTAAGCAAGTAGTCCAGGTTTCTGGGTTAGAAGCCAGTTCAGTCTCTATGGTGCTGTAGTTGAAAATTCCTTGGAGGGTTGGAGAAATGATACAATTCACTTATTTAAATATGTTTTTTCCCCTCTTCTTTCTTTTGATGTACAATTGGACGTTTTCACATGGGGCTTTAGGAGGACGCAATCCTACCTCTGTCCGGCTCCACTCCGGCTCCTTTGGCAAATTTTTCACACGACGTCGCAGCAAGCCCTGCCCCATCCAGCACCATCCCCGGCGCTATCCTGCGTCAGTCCGGGGCTTGCTGCGCGTGTTCACATGATGTCGCAGCAAGCCCCGCCCCCACCCCGCCCCATCCAGCGCCATCCCTGGCACTGGCCGGCATCAGCCCCAGTGTTTGTAATTCCTTTTCTTAAAAGGAATTAGAGTTGCTGCTGCCGGAAGCAATCAGGACCCATTCCGGCGGCTGCTGTTTTCACCGCCGGAATGGCTCTTGATTGCTTCCAGGTGGCTTTAGACCCATGCGTTTGAAAACGCCCAATGTCCCTTCCCATTCACAGACTTGGAGTCTGTGGTCTTGCTCCTTAGCAGACAGCAAGTGGGGAGGTACAAAATGGTGCATGCACCTGAGGTGCGCACAGGAGCACATGCCCGTTTTAACCAATGGGCTTTGAATATTTGCAGTTTTTCTGGTTCACGGGGGGGGGGGACAATCGTGAGGGAAGACTGTAATTAATTGCAGGAGTATAGTATTTCCTTGGCATTTTGAATATAAAAAGTACAGTTGGTCCTCTGTATCCACTTATTCTGTATCCATGGGTTCAACCATCCACAGCTTGAAAATATTTTAAATCATCATCATCATCATCATCATCATCATCTAAAAATAAAACCTTGATTTTGCCATTTTATATCATGGACACCATTTTACTTCCCAGATGTATATAATGGGACTTGAGCATCCATGAATGTTGGTATCCATGGGGGGTGGTGTGGGGGTCCTGTAACCAAACCCCAGTAGATGCCAAGGGCCCACTCTACTTCCTTTTTCTTTAAAAATTTCAAAAAAACTTAACATTTTGTGGAACAAAGTAATTTTAGGAAGGTTTCCTTTTGTGAATCAGGCTGTGAGAATCAATAGAGGAGGAAGTTACGAACTGGATTATGTGCAGCTCATGTCTGTAAGCTATGAGAAGTTCCAAAGGTTCATGTTTGGGGAGGGTCAGTTTCCCTTGGAAGGAAGTCATTGCAGCAATAGCAGCTGGTGGTGACTCAGATTCGAGTAGAGTTTGGGTTTTAGTCTCAGCTGTAAAGCGCTTATCCAAAGTGCTCAATTCTCCTTCCAGAAAAGGTACAGCACTAAAGTTTGGACTAAAATCCAGAAGAGATTTAATATACCATTGATATCAGAACTACTGGGTCACTGCAGTTTTATCAGTATTTTAAAATGTTTCCCTTTATTTACAAATATACTGGTTGAGCAAAAGTGGAGGTGCATTGCTTAAATATCAGGCAGATTGCTTTCATTTCAGCTTTCCAAGGAGAGTACCACGAGACCTATACCAGAGCTTGGAAAACTACTTATTCCAGAATCTCTGGTCCAAAACACACTTCAGAAATAATCTAGTTTGAGACCACTTTAAATGCCCTGGCTCAGTGCTAGGGAATCCTGGAAATTGGAGTTTATTGTGACATCAAAGCTCTCTGACAGAGAAGGCTAAATGTCTCACAAAATTACAGCTCCCAGAATTCCCTAGCATTGAGCCAGTGCAGTTAAAGTGGTCTCAAACTGGATTATTTCTGCAGTGTGTTTTGGACCTCTGAGACAGAATGGGAAATATAAGCTGAGATCCTAGTTCTGCATGTGCAGTTCTGTGTCCTCCCACCACCTGATTAGTGTCAAGCCTCAAGAAGCCCCCCTATTGTAAGATGCATTGTGAAAACTAGAGAGACTTCATCATGAGCTATATTGCAGGAAAAGCTTGTAGTTTAATGTATCTCCACATCAGTGTGTGTTCTATGCGGTCACCACGGTCCTGGTGCAATTGGCACTGGAGTGGCCAGAGGCCACTCCTTCCGGGCCGTCTGCTTTGGCCTTTTGGTTCCTTCTCCCTTTACTGAGAGTGGGGGAAAAGACACATCCATTTCCCAAGATGGCCTTCTCACTTTATAAAGGACTGTTGAGCTATTTCTATTCCTTGTGGGCAGTTACCAGATAAGATACATGGAACCTGGTGTCTGCTAAATAATGATAATAAAAATAATAATAAAGTTATTTCTTATGCACCTCTCCCTATGGATAGAGGCAGGGAACAACAGATTAACAAATACACAACATCAAGTTAAAAACACACATCAATTTAAAAGAAAAAATGAAATGCATACATATTAAACAATCCATACATCTGAGGAAGTAGGCACAAGCGTATGAAAGCTCATGCTACCAGCTTCTTCCTTTCAGATGAGGCCTTAGCAGACTGCCAGAAATAGTGCACATTAAATTGAGGCACTGCCCTGGCTCAGTGCTAGGGAATCATGGGAACTGTATTTTTTTCTGGGACATTGAGCCTTCTCTGTCAGAGAGCTCTGATGCCACAATAAAATACAGTTCCCATGATTCCCTAGCACTGAGCCAGGGCAGTGCCTCAATTTAATGTTCACTATTTCTGGCAGTCTGCTTAGGCCCTTAGTGTCAAATGTTCTACAAGATCTTTTTGCATACTAATTTTCCATAATAGCAAGGCTATGTCTTTGCTTTAGAGAAAGGTGTTTGTGGTATCTCTGTAGAACCTGTGATTCTGTAATGGTTTGGACTCTAATTCCCAAGAACTACAGCTGGCCTGGCCAGTATCTGTGTATGGGAATTGTAGCTGAAGTTGTAGCGCCATGGAAGAAATGCCTGTGAAAGTGTTTTTCCTTTGTGCTGAAGAAACCTGTCTGACTTTATACTGTGGAATCTGATGTCCTTTATCCTGCATGCCCTAAGGCAGGGGTAGGCAACCTTTTTGAGCCAGGGGCTGGGTTGCTGTCCCTCAGACAATTGGGGAGCTGAAGCACCAAAAATAAATAAGTAAATAAATATAAAAATACATTTTTTTAAAAAATAAAATTTTTAAAAAATGCATGCACAGTCTCTCAGCCCCAGAAAAGCCATGGCAAAACCCCTGTGGAGATTTTGCCAAGAAAACCCCAAGAATAAGTAATAACAACAATAATCAATATCATCATGGCGGGCGGTGGTGGCAGTGGGGGGGCGGCAGGGGGGCAGCGGCAGCAGTGGCAGGAACGGCCTGGGGTTGGTCCAAAGGCTTCAGGGGGCCTACCCCTGCCCTAAGGCATCTGTGTTCACTCAATACTATTTTGAGTTATGGTGGCAGAGAAATTCACACACTGTCCAGGCCCAGTTGCAGCATCTGCATTATCACTGGTAGACCAACTTTTCACATGCGTTGCTAACAATTTTTGGCAATCATTTCTATAACTGGGATTGCAGTCACGCAGCAACACACAGTGTCTTTCTTAATTTGTTACATTTCAGTTTACATTGTTATGTACAGCACATGCATATTCATTATGGTTTACATACAGCCACCACAATTAGGTGAATTTTTATAGTCAGTTATAAACAATGGGATAAAAAGGAAAACCCTTTCTCAACAAACTTACTAAGAAAGGTCCATGATAGGTTTGTCTTAGGGCTCTCCTAAGTCAGAAATGATTTGAAGGTACATAACACACACACAACAAATGAAATGTGAATTAAAAGTAGAGAAAGTTCAGGTTAACTAGGCTTTGTATCATTCCTGTTCTGGTAACACTGTGGTCAGGTGTCAGCAAGATAAGTGTAGAGCTATGCTCTTGGGCTGCTGCCAAAAAGATAAAATACTGGCTGGATAATAGTCCTAACATCTGGTTTCGAGGGCAAAGGGCATATAGGCTAGTCTAACTTGCCAAGTATAACATCATTATCCTGAAAAGGTTCCTCACTCTCACATAGTGGTTAATGCTGAAGTGCAAATGTAATCCCTGTGAATTATTGCCTTGGTCTAATGGGTGAGGAAACCCTAAGGAAGAGAGAGGCTGTTCTTACTAATTGAGTAGAGCTAGAATTGCCAGGGCTAAGAAAGAGACCTTTACACTTTGAGTAGAATTTTTAATTTAATTTAATTTAATTTAATTTAGAAGATGAAAAAGGAGTAAATTCTTTATACTATATTCTGTTATACACTTGCAACTATGCTATATCTTTTATTTAGTGCTTTAAGATTTGCACCCAAATGTTGCAATACAACTGAGCAGGACAGGCAGAAGAATCCTGTAATCTAGCCCTACACTGACACCTCACTGGATGCTTGGAATTTTTGGAACAGAGCATATGTGTCAACGTTTATATATAATTGGTTGTTGTTGTTGTTGTTGGTAGTGTTTGTATAACTTAAATTGTGTTTGTATTTGCAATATTCAATTATAGTTGTCCTCAGAGAACCCAGAAAGAGGTACATATGCCATCTTTTTGACAATATCTATAGCAACATTCCAAGGAGAGCCCCCAAAAGGCAGCTGTGTTGATAAATTAAAAAGAAATATTTCTACCTGTTGTCATCTCTATCAGGAGCAGCTCTTTTGTCAAACTAATGGGTCTTCTCTTAAAACAAAGTCATCACACACACAAAAAACTTTGAATTACAACAGATAGCTCATGACAATACATTGTTGCTAGAAAATCCATTTCATCTCCAATAATTTGGGGTCTAAACCTAAACTTAGAGGAAACAGGGGATTCCAAGGGATGATGGTGGTAGATTATGTCATAGTCCCATTTATTAAAAAGTCCCATGGCTTTGACCCAGGGAGTCTGGTTCCACTACACCACTGCTCATACAATTATTAGTATGGGACCAAGACTTATAAAACACAGAGGAATCAACAGGCAACCTAGGAATTCCTCAGAACACTTCATATTTCCATCTGAGGACTCTGGAGGAGGAAGAGCATGAAGCATCAAGATTCCAAAGCATTTTCATCCACACAACTAGGGACAGTGGCTAGTCCAAAAGGAGCATCTACTCAGCTGTCTGAGAAAACCTGGAATTACTATGTTGTAGCATCAAATGTTTTGGTGCATCGTTATAGGGGTCTCCACACTTTCTTCCATTATTTCACCCCAGATTATTTCGTTCTTACTTAGGGCTTGTCTACATGAGGGGGAAAACCCAACCCTCGTGGATCTGGCATGATCAGGGCATATGACCCTATTAACAGCAAACTTGGAATATAATGCCTTAAAACAAAAATGTAAAAACTCACAGCTTGATCCAGAATTTCCAGAAAACGCTGGTGTTTCCTGTAGTCTGAGCAATGAATTTGCACTGGATTTGGAGGAGGAAAAATGTAGGTAGGACCAGTTGCTGCCTGGCAGATGCTGCCATTCTCTGTCAGCTCCCACTACTGCTGCCTTTCCTCCATCAGCAGAGCCAGGACAGATCACTACCTGGCAGGTGGCTCCATTTACCAATGTCCAGGTTAGTTCGCCACCTGGAACAACATTTACAAAGATTAGACCTGCTTGTCAGGTGCCGCTGCTGGTGGTGATGCATTATGAAGTCAGAACAAGGCACCACATACTGGTTTGCATTGGTAAATGCTGGCATTTGGTGACAGCAGGAACTAATGGTTGTGGCAGTGGCGGCAGCAGCAGTGGACCATAGCAACATCCCCAGTGTAAACAACTGCTGTGGAAAAAACAAGGTGCAGGATAGCTCCATGGCAGGTGCAAGGCAGAACAGATGGGGAACCCATTTGAATTTCCCTCAAAAATCATAGGCAAGCTCTCAGTTTCAGAAAGATTAACATTAATAAACCTACTACCAATATTTTACAGAAGTGAGGTTAAACATTTAAAAATCTCAGGTTATACAATGCTGTTTAATCACAGTCTGATTACAGCTGGTTTGCATTTACTGGAACTGGCATCATAGTCTTATCACAAAGTAAACATACCTAAAATGGCATTAATCCCAATTTTAGCAGCTGAGAACAGACCTGTGCTGTACAGCCAAATAGCAATCCTGTTCAGTTATTGCTCACAATGCTTTAAAAAAAAACTTGGGAACAAGGGAGTCTCTAGCCCTGACCTGTTTCATTATTGTTTCCTTTATATGGAAGATGACACACTGAAGAAGAGAAGTTCTTGCTCACATGGTATATTTCCACAACCCCCCTGTTTTTATAGCATTTTTGCTTGTGTAGAAAGCTTTGTATAATGGTATTATAAGATTAGTAGTCTTCTTTGTAACCATTTAAAAAAATAATATTCAATACAGGATTTACCTTTTTCACAGCAGGATCAGGATTCCCAAGACACATTTAATTAAGGGACATTTTTATACCCAGCAGGACATAAAGTATATTTCACAATACATGTCAACAAAGAAAGAGTAATCAATTAAAAATGCTTATTCTCAATTAATGCATTGACTTGTGAGTTCTAAATAGCCCTGGTGGCGCAGTGGTTAAATGCCTGTACTGCAGCCACTCACTCATAGACCACAAGGTTGCGAGTTCAATACTAGCCAGGACTCAGGCTTGACTCAGGCCTGCATCCTTCCGAGGTCGCTAAAATGAGTACCCAGATTGTTGGGGGGCAATCAGCTCACAGTTGTAAACCGCTTAGACATCCCATAGCATTATATGTAGCGGTATATAAATGAAGCTGCTTTAAAGCAGTGTTTTGTCTGATCAGTTCTATCATCCATTCATATTTCAATATGTTTTAAGGAATATCCTGGAGCAGCCAGACATATAATCTATGGGGGGTTGCAGACTGCCAGAAATAGTGCAAATTGAGTCCACTGTTAGGGTTAGGGTTAAGGTTAGGGAATCATGGGAACTGTATTTTATTGTGGCACCAGAGTTTTCTGACAGGGAAGGCTCAATGTCTCAGAACAAAAACAATTCCCATGATTCCCTAGCACTAACCCTAACCCTAAAAGTGGACTCAATTTGCACTTTTTCTGGCAGTCTGCAACCCCCCTATGTCTGAAAAGCTTTAGGTTAGGTGGTTGGTGGCTCTAAAGTTAGTGGGTCAGCAAATTTGCTCCAGCTTTTACCTCAGACTTTCCTAGAACTGTCCAAGGTTCTGAAATTATTTAGAGACTCTGCACTTTAGATGGCTCTTTTAAAGTTTGGACTAGAACCCAGGATAGATTCACCAGCTCAGTGGCATTGGTAGGCAATATGCACAAAGGATAACAGCCATCATTTTTTTATTTACAAAAATTACTTGTTAGGCAGCTTATAATGTTGAAATCACACAACACACACACACACCCTTTTAGATCTTTCAAGAAAGGCCAATCTTTTTTGCTTCATGTCACTGAATGATGATGAACTGATATACACAAGCTTTTCTTAATGAACCATCAAACTAGCCTGATTGACATACTCAAGCAGAGGTATAAAGTCTGACCATTTTCACTGTATCATGGAAACTACAGGAGGGAGAAGGATGCATTGTGAAATCTGGTGCTTGGAGCTTAATGTACCTCTACATGGTTGTGTAGTTCCTTCAGCTTCTCATATTATTTGACTGAGAACTGGTAGTGTCCTTGAACTCAGTGCAAAGCTGCACTTTGAACTGCATCAAGCTGAGGACAAAGGGGAGGGGGAGGAAGAGAGGAGGGATGGGAAACAAAAACATTTTAAAAGCAGCTGAAAAAAGTGGAGTGACAGAGGATTAATCAGGTCTGTTCCTGCCATATCAGGAAAGTGGGAGGTATGCAGGCCAGCCCGCTCCCAAATCATTTTCTCAGACCAAAGATCAAACTAGGGTTAGGAACAGTTTAGAGGGTTGACTGCTGATGTCAACCCTCCACTGTTCCAGCTGCAACCAGACATCTCTATCCTCCTCCTCAGGTTTTTTGCTTTACCAACATTATATTAGATCTTGGCCTTAGAAAGCGCTTTCTTGCATCCCTTCTAGATGTTCCTCAGAAAGCGGTGGGACCAAGAGAAAGGCCTCTTGCAAAGCTTTCAAAGTTTGAGCAGGCTTTTATATAGGACATAGTCCAGACCTGAGTTATATATTGGGCTATATCCCCTTGCTATCCATCAGGATGAGCCAATGTGCAGGCACATGCCACCCCTGGGCCTCCCCAGGAATAAAACCCTGATTATTTTAGAAATAAAATGACCACCCCAAAGGCCTTTTAGAGGCAAGGGAGGCCATTTCCCTCACATTTTTACATTTTGTTTAAGACTAAACATAAAATGAAAAAGAAGTGATTGGAAGTTGCTTTAAAAAAAAAAAACCAACCATCAGCCTGTCACCAACCTAAAATGGCTCAGGCAGGCTCCAAAACATGGTGAATATGTCTCTCATGTCACCTAATGGGAATATGGAAACATTTAGGGACATAGCATTTTAAAACTTTTTTATATGGAATGGGTGGTGGTGGGTGTAGTCCTTCAAAGTCTCTTGGGGGGGTCCTAATGTACCCCTAAATTTCTACAGGTGCCCACCCTTATCCTAGACTTCCACAAATAATATATTCCCTTGACTCAACTATTGAATACTTTGTATCATAGGTAATATTTAAGTCAGTGATCTAATGTTTTATTTCATCCACTGTTCCATTTCAAAAATTAAAAATAAAAATGGAGTGAAGTGTTACCTGTTGACCTTTCCAAGCAAAGACCAGAATGTCCAGCCAGAAAGATATAGAAAGATATAGATGTAGAAGATGAGCACAATCTGTCAGTCTAATGATTTGTGTTACATGTCATTACTCATATTAGCCGTTCTTCTTGTTCTTAACAAATGTAATACATATGGGGGGAGGGTGAGGAAAGCAAAGATCAATGAGAGTAAGGACAGAGGGCACCTTAAAAAATAGAATGCCTCTCCCCCCCAATACTGTCTTTATAGTTTATGTTTTAGTTTTAATAGTGGAACTATTCCAGTTCAGGATGCATTAGGGTAAAGAATGGACAGTGAAGTGGAAGAATAGTTCTTAAGTTCTTTCTTTGTCCACACAGCCATGTCTGGACAGGACATAGCAGAAATTTATACACACACATACACATTTGAAAAGTCAGTTGTAGTTCCAATTGTACCATACAGCAAAGAAGGAATGCTTTTGTACTGCTAGGAGCCTTACGTCTGGAAGCACTCTGTGTTTTCAGAGGCTGTGTGTCAATCCAGTTGAAATCCATGGATCTAAAGCAGCTTAGCTCTGCTTAGAAATGCAATTGTAATGGTAGCCCTTACAAAAGGATTAAGTCAAAAGATGTTAAGGCTTCCATCCACTAAGACTAATTTAAAATCTCACTGTACTTAATTACACTCTATTTAAAAAGAGATTCTATGAAAAACCTGTCAGGAAGAAGTGAATAATGCTCCCATCACCAGCTTCCCTCAATTTACAGAATGAATTAGCAGAAGCCAAAGATTTATATGCGAAGTAATTCAAATGTCCCTATCTTAACTTTTTGTGATATTTAAATGAGCACTGTGCAATAAAGTATCTCAAGAATCACAGCTCACTCTTTCACAATCAGACCGCATATTACAATTTTAGACATGTTTCAGACATGTTATGATCTCAGGAAAAGTACAGGAGTCTGGCCAAAAATCACACACACACAGCATTATTTCTTTCTCATTTTCTTTCATGTTAAATGACCAAGGGGTAAAACTGATTGCCACTATGCTCAGTCCCTTCATTGAGTTGACAAAGTTGAGGCAGTCATAAGATCTATGGAGGACAACTCATGCCTAGGCTAAAGCTCTAAAAAAAATTGCATTTAAAAATAAATAGGCTTGTTGATGGCCCATCATCTGTGACAGGGGCTGCATCCATATTGCAGAAATAATCTAGTTTGGCACCACATTAACTGCCATAGCTTATGGCATGGAATTCAGGGAATTGTACTTTTGTGAGACATTTAGGATCAGTGTAGATACACCCTGAGTCTTCAGTGTTGTACCTCAAAACTGAAGCATGTTAAATATCTCTTGCTAAGTGCCTGCCATTTTATGAAGAAGCACTCTTACTCATGTTCTCTGGGAAGGTTTATTAAGACAGAGGCTCCATCTTCACTATATATATAATCCAGTTTGACACCACTTTAACTGCCATTGCTCAATGCTGTGGAATTCTGGGACTTGTAATTTGTTGTGGCACCAGAGCTCTCTGACAAAATACAATTCCCAGAATTCCATTGCACTGCATCATGGCAGTTAAAGTGGTGTCAAACTGGATTATTTCTGCAGTGTGGATGTAAACAGTCCTATCTCACTGTGTTTCTGATGGCATGGTGTTCTGTAATCATGTCTAGCTGAAAGAAATCATAGTTCCTTCTCAGATCTTTTCTGTCAAAACAGGAAAGTTGAGAGTGGCTGTAGCAGCACATATCCTATCACTCACTGATAGGAACACCTGAATAGGGCTTGTACAGAAGGGCAGGAGTCAAACTGTCAGCTACATAGGACTGGTCTTGCCATTAGTCAGAGTGAGACAGCTATCTTAGGCAGCAGATTTGTCATGTTATTAATAGTCATCAAACTGTTAGCATTGTTCATATTGTATTTTCAATGCTAGATACATATATACCACAATTAATGAAGTAGATGTGTTCCTGGACATTACTTCTTTAACGTAAAATTTGGTGTCAGAGGCAGACAGAAGGACAGGTTCCAATACCACAAAAACGAAACCACAAAACCATGAAAACCAAGAGCAGTTCAACATGTTTCACCAGTTTTGATTTTAAACTAACAATATGAACATGTGAAATGAAGCAACTAGGTCAGATAGAATTCAGAGACACAGCTGTGTTAATCTGAATATATGCATGCAAAGGGATCTTGTAGCACCTTTGAGACTAAAACTGTGCAAAAGAAGTTGTAATCTAAGCTTTCGGAGACTTCATCTAACAGAAAAAAACTGAACCTCTTAGAGACCATTTGAAAGTTCATTTTAAAATATATCCAAGGATATTTTTATAATAATCATAATATTAATCATAGTAATCATATTTATTTATAACACCATTTTCCACCAAAGAGCACAACATCAAACATATACAGGCAGAAACAAAGACAATAAAACACAACATTGGGGGGAAGCAGACGAGGGCCTCTGGGACGCCACGGGACGGTGCACTGCGGGACCAAGGCATCCGCACCGCGGCGCACCGTTGGCACCCCTGAAAGGAGCGCTAAATCAGCGCTCCTTTCACAAGTCAGTGAAAGTGCACCCCAAAAGCGTAGGCCGCACTTTCACTGACTTATCCGCCACAGCGTGTACGGACGCTGCAGCGGGAGGTTACCCTCGGAGTGTTGGCTGTGTGGAGGGCCAGCTGCTCCGAGGGCAACCTCGGGAGGAGGAAGGGGCGCCGAGTGTGTGGCTGCCCCTCCTCTTCCCTGCCTTGGAGATGGCTCTATTAGCCATCTGCCAAGGCCCATTGTCAATATATAAAAATATGCCAACATCCCACTAGTCACCCAGCAACCTCAGGCACAACTCAGCAGCTGAGGAAGGTCTTCAACCTTTTACTTTTTCTTTAATCAGTCTCCATTTTCCTTATGGTTTCCATTTTGGTGGCTATACTTACAGATTTCTGCTTTTTAAATGTAGTGTGTATGCATGAGGTGGTGGTGGCATCTTTCCTCTTTCCACTTTCCTCTTTTCTCTCAGGTTGCATCCACACTGCAAAAATAATCCAGTTTGACACTACTTTAACTGCCATGGCTCAGTGCTATGGAATTCTTACCAAATTACAAATTCCAGGATTTCATAGGAAGAATCCTTGGCATTTAAAGTGGCATCAAATTGTTGTAAGCATGAAACTGTGAAAGAGACTCAGTAGCTAAAGGATTAAACTTAGATGAGAAGAGTCCTAGATTCAAGTCCCTCCTCATCCATGAAGCTTGCTAAATCCCAGGAGCTAAAAACCATTTCTTATATTTCCACTTCTGAAACAAAGCAGCTTATACTATAAGGTAAACCAATTTGCTTCTGTCCAAGTATGTTTATAAAAAATAGATGCAGGGGGGATTTAAGGGGAGTTAGGCTCACACTGGATGACATCTCAGAGAAGAGTGACTGTCTTCTGGTATGGAGTATATTGCCCTAACTCTCTATAGGTAGACTGGGACTCTTGGAGACTGAAGGTCCTGGGAAGGACCCAATAGACCCATCCAGAAGTACCAAGGAGGCCAGCCAGGACACTGTCAGCATGCCACAGCAAACTCCTGGAGGCCTCTTCCTTTTCAAAATGGTGCCTTGACCCTTACCCTTGTGAAAAAGACAGTTTGACTGGAACAACCCAGGACAAAGACAGTTTCTTGGAGTGCCCTGGTCCACCAGCCACTGGCACCAAGTAGAGTGGAGCTTTATCTTCTACAGTGGCTTGACCTATTCCTGAGGGACCATCAGCATAGTGGCTCCAAGGGTGACAGCATGAGTTCTCACACAGCGGTGATACCAACCCTAGTGATGCCACAGAATAGATGGATGTTTATGCACATATGTACATATATCCAAACAGAAAGAATGTGAATTCCTGCTGCCTAAGATGCATTCCAGCCTTGTCTTTCTTGCCTGGATGATGTCTTATTGCATTTGGTAAGGTGTGTGTGTGTGTGTAAGAAACAGCATGGTATAGCTTTTCACTATGGACTTTATGACATGGTGAATAAACATGGGAGCATAGCACTATGCTCCCATCAATATATGCAAAGATTTTCACATGACATCACATGTCATCGCCATTATCACACAATTATCCCATGAATAAAGAGGCATAATCACACCACTTTTTATTATCCCATGAATAAAAAGTGGCACAATTATGCCTCTTTATTCACAGGATAATCACAGAATAAGGGCAATTTCGCACAACATTGTGTGAAAATCTTCCTGTTATTGCCCGATATTGGGAGCATAGCGCTATGCTTCAATCTTTTTTCACCATGTGATAAAGTCCTAGGACTCTGAGTATAAGAGTTCAAATCTTTGCTTAGCCATGGAATTCCATTGGGTGATCTTGGGCAAATCACATTCTCTCATCCTAAGACGAGGGCAATGGCAAACTTCCCCTGAATAAACCTGGCCAAGAGTTCCCATAATTGGAATTACTTTGAAAGCCTATATCAACCAATAACATAGGGAGGGGAAAGATGTGAGCAAGAAAATGAGAAGGAATAGGTGGGACAAAGATTTCTTTTCAGAGCCAATTTGTCTTATAGTTTGCAATCCATACCACATAGACAGCCAGCATAGTGTAGTGGTTTGAGAGTTGGATTACAACTCTGGATGACCAGGTTCAAATCTCCATACTGCGTGACCCTGGGTAAGTCACACTCTCGAAGCTTCAAAGAAAGGTCATGTCAAGATACCTCTGAATAAATCTTGCCATGGAAACTTAATGCTAGGGTTGCCATAATCATACTCAACCTGAACTCAATAGCACTTAGTTGGAGTAGTCTGAGTACATCAGTATGGTCCTGCAATTACTGCTCCAGAAGAAGCATGGAGGCAATAGACCATTGCATCATGTAAGTTGCATACCCTGGTCATCTTATTTGACTCAATTCCACTTGGCTAGGGAAGTGAGACTGTGACTCTTGGTACAAAGGTTGCTGGTCCTCGAGAAGATTTCTTGGAAACAATCTAGTTGTGAGTCATGCAATATGTAGGTCTTTTCCCAGGAGTGTTGGGCCCCTGCCTGCCTCTATTTCCAAAGGCCACAACAATGTCTGGTGAAGGAGCCTTGGAAACATGTGGGCAGAATGTTCTACAGGGGTTGTGGTTTATTTGAAGAAAAATTACTTTTGTAATAACATGGATTGCTCTCCTTCTTAGTATTTAAATAGAGATTAATACAGATTATAGAGATCCAGCATGGTGTAGTGGTTAGAGTGTTGGATTAGGACTCTGGAGACCAAGGTTCGAATCCCTGTTCAGCCATGGAAGCCCACTGGGTAACCTTGGATAAATCACACTCTCTCAGCCTCAGAGGAAGGCAAAAGCAAACTTCCTCTAAACAAATGATAAGTTTGCTTTATGGTCAACATATGTCAAAAATGGCTTGAATGCACACAACAACAACAGTTTTACCATGGAGGGTCAGCATACAAATAACCAAGATGTTTATGATAACAATGCTGAGAGAAGACAGTTAGGTCATTTTAGATGCCTGAAGTGGGATTTCAAATGTGGTGGAACCCAAAATCCTGTGAAACTCTTAAATTCTTGCAGTTCTTAAAGGCATAGGAACTTTTTGAGGAGGAAAGGTGATAAAGGAAAAGGTTGATAACATACAATGAACACCTTGGCCCATTTTTGTGCATTTTTAAATTATGTACAATGATTCTAAGAATACTAAACATTCTGTTTTGAAAGCAAACTGGAAAAGAGTAGGAAAGGAGCACAGAGTGGGAAAGGAGCATTAAAGTTTCTGATCAACTCTTCCATGAATTTCCACATGACTTGTATAGTCAGCAAATAATCAGCAAAATATGCAACTTTTAATGTAGTCAAGTGAGCTATGCAACCCTGAGAATAAAACCCCTGGAACACAGTGAGAGTATGGAGGAGAATTGGGTGATGAAAAGGCTAAACAAAAGTCAGGGTGGAGGGGAAAACCCATGAGAGAGGGGGAAAGTGGACAGGAGAGAAGAGCAACAGCAGTAACATAAGGGTTTGTCACTCAGTGAAGAGGATACAGGCTGAATGAGTATGACTGTGGAGAGAGTAAGGTCAACTGGAAAGAAAAAGCTGAGGTCATTGGGAAAGACCATGAGCATATGCACTGGGCTGAGGGCAATCCTAATGCACTTTAACCCAGGCCAAGCTGGCACATCAGCTACTATGCAAAAATTCAACATAAACCAAGCACACCATATATATTTTTTAAAAAATCATTTGAAGGACATGGGTGGCAGCAGAAAGAGTCTAATTGATTTGACCCTAGGTTTGAAGCCAGCATTCTTGCCTCTGGGAAACATTGGCTGAGATCCCATGTCAAGTGGGCATAGTGTCATGCTTTGCCAATGGAATTCTGTGTCCTCTCCCTTTCCTTTGGGCTCAAGCCCCAGGAAGGGCCACTGTGGCTTCTCCTTACCAAGGGGGCAGAGGAGGGGGAAGACAATTCAGGCATGGAAGATGGAGCTGGTCCAGTCTAATGTGAGGAAAAGAAGGCACCATCCTTTGCTTTCCCCTTAGAACAAAGATCAACTGCTTATTCTTCCTCTGAATTGCTTCCCCTCACTTCCTTTTTCTTCCCCTCCTCTCCCCCTGATGAGCAGCACCATCCTCTCAGTCCCATAGCTATGCAGGGGGAGGTTTTGACAGGGCACAAAGGACAATTGCCCCCTGTGCCCCATCCAAAACAAAATGAAACAAAACACCACAGACACACATAAGTCATTAACCAGATTCTGCCCACTGAAACTCAACTTTCAGAAATATAAGCACTAGGGGGGGTTGGGGTGAGTAGTGAGGGGGGAATGAAGAGCTTTGTATGACAAGGATTAGGAGGCATGTGTGGATTCATAATATCATAGAATCTTAGAGCTAGAAGGGACCTTAAGGGTCATCTAATCCAACTCCCTATGATGCAGAAATATACAGCCACAGTACAATTGAAGGATGCCAATCCAACCTCTGTTTAAAGACCTTTTCCAGGACGGGTTCTGCATTTCATTCAACCTTCTCCCCTCTCCAGGACGAAATGT
>CM034706.1:39745115-39762146 GCA_020142125.1 Phrynosoma platyrhinos | reverse complement strand
TGTCTTCGGGTGGTAATGGGCTGGATGAGGAAAAACAGATTGAAGCTATCTATGTTCCCTAGCAATTGATAGACAGAATACCCCTTCTGTTACTGCAGGGTTGGTAGCCACTCTGACTAGTAGACAGTTCTTTTAAATGCAAGCCAGGGATGGTACCAGTGAGTTTGCAGCAGATGTACTTCAGCAGTGTTAGAAAAGCAGAAACATTTTGAAGCCAATGGCTTGCTGCTGGATCTTCTCATGGACTATAAAATGTGGGCATGTGGCTTTACTTTCACAATTTTTTTTTTTAGATTGAATGCCTGGCCTCGTGCATCCCTAGTGCATAATATCTACAGCCATGGAGGAAGGAGGGAGGGAGTGGTGTTGTATACTTGTCTTTGTATACAGAACATCTGCACAATACACGGACTCTCCATATGTGGACTCAAGGTCATGCAGATGGCAAGGCCTGGCTCTTTTAATGGTGCATGTGCCAGGGGCATATGTACAGTGCAATATGTAGGAGCGCACCACCATTAAAATCAACAGGACTTGAAGTCCCACGGTATTTCGCTTACGTGGGGATGGGTGGTTCAGAATGGATCCCCATGTATAATAAGGGTCCACTGTATTAGATTAAGTGCATCTCTTTATGATACTCAATTGCACTTTTGAAAAATCAGCTCCCAATAGCAGACTGAATAATTCATCAACTTATAAAGTGGAATTTAATTGATGGCTATGTTGCTTCTCTGGCTGTTATAATTATTTAATGTTTTTATATTATGCTGATGTGGTGCAACTCAATTTCATAAGACAGCTTCCTAGAAATTAAATACACATCCTGGAAATGAGGGGGGGGGGGGAACATAGCATTATCTACAGTATCACATATTCTTTTAGCATTGAATAACTGCGTTTGGAGTCCTGGCAAAAATAAATCAATACAGACAATGCATGAATGCACGTGTGCAAATAAATACAGACACAAATAAAATGTATGCATAGGTTTGCCCTCAAAGTTAGATGTTCTTCCTACATGCAAGCTAATACTTGGCAATTACAAAATTCTAGAAACTATATACAGTTATAAAACGATTATATAAAACTTTGTGAAATGTTGTTGTATGCCTTCAAGTAACTTGCATGATGCTTCTGTGACCACATGCTGATGCTGTTATTTTTCTGACTCAGAGCCTCCACCTTCTGTTTCTTTCATCCCTTAGGAACACATACCACTCCCAAACCCATTCCATACCACCCCTGCCCCTGGTACATGAGGGCTGTGTGAATAATCAATGCAAGTAGACCCTAGATAAACAAGAATAAAACTCTGCATGCCTTGTACATGTTTCAAATACATCTGTATCATCAACTGCATCTTTATTCACAGTGATGACATGTTTGAACAACAGAACTCACAGAGATGCCCAGAGATGTGCTTTCCATAAAAAAAGAGTGTGAACAACAAAACCAAAAATGTATCAGTGAGATTATTCACATAGGCACACTAACAAAAACAATGTCTGGATACCCCTAATTATTTCTTACATGATACCCCTAAACTCTAGAGCAGGCAGGAATAAACTAGGTGGGAAAATAATCTGGCATGGTGAATGGGCCCTTTCACACTAGTTTTAGTGGTATGATTTCAGTGTCATCATAAGTTGAAGTCAACTTGACCACAATTGACAACAGCACAACTTAGATTTCTCCACCCCAAACCTCTAGTACCTCACCAAACTATAAATTCCTGGTTCTATGGGATATGTGCCATAACAGTTAAAGTGGAATGCTAATATTACAGTACATTACAGTACATAGTGTAAAAGGACTCTAGGACATCTTCTATGATTCCAGTCTGTTACCATATGCCCCAATTCATTTCACACAAATGCAAGCGCAAACTCAGGTGAGGACAAGAAGACCATCCTTGGAAATGAGTGCTAATATGGCGGAGTCTAATATCAAAATTTTGGAAGCTATTGAGAGGATGGAAAAGAATTTCAGGCAAGAGTTGAAGGATTGTAAACAAAAGATACGAAGTGACTTTAAAAGAGAAATGGATGGTCTGAAATCACAAATCAGAATGTTAACCAAGGATATGAAAGAATGAATATCAAGTTGGGAACACTACAAGCCAGGACGGATGAGTTGGAGAATTTCACACAATCATCTTGGCTTATTCCTTCAAATTACTGAAAGGAAACACAATTCCTGATTATTTTTACCTTGCATGTTGCATAGATTATCACAGCCTATCCTTGTTCAGCACACAGGTAAACAGTGTATCCTGAAGCCCTCAACTGAATCATAGAATAATAAAACCATAATGTTGGAAGAGACTGCAAGGGCCATCCAGTCCAACCCCCTGCCATGCAGGAATATACAATCAAAGCACTCCCAACAGTCAGATAACCAACGAGCCTCTGTTTAAAAGCCCCCCCACAGAAGGAGACTCCACCACTCTCCAAGGCAGCATGTACCAATGTCAAACAGTTCTTACCATCTTCCTAATGTTTAGGTGGAATCTCTATTACTGTAGCCTGAATCCATTGCTCCATGCCCTAGTCTCTAGAGCAGGGGTAGGCAACCTTTTTGAGCTGGGGGCCGGTCCCGCGAAGTCCCTCCCACCGCTGGGCCGAGGGGGGGGAATGGTGGCACGCGCGCATGCACGCACATGCACAGATCGCATGCTACAGCCACCATTTTGATTTTCATGAAGAAATAGAAATAGTAAAGGGCCATGAAGAAATAGAAATAGTAAAGGAATTCCCATGCCTGGGACCAAACATTGATAGAAATGGGGACTGCAGTCAGGAAATCAGAAGAAGACTAAGAATGAGGAGGGTGGCTATGAAAGAACTAGAAAAGATTCTAAAATGCAAAGATATAAACTCAGCACAAAAGTTAAAATCATACAAGCCATGGTATTCCCTATTACCATGATGGATGTGAGAGCTGGACAGTTAAGAAAGATGATAGGAAGAAAATCAATGCATTTGAGATGTGGTGCTGGAGAAGAGTGTTCAGGATCCTATGGACAGCCAAAAGGATAAACAAATGGGTCCTAGAGCAGATCAAGCTGGAAATCTCCCTGGAAGCCAAAATGACCAAACTGAGGCTGTCGTACTTTGGACACATCATGAGAAGGGAGGATTCATTGGAAAAGACAATAATGCTGGGAAAGGTAGAGGGAAATAGGAAGAGAGGAAGATTACATGCCAGATGGATGGATTCTATTAAAGTGGTCACGGATATGAGTTTGCAGTATTTAAGCAAAGCAGTGGAGGACAGGGGGTCTTGGAGATGTCTCATCCATAGAGTCGCCATGGGTTGAGATCAACTCGAGGGCAGTTAACAACAACAAAAGTAATGACCATTTTTTCCCATGAGCTCTAAGCAGTATATACAACAGTCCTCTTCCCCATTTTTTTCTTGCAACACGTCTGTGAGGTAGCCCAGGCAAAAGTCGAACTTCACCTAATCAGTTCCAGGGATTTGAATCTCCCAAGTCCCAATCCAATATTCTAACTTTTACATCATATTGGCTCTCCTTACTCTGCATTAAATGCATCCTAACAAAGCTACTAATAAATAACTGAGTGTACACCAGCATGGCATAGTGGGCTGAGCATTGGACTATGACTCTGGAGACCAGGGTTTGAATTCCCGCTCAGCCATGAAAGCTCACCGGGGGCATACCTACACTGTAGAAATAATGCAGTTTGACACATTAGGAACTGTGTCTGTCACCTAGAGGATAGAGTTGTTTGTGCCACACAATTTGAATATCTCAGTTTGGCAGCTAGTCCCGATTAATACCATCTCTTCCCACTTTTGTTAGCAGCTTTTAAAATGTCCCAGTTTTTATCTCCTCCTCCCACATTCACTCTTCATCCTGGCTTATTTCAATTGCTGCAAACTTAGTTCAGATTTCCAAAGTAGTTTACATTCAACCCAGCAAGTGGGAGAGGAGAGAAAGAGTCAGAATTTTGCCTTTCACATTTCCATCTGTAAAATTTTGGAGGGTTTGACAATCTGTCTCAGCCCATAAATTAATCCTCTCCACAAAAACGAGGAGGAGGACATTATCTCATTACCAGTAGCAAAGTAAGATTTAACTGCCAGTCCATTCATGTCTGGTCAGAGAATGCTATTTTGTCCTTTGTCTCAGAGAGCAAAATGTCATCATTTGGCCCCTTGGAAAACTCATAGATGACACAAGCTACAAAGCCTGAGCTTGGAATACCACAGCACAGGAATTCAGAAGATAAAATAGGAAGGATGGAATATCTTTGTGAAAGGCTAGAAAGCATCTTGAAAATCTCACTGCCCTACTATTTCATTCTGACCCCAATGCATATGTCAAGGAGAGCACAAAGAAAGTGGAGAAGGGTGCTCCATGTCCTATATCTTTTAGCAATACTGTAGGCCCTCCTTATCAGCCGGCATGCTATCCATGGATTCCGACATCCACGGATGGCAAGCCTGTGGGGGGAGGCAGAGGAGGAAGGAAGGAAGGAAGGAAGGAAGGAAGGGGCGGTGGTAGCAGCAGGGAAAAGGAGGAGGTGGAGGTGGTGGAGGGGAAGAAGAGGAGAAGGCTGCCTGGGGACATCGCACCCGGAGAAGGGGCTCCTCCTCTTGCCTGAAGCCTACTTAGACTTCCCCTCCTCCTCCTCCTCCTCCTCCTCCTCCTCCTCCTCCTCCTCCTCCTCCTCCTCCTCCTCCTTCACTGTCCAGCTGAATGGAGTGCAAACTATGTTTCTGAGGAAAATATATTCAGATGAGCAAGCCTCAATTTAGAAGGTTTTGTAAGTGTGTCTGTCGTGTAAAATTCCAAACAGTGAGGTGCTGAAATAGGAGGAATTCTTTGCATCTACACACCCACCCACCCAAATCTTCATGTCCTGCACACTCCCACCCACTTCAGGGACCGAGGGACCTTTGAGAATGAGGTGGGAAATAACTTCATATTGAGGGCAAGAACTATTCCCATCACTCTGCCATGGCTTTTAATATCCTCATGTTCACTGATGCTTTTTTAAATATAGTGTCATAGTGTAGTTAAATCTGATTGGCTTTATGGTAAACTGATATAAGCCTAAATCATGATTTGTTCAGATTGACTGGAGGATGCTCTTTTTAAAAAACTAAAACAAATTAAAGCTGTAAATCAACAATAGAAAACTACATTTAAGAAAGAGAAACAAAGGCAGATTCATGAAATGGTTTTCCTTTGCTTCCCAAATTCTCAAGGGTAAAGATTTATCATAGAGCTAGATGTATCTGGATGATTCATTCTCTCCACTACTACAGAAATACCACTTGAGGGCTTCTCAAGAATTCCTCAGAAGAGGAAAAGCTGGGTCATTTTAATTTCCCACGAGATAAAATGCTATTAATGGAATCCCTTATCAAAACCTTTGCTAACCCCACATTTTATAGGCAGAAAAATTAATATGAAGGCAGAGTCATGCACAACAAAGGCTGTCGATAAATTCAGGTGTCTTGTTTAAATAACATATGGAATCAAAGGTAAATCCTTCTCCCCCATACTTCCAGTCCCAAGGTTTTGCCCTTGTAAAATGGTATTTGTGAGTGCATGTATGTATTTGTTAATCCTGAAATATCACTTCACTCTTAATACAGTGTAGACAGACATTGTAGGCAGAAGCACTATGAAAGCTTCAATGCACCAAACGCTTCCTTCTTCTGTGTTGGTGAACAGATTATTTGTAGTCTGAAGGCTCTAACAAGCACCATTTAAGTGAGGGGCCTTTCTCATTTCTGCCACAATGGTTGTCAAAAGATGAGATTAATGTGGTACTATTTCCTGTTCTCATTGCAGCCTTTGTTATGGAAATAAATACCCAAATCTTGATTCCTCAAATGTTGTCAAAAATGTTCTCTGTAGGTCTTGTCTTTTTCATATTTCAAAGCTTGACTGAAATAATTCCATTATTCTTTCTGACAAGAAGCAGCGTGGCTACCATGTTAAATCATTCGCTCCAATGCTCCCTCTCATTCAGTACATTTTTAATGTTAAGTATGAGATCTTTCTGGGTGATTGGTGTTGTGCACAGGAAATGCACTATCCCTGTGCAGTTGATTCAGGGAATCCAAACACTTCTATTCAGCCACTCTGAATGAACAAGTGTTCTGCTGAAATTTCTAAATGGAACTATTGGGGTCCCTTTTATGGGAGGATGGATACGTAAAAGCAGTAAGCTGGTGGAATTCTTTTAAATTTTATGGGTTTTAGATTTACCTTTGTAGGAATATGTAGCAAAACAGCTCAGTAGCAATGCCCAGGTAGGCAACTGACAGAGGTTAATGGGGCCACACTCAAGAGTGGTACCGGTAGTGAGCATGGTCTCTACCAAAAGGAAGATAGAGTCCTTGTTAGCAGAAGGCTAGGATTTGGAAGGGCAGCTATGAAGGAACTAGACAAGATTCTCAAGTATAAAGGCATATCATTGAATGCTAAAGTTAGAATTGTCCATTGTATTTCCCATTTCTATGTATGGTTGTGAAAGCTGGGCAGTGAAAAAAGCTGATAGTAAGACAATAAATTCATTTGAAATATGGTGCTGGAGAACATTCCTGGACTGCTAAAAAGATGAATAAATGGGTTGTAGAGCAAATTAGGCCTGAACTCTCCCTCAAAGCAAGATTGACTAAACTGAGAATGTCATATGACATTTTAGTCAGTTTAGATTGACTGAGGGCCTCAGCACACGGGCCCTGGAGCCGCCGCCGGACGGAGCGCCGGCGGTGCGGAGCCTCCGCACCGCGGCGCACCGTCGGCGCATCTAAAAGGAGCACCAAATTGGCGCTCCTTTTAGATCTAAGGGAAAGTGCGCCCCAAAAGCGGCGGGCGCACTTTCCCCGGCTCAAACGGCGCAGCGCATGTGGGCGCTGCGCCGTGAGGTCATCCCCAATGCGCCGGTCGTGTGGACGGCCGGCGCATCTGGGGGCGACCTCAGGGAGAGGAAGGGGCGCCGCTCGTGCGGCTGCCCCTCCTCTTCTCTGCCCAGAAGACGACTTTATTAGTCGTCTGCTTAGGGCCTGAACTGAGAATGCCCATATCATGAGAAGACATGACTCCCTAGATAAGACAGTAATACTTAGTAAAGTAGAAGGCAGTAGGAGACGAGGAAGACTGCATTCCAGTTTTACACTAAAAAAGTGAGTGGGTAAGCTTGCTAACTCCAGTAAAGTAAAGAAGAGAATGAGTAGATATCACATCAGTTCCTGATAGTATTCTCTTTTTGTATTCTAGGTGATACCTTTATCTAACGGAAATGAAAGGTTACAGGATAAGAAATTTACCCCCTCAAAAGGCAGTATATTCTATGTATGTGCACATTTACAATTCAAGACAGAATCAAAGTTTGATAAAGCAATTGACAGGGCCTGTGTCTGCATGAGCTAGGATACTCTGGGGGTAGCCTGGAGTATCCTGGCCCCAATCTCCCTCCATTACCTGGCCCTCTATTCCCACAGTACAACAGCTGTTTGCACAGGTATCTTACTGAGTCACCCAGTGCATCTGCTGTGGGTTGTTACTTCTGAGGTAAAAGCAAATGACCAGCAGTGATGATGGATATGCCAGGTGGCTCAATGGGACATCTGTGTAGACAGCCACAGTGATGCAGGAACAGAAGGCTCTCAATCTTCCTGGAAGATCCAGAATAATAGGCCTATTTTTAAAATTATTTTAAAACTGTTATCTTCTGGTTCTGGTGCAGAATGTGACAGATCTTATCCAGACTGCTCACACCAGAACTAGGGTTTGGATGTGTGTCATCCAAACAAGACATTGCTGGAAGGGGGGGGGGCTTTTGGCCCATGTAGATAAAACCTCTATAGTGTAGGGGTTTGAGTGTTGGACTCTGGAGACCAGGGTTTGGTTCCCTGCTTGGCCATGAAACCCATTGGGTGATCTTGGCCAAGTCACACTCTCTCAGCCTCAGGGGCAGGTAATTGCAAAGCTCCTCTGCACAAATCTTGCCAAGAAAACCTCATGAAGGTTAACTTATGGTTGCTATAACTCAGAAATGGCTTGAAGGCACATAACAACAGCAACAGGATAATGCCTGAGTTAGAGCAGGCCCTAGACCACCACAGTCAGATTTTTAATTGGCCATATATAGCAGTAGTTTGTAAAAATTATAAGATTTTAAAATGATGTCATGCACATTAAGTATATCACTGTTATCTCATTATGGAAAATATACCACTAAGCATTTCCAAGTGAAGAAAGTGGAAGCCTCTTCTCTCCTAGATGCATAGCAAGTAAGCAGATGTAATTGGAAGTGTAGACATATTGATCAATTTCTGCTCCTGAATAGAAAATTGCTTTAGGCTAAGTGCCAGCATAGTTTAACCAGCTGCTCTTTTTCTTCATACAAATTGATCTATGAACTCTTGTCAGTAATGCTGTCAATATAGAATTGATTCAGTAGCCTCACAATCTAATCTAAATTGGAAGAGGAACACAGCAAAAAAGGCAGATTTGGTTAAGAACTAGATTAAAAAATATATACATGAACCCTTAATGTACACATTAATGACTAACATTCAAGCTTCAATAACACTATAAGCCAGTGTAAAAGCCAATTTAGTTTTTTCTGATTTTTTTTTTCATGGCCACTAAATTCTGTAAATAATCAGTGAAGTGAAATATTCAGTGCTCAATATGCCTGTTATAATGGATAATTTGCAATTCATGTTATTCACAAAATGGCATACAGCATTATTATTTAGAATCATTACTAAGAATTAAGCCCAGGCTAACATCCTGATATATTCAAGACCAAAATCCTCTATATGTTCAGGATCAAACTATATGAGACAACATTCAAAGAATTAACAATCTTGTAAATGCCTTTTAAAAGAATATTCACAAATATTCCAACAATAGATGAAACGGGGGAAGGGGAGTTCCTGAGTGCTGGGAAACCCCAATGAGGAGAAACTTGTGTGACAAAGGGGGGATGCAGACAGGCAGCCATGGGCTGCCCTTGGAAGGGGAGGATTGGGGCCGAGACTGCCCCACGCCTTGACCCCAATTCACCCTTTTGGCAACTGGGAAAGGAGTGCCAAAATAGCGCTCCTTTTCCAGGTGGTGAAAAGGGCACCCAAAGAGCTGCCATGTGGCTCTTTTGCACCTCTTCTGGCGCAGCGTGTCTGGACACTGTGCCGGGAGGACATCATCAGAACGCTTGCTGTGTGCAACATCGTGTGCTCTGATGATGTCCTTGGTAAGGGGCTGGGGCACCTGGAGTGTGACTACCCCTCCCCTTCCCTGGATCCAAGACAGTACTTTGTGCTGTCTGAAGAGCCCAAAAATGGTTTGCAGTTCAGGCTATATTGTGGGTGGGGAAAAAACATGGACTTTTTATGCAGATGTCATTTTCTGCATCAACTGTTGTATCTGTATATAAAAAAAACCTCTCTCTCTCTCTCTCTCTCTGTAAAAAGTAAGTTTTCTATGGAGAATTTTTTTTTTTTTTTTTGCACAGAAAATAACACTGTTGCACTAAAATGCCATTCTTCTACATACAAAACAAGTTGGGACAGTATTTGAAGATTTCCTTGCATACAAGAATGAAATAGTCAAAGATGTATGTCCCTAGAATGAAACATTTCATATCCATAGGTTCTCTTCCCCAAGTTGTTGACTGTAATAAAAGAAATCCCCCTGCAAGTATTTCCTGCAGATTGAGGTCTGAATTCTGTTATTCTCAACCAGAGTAGACCTGTTGAATGAATGGGAATATCATCTGTGTTGATTCACCATATAATTGATCCAATTGGTCTATAGTAGTTGGAACTAAGGGCCTCAGCAGACGACTAAAAGGGTCGTCTCCGAGCCCAGGAAGAGGAGGAGCAGCCGCACGCGCGGCGCTCCTTCCTCTTCCTGAGGTCACCCTGGAAGCTGCCAGCCCTCCGCACGGCCGGCACTTCCAGGGCAACCTCCCGCCGCAGCGATTGCATGTGCTGTGGTGGAAAAGACAGCGAAAGTGCGCCCTACGCGTTTAGGGCGCACTTTCGCTGTCTTGAGGAAGGAGCGCTGATTTAGCG
Source organism: Phrynosoma platyrhinos (assembly GCA_020142125.1). Taxonomy (NCBI): domain Eukaryota; kingdom Metazoa; phylum Chordata; class Lepidosauria; order Squamata; family Phrynosomatidae; genus Phrynosoma; species Phrynosoma platyrhinos. The sequence goes on along the minus strand of CM034706.1, from coordinate 39,752,072 downwards.
CTCCTTCCAGGGACGCCGCAGGAGCGCCGTGGTGCGGCTGCCATGGCCCCGCGGCGCTCCGGACCAGGGCGTCCTGGACGCCCTGGTCTGCATCCCCCCTAACACGTAAGAAGCAGACCTAAAAGAATTCTTTAGCACCACATATTTTAATTTGTTGTTGTTGACTTACCAGACATATGAAGTAACTACTTTGCAAGTTGTGATTGAAGCTGTCTGGTATTTAAATCCCTGATATTTTTTCTCCAGGAACTAGAGTTCATTCCTTTCAAGGTGCAATTTAATTAAATAATATTTTTATTTAGAATTCTTTGACAGTTCTTTGACAGTTTTTTAGAGAGAGTGTCCTCACATTCCCTGTGCTGCATGGACATTATTATTGAAGTCAAACTCCCTTTTAGGCAGTTGATACAGATAAAACCCCAAATGTGTATTAGGAAAGGTTGTGATAGATGCTGGACATCAGGTTTTGTAAAATCTGTAATGGAGAGCAGGCAAGCAGCAATTGGACAATGCTATGGGAAAATGCTGAACTAGGCTAGTTGATCTTCAATCACCCAAGAAGCAAATGAGAGGAAACATACACCAGGATACATGGGTGGATGTAGAGGTTATTTACAGTTCTTAGAAGCCAGCTACTTAAAAGCAGTAGGAAAAGAGGAAGACCAAAACATAGGATTGACTTAATCAAAGAAAACGTGACACCCAAGTTTGCAAGATTTGAGCAGGGCTGTTAATAACAGGGTGTCTTGGGGATCTCTCATTCATAGAGTCACCATAACTCAAAGCCCACATGATGGTAATCCCCAACAACAAGTTTACTGATTCATAATCTACTGACAGAAGTATCCTCAAGGAGTGGTTCTCTATCCCAGCTTGGTACTTTTTCATTTTCCCTATTCATTATCTTCTCTCCTACCTTCCTCTTTTTCTTTTTCACTGATCTGTCACTCCACTCCTGTGCAGATCCAGTCTTTCCTCTCCTGTCCACTGATTAGATTGTGAGGCCACTGAAGTACTACAGGAGCATCCCACTGTTATTCCAGATATGCCTTTATGTTCATCTCTAGGGAAGGATGTCTCCCACTTTGTGATGAAACTGGCACTACAGTCTCTTAACTAAATTAATCCATTTTAAAAACAAAGTAACATCTAGTTGCTCATCCCTAGGATTTAAGCTAAAATTTTGCTAAAATTCAGATACTCAGATGTTGCTGTTTTGAGTTCTGGTGGAGAAAGACACATTTTTCTTTATCATTATAAACTAGCAGAAGTACCAACTTCACTTCAGTTAGAAACTCCTTAGTCCCAATCACTCCACTTCTCTTTTCCAAGGCTTTCCCTCCCTTTCCAGTGTTTTTTATTTCTTTCTCGGTTTTTTAATCCATCTATCCAGACTCTGTTCACTTCTTTCCCCACATCTACGTACAGAAAAATATTCTACATTGACAGCTCCCTATTTGAAAAGTTCTAGATCCTGCAGAGAGAAGCATAGGCCAAAATCATTTAGACCAGGGGTAGGCAACCTTTTTGAGCCGGGGGCCAGGTTGCTGTCCCTCAGACAATTGACGGGCCGAAGCACCATAAATAAATAAATAAATAAATAAATTAAAATTAAAATTAAAATTAAAAAAGAATTAATTTTTTTTTAAAAAAAAATGCATGCACACTCTCTCAGCCCCAGAAAAGCCATGGCAAAACCCCTGTGAAGATTTTGCCAAGAAAACCCCAAGAACAAGTAATAACAACAATAATCAATATCATCATGGGGGGGCGGCAGCGGTGGGGGGGGGCGGCGGTGGCAGGACCGGTTTGGGGCCGGTCCAAAGGCCTTGCTGGGCCGTATCCGGCCCCCGGGCCTTAGGTTGCCTACCCCTGATTTAGACACACACACACATTGAAGAAATGAATCTTCCAGGTCTGCCTCAAGCCTTTTTTTCTAGGAAAGACTAAGGTGCTGTGTGTCAAAAATATCCCCAGATGCATACACTTAGAGTACCCTTGGTATCCATGACAACATGTTTCAGATGGCTTGGTTTCATGGTCTTGTTGCATTGCTGGTGACAGACAGATAAACTCTCTCTCTTTCTCCATAGATGGCTATGCTCAGCCATCCTGGTTTTTAAATTAATTTACAGTCTATTCTTTCTCCAGCATTGTTATCAATGTATTGACCATTGATTCATTGCAGCTGCAGTCAAAAACCATCTGGAAATATCCTGCTCAGCATTATCTGGCATATGTTACTCTTAGAGAGAGATTACGTCTGGTGCATTATAGTAGGCACAATGTTGCTACGTCCAATTTCAATATTTTCTGTTGCCATACAAGGAGCATTACATTTTGGGCAAAACTGCATTTCTCACAGCAGCCAATCAAAGAGCACCTTCATGTATCTGAGAGAGGGAGGAAAAGGACTATCAAAACAACAGAACCTTGCTGCAGCTCATAGATGAGCAGATTTTTTGTGGCAGAAAATTTCATTGTCCAGACTCCACTTTGCAGTGGTAGTTGCTGCCCATTAGAGCTGGTGGAGTAAAGGGAAGGCTATCAAGAGATGAAGCCCATGTCAGAATTAAAGTCAATAGAACAACTGCAAAATACTACATAGTAGGAAAATTGGTTGTAAGGCTATCAGATGTATCTAAATCCTGAAACATACCAGCCCAGCTAATTAGCAATACTGGTTTGGCAACTGTCACAATGGTTCCCTGCAGGACCTTGGAAAGTTGTACTCTATAGTGAGCCTGGCCTCTGTCACTGGACAGATGTCTTTTAGAGACCCTGGTAGCATCATGGCCGAAGTTTAAAAGCTGTCCACTGTTGAAGAAAAAGTTAATTTGTATTCAGCAGGTTTTACCTTATAGTTTCACTTTGGAAGTGTGGGCTGAGAGGAGAGTGACGCCTGGGAATGGATAGATGGAATTAACTTTTTTAGCCAGCAGTCTCTATAGTTACTTTTGCTAATGGGATCAGAAATGGGTCATGCTTGAGCACTTTGATTTCCTTTGCTTTGACACTATATGACCTTTGGAACCCTACTGGCCTCATGGATGGCGTTGCAGCTCAGATCAGGGACCCCATTTAGCAAGCTATGGGAAACTTGCAAGGCAGCCATTGGACAGTGTGGGCAAAATCATTTGCTTAGGGACCCACATCTACCACTTGCTGTGAGGGGATGCTGGAACATATCAAATGAATAACTGTAATGCTTTCTCTACTGCACACCTTCTGTTGAGTAATTTAATACCAATAAAGCTTGCCATGTGGTATGTGTCAGTTTTTGTTACCAATAGGCCAGTCTCTTTATTGCCATTCTTGAGCAAGGTGATCGAGAGGGCGGTTGCTCTTCAACTCCAAGCTGTCTTGGATGAAACCGATTATCTAGACCCATTTCAAACTGGCTTCAGGACAGGCTTTGGGGTTGAGACTGCCATGGTTGCCTTGACCGACGATCTGCGTCTGAGCATCGACAGGGGTAGTGTGACCCTGTTGGTGCTCTTAGACCTCTCAGCGGCTTTCAATACAATAGATCATGGCATCCTCTTAGATCGTCTGAGGGGGTTAGGTATTGGAGGCACTGCATTGCAGTGGTTCTGGTCCTTCCTCTCGGGCAGGTCTCAGAGGGTGCTGCTCGGGGACAGTTGTTCAACTAAAAGAGAGCTCACCTGTGGTGTTCCACAAGGTGCCATTCTGTCCCCAACGTTATTTAACATCTATATGAAGCCACTGGGTGAGATCATTCAGAGTTATGGAGCTGGGTGTTATCAGTACGCTGATGACACCCAGATCTATTTCTCCATGTCTCGCTCGTCAGCTTCGAATTCTGATGCCGTCTCCTCTCTCAATGAATGTCTTCAGGCAGTAATGGGCTGGATGAGGAAAAACAGATTGAAACTGAATCCAGACGAGATGGAGGTGCTCATGGTAGCGGCCCTGAAACTAAGAATTGGGCTGCAACATCCATTCCTGGATGGGGTCACACTTTCCTCCAGTGACTGTGTTCGCAGCTTGGGGGTGCTCCTTGATTCGTCACACCTGATTACTAACCAGGTAAATGCGACAGTCAGGGGCGCCTGTTATCAGCTTCAGCTGATACTCCAGCTGTGCCCTTTTCTGGAAGTAAGGGATCTCAAGACTGTTGTGCATGTGCTGGTAACCTCATGTCTGGATTTCTGCAATGCACTCTACATGGGGCTACCCTCGTGCTTGGTCTGGAAACTGCAATTAGTACAGAACATGGCAACCAGAGTAGTGTCAGGAACATCTAGGAGGGACCATATTACTCCGGTATTAAGGTCCCTCCACTGGCTGCCTATTAGTTTCTGGGCCCAGTACAAGGTGTTGGTTATCACCTTTAAAGCCCTAAATGGCTTGGGTCCAAACTATCTCAGGGACAATCTTCTCCCTTATAATCCTCCCCACGCACTCTGGTCCTCTGGGAGGAATTTGCTGCAGCCACAAAAAACTAGGCTCTCGGCTACCTCCCAGAGGGCTTTTTCTGTGGTCATCCCCAGATTATGGAACAGCCTGCTGAATGAGATCCATCAATTGACATCTTTAGACAGCTTTAAAAAGGCTGTCAAGACGGATCTCTTCCGGCAGGCCTTTCCAAGATAGATAACCCCAGCCTCAGGAACCCTTGTTAGGAGGGTCCCCAATAGTCCTTCCCTTAGAATTAATACAAAGCTGCCCCAGTTTCATCATCACTGTTATAAATCATTTTTTTGTATTTGTTGTTGTTTTATCTGTTGGTTTTAATCTATATCTGGTTTAATACTTTTTTAAGGGGGGAGGGGATGGGGTTTGATGTATTCTAATTTTAATATTTGTTAGCTGCCCCAATTGATCTCAGAGGGGTGGGATAAAAATAAATATTGTTATTATTATTATTATTATTATTAGTAGTAGTAGTATTACCAAATGAAGTCTTGGGGGGGGACTGGAATTCCAACAGGTTACAGCTCAGAACACATCTGCTGTCAGATGTTCCCATATCCTTAAAATTAAAAAAATCCCCAAAATATCTCACCTTGCAACACCTTAGCTTTAGGGTCTAAGGGAGGTGGGTAGATGGGAGGGAGGCAATTCACCATGTGTTTATCTGCTCAGTCTATTTTAGTTCCAAGAAAGTCCCTTGTTTAATCAGGAAACAAACATAGAAGTAAACTTCCAATTTACTTCCCAGTACTAAAACAGCCCCTACTGTGAAGGATCATTTTTAGTTTTTAAAAAATTGAAAAAGGAAACAAGAAAAACTGGAGACGGCGCTTGGGAGCCTGAAAAAAATGGCAGCTGTGAGCTGCTTGTTGCCTTCAAGGCATGTTCTCTTCATCCCAACTAACAGTTTAAAAACCCCAGATAGAAAAAGATGAGTTATAGCAAGAAAGTTTGCAACCAGATTTCCCCAAAAGCCATTTCAAAGAAAGCAAAGTGATGAAACCTAGAGTCTTGACTCTTTAACCAGCCATAAAAAGCAATTCTCTTCCCCACCAAATCAAAACAGATATTTCCCCCACCCTCAAAATGCTGGGAAAATGTGTTTTTGTTGTTGTTTTAAAAGCCCTTTCTCTTTTTATAATTTAAACAGACTAAACAATCCATGTTTCTGGAAGTTCCCCACATGTCCAAATTTAATTCTTCATGTCCCAGTAAGAATGAGAGACATTCCTCCCTCCTCCCATGCCAGACAACTCCACATTGCTACAACACCAAACGGAGGAGGAAGACCATGAGAAAAGCACACAAAGGAAATTAAAGAAGTCTGTCTGCCTTGAAACTGTTTCAAATAAACAAAGTAACTGTACCACCTGCAGAGTTGCGAATGCCAACTCTGGACAAGAGATTTTTTTTCCAGACCAAGACTCAATGTCTGCATGTTGTTTTATCCCTCTAAATGCTGTTAGAATCTGCAGACCCAATGCCACACCTTCAGCCCACCTTTAAGCAGTAAAACCTGGGAAGAATGTTAGGCCTACCTATAAAAGGGTATGAACTTTGGTTTAAAGATAAAGTCATAGAGTTATAGAATCTTAGAGTTGGAAGGGGCCTCATGAGCCATGTAGTCCAACCCATGCAGGCAGAATCTCCAGCTAAAGCATCTCCAGCAGATCCAGTCTATTTTTGAAGACGTCCAGAGAAGGAGAGCCACTTGATTCCATTGCTAGTCCACTCTTACTGTCAAGATGTTCCTTCTAATGTTCAATCAAAATCTACTTTCCTGTAACTTCAAACCATTAGACCTGAATCTATCCTCTGAAGCAGCAAAGAACAGGCCTGCACCCTCTTTTCTGTAACAGCCCTTGAGGTATTAAAAGAAAGCAATCATGTCATCCCTCAGTCTTCTCTTCACAAAATTGAACATGCCCAGCTCCTTCAACCTTTCCTTGTCCTCCATACCTATCATTCTCATTGCCTTTCTTTGAACCTGCTCCAACTTGTCTATATCCTTCTTAAAATGATCCTAAAACTGAATGCAGTACCCCAGATGAGGCCTGACCAGCATAGAATGGTGGGATATTATTTCTGTAGACTTGGAAACAATGCTTTTATTGATGCTGTCTAAAATAACGTTCACCTCTTTTGCTGCAGCATCACATAATGGATCATGTTCAATTTATAATCAACAATAATCCCCAAATCCTTTTCACATGTAGTACTGCTGAGCCAAGTATTCTGATCCTATACCTGTGGATTTGTTTTTTGTAACCTAAATGTAGAATTTTGCATTTGTGTCTATTCAGTTTCATTTTATTAATTTCAGCCCAGTTTTCTAGTCTATCAAGGTCCTTTTGAATTCTGTTTATATTTTCCAATGTGTTAGCTACCCCTCCCAATTTTGTATTATCTGCAGATTTGATTAGTATTTCCTCCACCTCATCATCTAAGTCACTGATGAAGAACCGTGGCCTTAGGAAAAAACCTTAAGGCCCTCCACTAGAGACATCTTTCCAGTCTGAA
>CM034706.1:39727345-39745015 GCA_020142125.1 Phrynosoma platyrhinos | reverse complement strand
CCACTTCCCCTTACCTGCTCACTGACAGAGTACCCAGCTTGGAGGGCCTTCACCCACATAGTAGTGCTATCCTCTCCCAGCCAGGTCTTTGCAAAGCAAGCCAGGTTGGTGTCCTCATCTATGAAGAGATCGTGAATAATATGGGTCTTGTTTTAACCGACCTGGCATTGCAGAGGACCAAGGTAAGGTTCTGTGGAATGGTTGGTGTGTTCTCCAAACCATTCCAGGGAACAGAGTGAACTGAAGGTGGGATAGCTTTTAAACATCGATCCTGCCTTCTTTTGTAACAACTCTTCACTCTGTTGCTGCCATACCTTCCCTTCCCCTACACAACCTTGATTCCCACTCCCAGATCATTCCTGGCCACTATACAAGATGGAGATGACAAGAAGTCCAGATTAATGTTTAACCCTATGTTCTCATGGCCATTCCACAATAAATGGTCTCACTGGCCAACCCAATAGAGGGAGTACTATTTACTATTAAGGGCAGGAGGATGGGGGGGGGGCTGAGAGTCTCTATCCAGTCTTAATTATCCACCTGGCCATTGGCATCACTGCTGTGGCTGCTATTAATAGTGGAAGGATTGGATGGACCAGATGGAAACTCCACGTCAGAGGAGGTGGTGGTACTTGGGTGGGCTCCTGAGCCTCCACGGACCCACTGCTGCTGCCGCTGCCATGCCACTGGAGGTGGTGGTACTTGAACGGGCTCCAATGTACAAGATGATTGGGACCAAATCTAGGCCTTTTCACTGCTTCAAGGCTTTAATCCAAGCCCAGCTTTAGCTTGCCGCTTTTAGAGGCTGAGAGTTGGATGGGCTTAATAGCCCTCCACTCTGTCTTCACTCCAGTCGGCACAGGCTGCCCCAGGAGATCTTCTTCTCTTCTCCCCTCTCAAGCTACTGGGAGGACAGGAGTTCATCTGATAACATCGCCAGAAGTGGTGATGATGTTTGGGGGCAGGCTAAATGCCCTACCAGGAAGCCTCCGCAGGGTCCTCCAAACACGTCTCCACTGCCAGTGCTGGTGTTAAGGAGGCAGTGGAGAGGGCTAAATAGCCTCTGGAGCCTTGGGAGCCACCTAGCCACAGGTGTTGAGAGGGTTGGTGGGATGGCTAGAGAGCCTCTGCAGTGTCCTCCAAATGCGTCTCTGCTGCCGCTGCTCTATATCAGGGGTAGGCAATCCCAGGAGCTATTGGCCAACATGGGACTATTGGCCAACATGGCTGAGGCTTCTGGGAGCTGAAGTCCCTCAGCCCTTAAAGGGGAAAGGTTGCCTACCCCTGCTCTACATGGTCAGAGTCTTTGTTGTAGAATTTTAAGCATCACCTTGCTTGCATGAGAAATCAATTCAATAGTCCTGTGATTGCTGCAGTTCCTGGTGTCTCCTTTCTTGAGGACTGGAATATATACAGAGTGTTTCCAGTCTGTGGACCATTATTTTATTTTTCAAATTTGTTGACATATTTTAGTTAAAATTAGAGTAGATTCTGTCTCTGTAGCCTGCATTATCTTCTATTTATAACCATTAAGATCCACCCACACCATACTCTTGCATCCTATGTAAATTTTATTCCAAACTCAAGGCAAGCAATAATTGGCCCACTGCTCATAAAACATTTAATATCATCAACAATGTTGTAAATGTTTGCAGTCACAAGTAAGCAAAGCTTCTCTTCATTTACTTTATTATTCTGAGCCAAATTCCAACTGTCTTAAGACATTATGGTGAAACGGCCTTATTACAGCACAAGAGACAAATACTGTAGTTCCCATTTTGACTCTTGATTAGACTCCGATGTTTTTGAAAGACGACAACATATTTCATGCTGGGATTCATATAAGACATTTTCAACTACAATATATAATTAATGGAGATCAGAAGGCTATTGTTTTTCTCACATCGCAATCTTTCTTTTTCATCTTGTAGTGAGGAGAAATCCTGCCAGAACAATCCTGGCTGGGAACAAAAAATGCTGTAGTCATATTTTATAGAGCTGAGGTTCCCAATCTTGTGTTCCACAAGATGTATTGGGGATGGGGGGGAGGTACATGATGGAATTTCAGGAGCTGTGACAAAAAATAGCCTGTGTCCTTGAGTGATATGTCATCACTCTTTTTTTTCTGAATAAATTAGAATCTAATTGCTCAAGTTCAAATTGCATTTTATGCACTGAGTTAAAAGCTTATTTTTTAAAATGCCAATTTGTAAACCCATAGTATTGTATATGGTGTAATTTGTGATTCAGAAACTAGACTTCTACATTTTCAAATGTTATATTACATTTATAGGGGTGTGTGAACATTAATCAAACATTTCCTAGTGGTATGGGGCATAGAAAAGGCTGGGAACCACTGTTATAGAGAAAATTCTGTCAGTGGAGAATCTGCTAAATGTGTTCCTCACATTTGAAATGAAGGATGTGGCTTCCAGAGATAAGGTTTTCTCAGCAGTGGGCCCAGTTGTGGTACACTTTCCCTTTTTTGTCCACCCACTGACTCTTGTGGGGTTGTGTGGCAAGAGTGGAAAGAAAGCCCCAAATTGTTCAATGAGAAATGTGGTGGGCAAATTATGTCATGGTAAGACCTTCTGACATTGCAAATTATAGTGATATGATTCCAGGTTAACTGTCATGGTCCCATTCTCTGGAATCCTTAGATTTGCAGTTTAGGGAGGGAGTCTCAGTCAGACATTGTTGATTTCTGACCAAACTAAAAACCTCAGGATTCCATTGGATGCAGCCATGGCAATTAACACCGAAACATAGCAGTATAATTGTGGGGTGTGGAAGGGCCCATCAGTGAGGAATCTTTGTTTCACCAGAAGGCTGATTTTATTGCAGGCAAGCACACTGCAGACTACATGTCACCAGTGGGCAGGCTGTATCTCAGAGTCAAGGAGCCAACCCATTGCTGACATGTGCTCAGTCCATAGATTTACACATAACACTTCCACCCCTACAAATATTCTGGACATGATGTATTCTAGAGGAAACTGACTGAATTAATTGGTTTTAGCTATGTGTGGATTCTTCATTCAACAATTGATTCAATAGGTCTACTCTAGTTGTGACTAACCAACATGGCCATGGTCTGATATTCCAGAGGGGGAAAAAACCTTCACTTAGATGAAACAGTTACCCAAATTGTTAGGTTATTGAGATGGCACCCACAAATTAATATATAATAGAGGAATTTGGATAGTTCAAATTAATGGCAGAGAGAGGACTCTGGGTATCTTCAAATAGTTGGGATCTTGCCTTTGTCTAATGATTCTGAAAAACTAGAACTCCAGAGTGCCAAGCACAACTTATTTTTTATTAATGGCAAAGGGGAAAATCACCATTCATGCAAAAGGATTCTCTCTCACACACAGAGGAACTAACAAAAATAAAGGTGGTAATATAATAATAAATAATAATAAAATTTTATTTGTATCCCACCCTTTGGGAAACACAATCAGGGCGGGTCACAACAATAAAATCATACATAACAAATCATAACATTCCCACCCCCCCTTAAAACAGTATTAAATCAATAACAAATTAAAGCACATCTAAACAGTTTAAAACACATTACATATTACATCTTGCAACAGCAACATTGGGCCATGGCAATGTTTGCTCATTCCCTCTGTAGATGGAGCTATGGAAAAATCATTTGAAGGGAGGAAGTAGCCAAGGTAGCTTGTAGCAAGGTTGAGTGAAGGCAATTTCTTACCAGTCTAGAAGCAGTGTTCCATTCAGGGGATGAAGGATCTAACAGTGGCTCAACAAGGCAACATCTGGGTCTTAAATGCTCCAAGAAAGGAGCATGAGGAATATGTTCTCATGCTGCCTTGGGGACTATATGAAGGATTTTTTTTCTTTGATGTTTTGCAGGAGTGGGCACAATGAGCATTTGTGTCCTCTTAAGTTCTCCAGGGAGAGTTTAAGGTGGCACCCCAGCTCCCATCAGTTGCCATCCCCTGATATAAGTGATCATTACAATAATATTGCAAATGTTGGCAATATTTTAGTGCCTCAGACTCCACTAGAGCTGAAAGACAACACAAATATCTTAAGGTTACAAACTAGCTGTTGAAAACTTCTTTTGCACACACCTTCCTTTGTTCACTTCATATAGTACAAGGAATATGAAAAAGATTGAACTAAGAATTCAACAATAAGGAAATTCCTCTCTCCCCCTCCTACTCATTCCCTCATTCTTTTTCACATTTATGCATACACTGAATCATGAAGGAGTTACTCCTATATGACGCTATCTCATCTGGCTGCAATGTGTGTGTGACATTCAAAGTGGTGCTGATGGAGCAGCAAAAAGAAAAAAAACCTATCTGAATGGTTCATCCTATGTGGTTGATGCATTCACAGCACATCACAGCCAAAGGAGATAATATGAGTGTGCAGAATGGCTTATGTACATTTAGTTCAGTGTATGTGCATTTGCATACATGCACACAGGTGTGCATATGTGGAAGCATATGCCTATCCCAAGAAAATACATGGCATGACTTTCCAAAGTGATCTGTGATCACATACATGTGGGAAATGTATGTGTTACTCCTATAATTTTCCTGAAAACTTTTCTGTGAGGAAGTTCCAATAAAGCCCTCTGGGGACCCTTCCACAGAATACAGTTATAGTGGTATGATTCTGCTTTATCAGCCAAGGTTCCATCCTATGGAATTCTGGAGTGTTCAGTCTATTTATAATTCTTGACCAAAGAATTCTAGTCTCTCACCAAACTAGAAATCCCACAATTCCATAGAATGCAGCCAGGCAGTTAAACTGAAATCATAGCTCTATCACTGTGTAGTGTGAAAGGGTATAGAGACTCAGAGCCTTTAGATATTGTTGGGGGACGGGAATAGAAGAGAGATAAAATCTTAAATTAAAGTACAGGGGAAAAACATCCATACTTGTTTTTATCCTACAATTATATCAGTACTTTCTACATAAACAAGACATTTCTAATCTTAGAGGAAGGAACCATATCAAAATGCATACCAATTGTTTGTTTGTTTGTTTTCAAAAGTGGCTTGCCTTTGCAGAATCATACATATAACAACATTCACTGAAAGAATGGAAAGATGAATTAGCCTGGGGAAGAAGTGGCTTAAGAATAAAAGTCAGTTTAATTAAAACTGCATCAGCATGTCGGAAAGAGATTAACTTTTGTTCGCTCAATATTTCTTCTGCCTTATAAAACATGTTTTATGATTTATTACATATTTCTTTTTGCAACTGGGGGAAAATGATAAGTCAAACCAGGATGCATACAAATGTACTCTTTTATGGACCATCAGCTCTCTAAATCAGAGCACTGATCATGTAAGGGAGATTCTGGATCCTGATAATGGCTAGTCCAAAGGGAGCACAAAGTTGGCTGCTACCATATTAATATATTGCAACATATGAACACTGGAAACTGCTTTGTACAATCAGCGTTATAGTCTTTCTCAGTCAGTACTGTTTACTACATTGGCTGGCAGCAGCAATGAATTTAGCTAGCTGGAGATGCTATTAACTGAACCCAGGATCTTCTGCATGTAGAACAGCCCATCCCCAAGCAGTAATGATAATCACCCACAACAACAAATACTTGTTATTTGGAATATTTCTTAGTCCACAATTGAGAGAATCATGGCAAATGCTTTTTGTAAGCCATCTTGGGAATGTCATTTGGCTACTGGAATGCTCAACATAAACTTCAGAGATTTCCAAAGTAAATTTCATTATAATGTTACATGATGTGCCTTCAAATCAACTTGGACTTATGTTGACAATATCTGGGGGAAGGGAGACAGTTTGGCAAAATTAATTCAGAAAAGTTCTGCTATTGTCTTCCTCTGAGGCTGAGAGTGTGTGACTTGCCCAAATTCACTAAGTGGGTTTTTATGGCTGAGTGGGGATTTGAACAACTGTTTTCCTGCAGCCTTAGTCTAATGGCTCAAGGTGTCTTACAAGCTTGTGGAATGCAAAGTCTTATATACCAAAAGACTGCTTTTCATGTTATCTAGAAGGTAACTGGTTGTGTTGACTAACTGAAAAATATATCAGCGAAGGCTGATGGGAATTGCAGTCTAAAATGATCTAAGCAGCAATACATACCCTGGTGGCACTGAAAGATGGTTGTGGACATCACAGAGCTATGCAAACATGGCTTTACCAATGGATGTACATCACATGTACACATAAGAATTCACTTAAGAATTTTTAATAAGAATTCACTAAAATGGAAAAGTGGAAAGGTTAATATGTATGCAACAGCACCATTTTTTAAAAAAAGTTTCATTTTTTAAATGTTGATTTATTGCCTCCAATCAGGGTCTGGAGAGGAAACAGTTCATCCAGCTTAGTATTGTTGGTCAAGTGCTTCAAATATCAAGTGGCAGTCTTGTGAAAGAACTGTGACTTTTCCCCAGCAAGAAAAGAGTGAGCAGCTGGAAGTGAGCACTAATATCCAAGAATGGAGTGGGATGAAAATGACATATTATCAAGCACACTCTCACGCTTCCATCATGATTCATGTTTTCATGTAGTTGCTTTGTTAAGTGCCAGCAACTTAATATGAAAGGGAATAAGATTTTGTGGAAACCACATGGGGAATCTGTTTCAAGTTCAGCAAGAACAAAATTAAGGCAGCAGTAATATTCTGTCTTCTTTCAGACTTCTACTTGGAGGCTTTAGAACCATTATTTCAAAATTTCCATAGGAACTGAAAACAACATGTTCCCATTAACTGCTATGAACAGATTATTTGTTGTTTATTACAACCAAGCCAGAGCTTCTCATAATCTTCTCCAATGGAAATAACAATTCATATCTTATGATCCTTAGAATGGACCCATTTCCTGGGGAGAAGCTGAGTCACTAGAGGGCCTGGAAAGTGATCTCATTGCTCTTCCTCTGTCTGAAGAACTTCTTTCTCCTTCCTCCAGACATTACAAATGTCAGCACCCTCAAAGCATAACATCTGCTAGAGGATAGCATGAACCTTTGAATCCAAAGTTTTACACTTGACAGACTTTGAAGTAGAATTTTATCCCATGTGTTTTAATCACTCACCCATACATGATCCATCACCCTATGGTGGTCAAGTTTACAGAGAAGTCTTTGATGGCAAATCTTACAAAAAGCTTTGGGAAGGCCAAATATATATTTTCTATTGAATTATCTCTATTTTACATGCCTCTGTATGGCTAGATTCATTGTTGTATGAACTTCTTAAATGAGGTCTAGTATTTTTTATCAGCCGGTTAGTTATGTATACTTAACTAGTCATCTGGTATAACCCTCCCAAACCTGATGGAAATGTCATTTACCTGTGTTTTGAGCATCAGCAGAATGGACCTCCTTCTACCATTGCAGCTCCTTCTACCTATTAAGTAGGAGGATGGGAGTTGTGATTGTGGCAATAGTGTCACAATCTTGAATAAGTAGCAATCTCATATATATATATATATATATATATATATATATATATAATCAGTTAAAGGTAAAGGATGAGTAAATCTATCACTTATGGATGAGTAAATCTATCACTTTAGTGTTGTCATAAGTCAGAAACTACTTGAAGACACACAACAACAACAAATCTAGGTAACTGTTCTGTTTTCATGAACAGATGAATAGTGCAGTTGGAAAGTGATATTCTCCATACACTTTCTGCTTTAATCTTCGTTGGGGATTCCTTGATAGACAGGCCAGGGATGAAATTATTACTAGAACAGCTGAAAATAATGGCCTAAATCCAATTGTCAGACCCAAGTGCAATAGATCAATTGAAGCAATGTGAATTATGTAAGTATTTTCTTAAGAAGTTCCATTCATTTAATGATCTATTCTGTTGTGATTAATAATTGGCTTTAGATCATTTATTAATAAAGACAACCTATTTTCTGAGGCTGTTTTCTAGCCAAACTTTTCCTGGAACATCTAAACAAAATAAGCCCTTTGGGACAATGATGCTCCATGATATTGTTGAAGTAAGAAAAGTAGAAATAGGAGAGCTGCCACTTTGGAAAACATATTCAGCCCTGAACCAATAAAACATCTTTAGCCTTGAACCAATAGCCTTAATCACAATTTTTTCCAAAATTATTTCATTCTAAATTTGTTAAATATACTAGCCAAGGCCTATGTAGACACAAATTAGTGGAACGTCATTCAGCTCAAAGTGAAAAATGCTAGGCTATGTTAGCCCAAAGCCACTACTACCAGTAATGTGAGCCCTCTCATGCTACACAATATTATAGCACTACATTTCCTCATTAACAGCTATGCCAACATCCTCTGAAATCCTGGGATCTGTAGTTTAGAAAAGGGCATTTAGAATTCTCAGTGAAAAAGCTCTAGTAGTATATCACCAAATTACAAACCACAAGATTCCATGGTATGCAGGTATGGCAGTTAAAGTGCAATCATGGTGCTATAATTGTATAGTGTGCCAGTGACATATGCCTTAGCATTTTAGCCTTTTAGAATAGAGGGGAAAATGTACTAACACTGGAAAACCACCAGATATTGGTATCATAAGGAAGGACACATGGTCATAGAGGTTTGGACACAATCCCAAAAAGAGCAAGATTTAGGGCCAAAATAGACTGGTAGAAGGGCTGCAGCAACCACATGCCAAACAGCCCCAATCCACCATGAAGCCACCCAAAAAGAGAGCGGCAAATAGCCACTCCTTTTTTGGGTGGCAAAACACTGTCTTTTCCAACCATACTGTGGCTGGAAGCTGACTCCATGACACTTTGGTGGTGTGCGGAGTGTAAACGCCGTGCTACTGGAGCATCATGAAGCCACCCACGTGTAAATGGCTGGGCAACTTCCAGGCAGCTTGGGAGCATGCAGAATGTAAATGCCATGCCCCCAAACCACCTGGAAGGTGGCACAAAGGGGCAGTCTGTTTTGCCTATTAGTCTCAAGGTTAAAGGATACCCCAAAACTTCTTAAGATCACTGATTTCAACACCTATTAGTTTCTTTCCTAACAGCCCTGGTGGTGCAGTGGTTAAATGCCTGTACTGCAGCCACTCACTCATAGACCACAAGGTTGCGAGTTCAATACCAGCCAGGGCTCAGACTCGACTCAGGCCTGCATCCTTCTGAGGTCGCTAAAATGAGCACCCAGCTATTGGGGGGCAATCAGCTCACAGTTGTAAACCGCTTAGACACCCCATAGCGTGGTATGAAGTGGTATATAAATGAAGCTGCTTTGCTTTGCTTTCCTATATTTTATTTCAAAAGAAGAAGCACAATGATCAGATGACCTGTTAACACTCTCATTGATTAATTGATCATGGCAATAGGTGTAAGGCAATTTACCAGGAAATTCTTTAAGCTGAAACAGAGAATTGATCCAGGAGGAGTCATGAATAAAGCATATAGAAATTGACAGATTCAGCCCAGTTGAAAATATGAAGTTTATTCTGATATTGAAAAAGTGTTTTGAAAGTATAAGGAGATGCTTCTTTCATATTTGCCCTCCCAAAATGGAGATGTATTCTGCATCTTTGTATGCTGTATTTCAAGGACAGTGAGACATTATTAAGTAGGTACTTCTGTATTTGTAAATCATATTTCATCCTTCAGAATGTATTTTCTGATTCCAGGGATACTATTGGATTGTGCATTATTGCCAAGCTCAGCTAATCAGATAAATGAAAGTTGCCAGCATCTTCAACACTGAAAAGATTTGTATGACAGGTTCAGCTGGGATTTAAATTGGATCATAAAGGTGTTATATAAACAGAGGCATATTCTGGAGACAGAAACTCAAAAGATATTTTATGGAAAAGCAGGTCATAAGGAAAGAGTCCTATTATGAGATCCTTTTTTGCTATCTGCACACATCTTCCTCAAGCCAAAAATAAAAGTTTTTTATTCGAAATTTTTACTGTTTGGGAGCAGGATGCACTTGGTTACCAGGGGTTGTAATGCAACCCGTGGCCCTATGGGGTGCACTTTTTCCATCTCTGCTGTAATCCTTGGGGCTGTCTGCACTGCAGAAATAATCCAGTTTGACACCACTTTAACTGCCATGGCTCAATGCTATAGAATTCTGGGAACTGTAGTTTTGTGAGACATTTAGCCATTTATATTAGAGAGCTTTGGATCCACAATAAACTACAATTTCCAAAATTCCACAGCACTGAGCCATGGCAGTTAAAATGGTGTCAAACTAGATTATGTCTGCAGTGCAGATGAAGCCCTTGTCATCATTTTGCATAACATCCTTCAGCATTTGTAGAGGTGTGGCAAATTAGCAAGACCACATCACAGTAAAGCCAAAAACTCCTTATCACCTTTGAATAGGGAATAATATTAACTAAGCACAGACAATTGTGTGTTGGAATTTTTTCTTTGTTAAGAATATAATTCAAATCTTCTCTTTTGAATTCAGTTTATTCTGGAGATATTACTCTCAAGCAATGAAAGAAATGGAACCATTTCTGGACTGTATGATAGTTTTGTTGTTGTTATTTATCATCAAGTCAATTTCCACCTATGGCAACCTTCAAGAGCTCCAAACATCAACAGCCCTGCTCAGGTCTTGCATACTCAAGGTTGTGGCTTTAGTTCATTGGTAATGTGATCTTTTCTCCCTACTGCTTTCAATTTTTTCCAGCATTATTTATTGTCTTTTCCAATGAGTCATCTTGTCTCACAATGTGCCCAAAGCCCTAGGTTAGTCATTTTTATGTCTAGTGTGAACCCAAGCTTAATTTGCTCTTGGATCCATTTATTTCCCCCCCCCTTTTTTTTTTTTTTTTTTTTTTTTTTTTGCAAAACATGGTATCTGTAGAACTCTTTTCTAGTGTGAGATTTATTCCCTTCCATTTCCTTCTTCAACTTTCAAAACCATGCACAGTATCCATCTGGATAGGTGGGGAAAACCACAAAGTTGCTGTTTTTGTTCCTGTTCTTCCTGTTCTTTCTTAGGTGGGTGGGAGATCTACATGATGTTTTACACATTCTGAAGCCTCAGTGCTTTTAAGCCCACAGAATCTGGAAATACAATGCACTGGATAATTGTGACTTTGACATTTAATGACTTTGTGGATAATTGCGACTTTGGCATTTACACTTCAGGATCTTATCTAGTTCCTCCACAGCTGCCCCTTCAAGTCTTAAGAGATTATCATACCCAGGAATCCCAGCAGGAGAGACATGGGATCTAAAAGATGAAAATGGATGTTATCACATTTACCCGTGTCTGTGCTGTAGGCAGGTCGTATCCACTCAGGTAGCCTATCCACAACCTGGACTTCTACTGTGGCTTTTTCAAGAATGGGAAAAAGCTACAGGAGAAGTCTGGGTTGGATACAAGCTGCCTACAGCCCAGACACAGGTAAATGCAATAACATCTGTTTATGTCTTTTAGATCTCATGTCCCTCCCACCAGGATTCCTGGGTGTAATAATCTCCTTAGTCTTCTGACAGCTTTAGTCAGAGTTTCTGAAAGTTACTTTTTTGGACCACAGCTCCCAAAATCCCAAGGAAGTATGCTGTGGTTGAGATAGTTGAAGGATTCAGAGTTACAATTTTAAAAAACCCTTTCTCAAGCTCTGGTCTCCACACATACTGAGGAGCAATAGCAAAGAGTCTTCAGATGCATGTTTACTCTGTGTATGCATTCATTCATACATTCACTCATACATGTGAAAGGAAAATAAATGGGGACATATGTCTTATCACAACAAAAGCAAGTCCAAGTTAAGTGGTAACATCTAAGGAGAGCAATTAAAATTCTCACCGGCCTAATACAATGGAAAACCAAGCAGCCAAGACTCGCCAACTAAATAAAGCAGAACTGAAATCACAAGTTTGTATGGGCAGTTTTTCATTACAGTCAGCCCAGAATTTTGAAAATAGTAAGGGACGGCATTGTATAAAACCACCATTTTTTACATGCTTTAGCACACTGTCTGTTTAATACAGAGGATCTGAAAACTGAGCCTCTTCAAAATCCACACACTCTCAGAAGAATGTCTATGCACACTTCTCTAGTGGGTGGATTGTGTTTGTAATAGTCTTATGTTTGTAAACTGCAATGCATGAAGAAAACATTCTGGGATTTCATGTTTAGCAGGTTGCCTCACATATTTGTGACTGTGTCAGCAAACAAATGCTTATGGTAGAGGTAAAGCATATCCACCTTTTCAAGAGTCAATATATATTTTGAGAAAAGACAGAAGAGGGGAGGTTATATAGGTTTTAGAACTGCAGAACATGAAGGGCAATCTGAGGGGGGGAACTGAAAAGTTACTTTTTTGAACAAGAGTTTTCAAAGGCCAGATTAGCAGAAAAGTTCTGGCAGTTGCAGCCCCAAAAAGGTAACTATTCCAAGCTCTGAAAACTGTGATCTTTTCAGGTTCTATCAACAATACCAGTCCTACAGGATCTTGAGCCTTGGTAATAAAAGGGAACCTTGGAAGCATAAAATCTGGAATGTTGATAGTAAAAAAAGCACATTCCATAGCACATACACTATCTTATTCTCTCTTATCACAAGACATTTTACAGCCATCTTTCCAACTACAAGACAAAATGGCATCTACATCTGCAGGATCTGATCAGATAGGCAGTTGAGTCTTATTCTGACACTAGGGATGGGCACAATCTCCAGCTGATGGAAGCAAATTAGGTTAGGGGCCACATAGAACACCACTCAATTCCCCCCCCCCCAGCGTCTACTGGTATGACATCCTGGCCTTTCCCCCCCTAGACTTTCAGCTACTGTAAATAGAGTTTGGCGATATTATTCTTCTGGATTGTAGCTCCCAGAATTTCACAATCAGCATGGCCTCTGAGAGAAGCCTGGGAGTTATAATTTTAAAAAAATCTAACTATATGAAGCACTCTTCAGTAGCATTGCTTTACAGAAGGGATGACACTTAACCCTTTTTGTGGGCACCTGAATATGGCTATTGTTGTTGTTGTTTTAACCATAATATGGATGCAAGAAATATACTGGCTATGCTCTGATCTTCCTTGCACCTGTGAGAACCAAGAACACTTTAACTGAAATCTTGATAAAAATAAGCTTCCATTTCTCGCCTGATTTTGAAATTACATAATGGTACAAACTGCAAGTTCAAACTGATGGGGAGGTCCTTTTCAAGAGCCTCTTATAGTCATCATAGTAATGAATGGTAAATATGATTGTTCCTTTTTCACACCAGCTGGGCACCATCAGAACTACAAGTAACAATAAAGCAGCATGGGTTGCTGGCCATGCTGGATGGGGGATTTGGGGATATGTAGTTCAAGGAAGAAAGTTTTCCCAATCTCCACTATTCACCTGGCTGATTTAGTTTTATGTGCCCGGGATGACCCATACATTTTATGTCCTCAAGATCTTTAGCTGCAGTGCAACTGTTCTTGGGGCTATAGGAAATAATGTTATCAACAGCAACTTATGGGGATGATGTATTTATGTTATTCCTTCTTTGCTTGTTTTGCTGTTCTTTTTTTTTTAAATTCACGCTGCATAACTCTGTACTACTTATACTCTTTTCCCTTTTCCAGTTATCCTGCCTGTTCCCATTCCCTGAATTTAGCCCTGTATGCTAAAACTGAGCTGAGACCAACAGCTTAACCCTGCTGTATGAGAGTATAAGAAGCATACAGCTGTAAAAGACTACAGCCTATTTAGTCTGCTATGCTCTCTTCCCCTGGAAACCCACACATATGACATTCCACACCATTATTACAGTTAAAAACAGAATCCTTCCAAGTTAAGCTAAACTGGGATAGGTTACCATTTCTATTGCCTTTTTGTTCTAATGTCATCACTTTGCCAGAAGCATAATAAAACAATATATTCCAGTGCATGAACTGGTGCTGAGTTTCTCATATACCACTACCAAGCAAAAAATTATATCACAAAACGGCATGGTTTCCATAGCAACTGTAATTTAATAATGTAAAATTTCCAGTTTGATAGAGCTGAACAACTACTAATGATAGCTTGGAATGTACTTGAAACAAGTGTCAGGAGGGTTTGGCATAAAACATGAAGCCCAGGCTGATCCATTATAGCATTTATCTTTATTGTCAGGATAATCTTTCAGAAGCCAATAATAACCATGATTTAAAATGTAATCTGATTACCTCCTCACCCATCCACCCCACATACTCTCAGATCATATGGCATTAATGATGAAAATAGGCTTATTAAAATCTGTCTGTGCAGTCTCAAAAATTACTGGGGCTTGATCGTATAGCTGAATTTTATATAAATTGTCAACACTAGGGCTAAACCAAAATTACTTACTTTTGCAACTTCCTTTTAATTAGAAAAAAAATTAAGAATACACACACATATACTTTTCTCAAACATTCTACCTATGTTTTCAATTGTTCTGTCTCTAGGAAGCACTGAAATAGCTTCCCAGACAGCTCAGCTTACAGGTGTAGTTGTTTTTGGTTTGAATCCAACATCACACTGAGGTGTTTAGAAATCTCTTCCATAGTATCTGATGACTCACCAAATGATAAATCCCAGGGTACAGTTGAAGGATTATCAAAGTGCTATAATTGTTAAGGTACAAGAGACCTTGGGACCTGACCGCTAGTGTTAAGGACTTTTTTCCATTCCATTCCCACATCCCTCTGTGACACCTGTAAATGCCTGCATTCCTTTTTCATGCACATTTCCCTCATATTACTAGGCTTAGAGCATAGACTTTAAATATAATTAAAATGCAATCAGTTTGGTATGAAGCAGTCATGATTATAAATGTTCTTGGGTCTGTGAAGCCCCATTGATTTCAGTGGGGCTCTGCCAGAGGAAAAGCATTTGCAATCACAGCACAGGCTCTAAATTTCCAAATGATGCATTCCATTAATTAAAGATAAAACCATGTCCAAGCATAAGCAACAAGGCATAAAGCATCCAAGAGTCAGTTTAATTTGGTGGCCCTTTCTTGTTGAACATACTTATTTAATGTTCATTGTAACAAATAGCACTCAGGGGATCAGACACATTTGGACAAAGATGGAGTTTAATTTGGGAGGCTAGAACTATATGAGAATGATGATGAAAGGATTTTCTGTCTTTGGAGAATTAGTTCCATCAGAGTTATTGATCAAAGTAAGTTTTACATATTAGGCACATTTCAAAGATCTTAGTCAGCTTGAATGAAAAGCTAAGAAGTTTGTTGGAAGCCATTTCCTCCATTTGTTGTTGCTGTTAACTGCCCTCGAGTTGATCTCAACTCATGGCAACCCTATGGATGAAACATCTCCAATACCCTCTGTCCTCCACTGCTCTGTGTAATTCCTGCAATCCCATACTCGTGACCTCCATAACAGAGTCCATCCATATGGCATATGACCTTTCTCTCTTCCTATTTCCCTCTACCTTTCCCAGCATTAATGTCTTTTCCAATGAGTCTTCAGACTGATGCAGAGCAGCCTAAAGGCCAGCCTGGGGGTGGAGTTGGGGCGGGGAGACTGCACGCTGGCTGCCCCAACTCTGCCCTGATGCCACCATCACACCATGCGCCCGACTGCATGGCACACAGCGTCAGGGCACCCCATTGGTGCAGCATGCACACACGCTGCGCCAAAGGGGTGCAATAGAGCGACCGCGGATGCTCTAAAGGTGGCTTTTTGCCGCACCCAAAAGGAGCAGCATTTGCCAGCTCTTTTTGGAGCGGCAAAAAGGACAATTGGGGCCACAGCATATGGTTGCCATGGCTCTGATCCAGCGCTCCCAGGGGCGGCACAGAGCCACCCCTTAGGGGCCATCTGCATCGGCCCTTCCTTCTCATAATGTGTCCGAAGTATAACAGCCTCAGTTTTGTCATCTTCGCTTCCAGGGAGGTTTATGGCTGGATCTGCTCTAGGACCCATTTGTTTGTCCTTTTGGCTGTCCATGGGATCCTCAGCACTCTTCTCCAGCACCACATCTCAAATAAATTGATTTTCTTCCTTTCATCTTTCTTAACTATCCAGCTCTCACATCCATACATGGTAATAGGGAATATGATGGCTTATATGATTCTAACTTTTGTGCTGAGTTGTATATCTTTGCATATTAGAATCTTTTCTAGTTCTTTCATGTTTGCCCTTCCCATTCTTAGTTATCTTCTGATTTCCTGACTGCAGTCTCCATTTCTATCAATGTTTGATTCCAGGTATGGGAATTCTTTTACTATTTCTATTTCTTCATTGTCTAGGTTGAACTTGTGAAGGTCCTTAGTGGTCATTATTTTTGTTTTCTTGATGTTCAACATTAAGCCTGCCTTTTTTCCTCCATAGAACATAGAAATAAGCTATATTAGGATGGGTGACTACTCAGCATGGGTGATTTTACAGGGCCATTCACAGATTTTTTTGCTGTTGGGATTCAGTGATTGTTTTTGAGATTTAACAGTCACCTCCAAGATTCCTACCACTGCTGTAGTGGAATCCTGCATTATGAAGCATGCTTGTATCATGTAGCTACATTTCCCAATGTAACCCCAAACTGACCTATAAGCAGTGCAGTTCCCCCAACATGTGATTTGTTCAGCTAGTTTCCTGTAGCTAGACATGCTGGAACAGGCATTCACAAGGGCCTCTAGAAGTCTTTGGAGTATCCTTGGAGATTACATCCTTAAAGCATGTCTACCTGCAGAAACATAGATGGGTGCATCCTGCTGATCCCCTAATCTTCAACAACATGGACATGAACATGTTTGAGGGAGGCTGCACTGCTGTGTTGGGGAGATTTTGGTCATTTCACAGTCAGAACAGAATTCCAATCTCTGCAACAACCAAAAAGTGAGTTCTGATACATAAACCAAACATATACCACCACCAACACCACCATCGTCATTAATTTGTATAATGCCATAAATTTTACATGGTCCTTTACAGATACAGTCAATTCAAAACATTAAATCCTGCCAGAGGCATACAATCTAAGGAATACCAATGTAATTACCCAACAAGATTCCAGCCATAATTGCTCCCACATGTGTTTTAGCACATCAAGTGCTCTCATTTGTTCTGTTATTTGCACAGTGCTCTTTCTGGTGTTTGTTCTCTCTCTCTCTCTCTCTCTCTCTCTAACTCTAGTGGATTTGAAGTAGAAAATAACATCAAAAATATTATACTTTTTTTTTACAAGGCACAATACGAATGTATTTACAATGCTACAAATATGTAGCATTTGTACTGGCAAAAAATGAATGTTTTCTCCCTTCTCTTTTGAAACAGGCATGGTTCCCCACTCCTGTCTCTTAAAATTGAGGGAATTAGGGTCCTTGCTATTTGTCAGATAATCTGGATCCTTTCCTTGTAGCCACTCAAGTGCCCAACTAATGATGGTGATTAACCCAGACAGTCAGAGTTAACATTTACACTCCACTTAAGCATTCTTAAATATTGGAATATAGAGGAATTTATATGGGAAGTGATCAGACTCTTTTATGCTATTTATTGTATTTATTCATATGTGTACAGATGCATTCCTCTAATGGAGAAACATGTCAATATCTTGGGACTTGTTTGATCTTACATTACATGTAAGTCATCATACATTTGTTTTATTACATCATATGACCATTAGGATGTTACGTTTTCATAAGGAATTTCATAAAGGCTGAAACTTTCTCTTTCTGCATGTCTTTACACGCTTTGTAATAGTCTATACCTATATTTTTTT
>CM034706.1:39714939-39725880 GCA_020142125.1 Phrynosoma platyrhinos | reverse complement strand
TCTACATTTCACCTTTGACTGTATAACCCATCCATATTCTAACACTTTACCAGTTAAAAACAAAACAAAACAGTTCTGTGATGTCCAGCCTGGACTGTTTAAATTCTCCCCTGTATTTTCCTTCATTTCAGTTCTTAGCATAGGAATGTTCCACTGTATTAGTTTGTGGGAGGAGCTGTAGGAATCCCTTGCATTTTTCTAGTTTTCCCTTGCATTTTTCTAGTTTTGAGCATAGGAATGTTCCACTGTATTAGTTTGTGGGAGGAGCTGTAGGAATCCCTTGCATTTTTCTAGTTTTTTGTTTGTCCCTTCCCAGCAAGCTCTGCTTCAGCTTGGGATTTTTAGTTTTTTCTTAGAAAGGCTTGGCTTTATCTGTTTTGTGGCAAACAGGCACAAACAGAGGGAAAGGGCATTTCTTACACCATTTAGCCAATTTCTTTACCATTTAGCCAATTTACTTACCACATTCAGCCAATTTAGTTACCATTAGCCAATTTAGTTACCAAAAGCAGTTAATTATAGTAAATATCAACAACAAAGAAGTCAAGAGCACCAGAAGCTGAAAGACCCTGCACCAGCTTCATTGAGAAGGAGATCAATCCAAGATCAAACCCAGAGAGATGACAACCCTGAAGATTGCTGAAACCTAAACTGTAAAGTACCTTTTATTTTAAGCCTGTTAGAGCTGGGGAGGAGAAATCTTTTTCTTTTGTTCTTTAAAATTTTTTTTCCCCTTTTGGACTTTACATTAAGCATTGGAGCCTTTTGGGGTAAAAGATTTTGATCTCACCAGGGTACTGGCGTTGCACACCCATATTTGCCACCACTTTTAGTTGGGTGTGTCTTCACAAGTTCCCTGCCCTTACAATCTAATTAGGACATGACACAAAAGGAAAGAGGGATGACAGTGTGGGAGGGGATAAAGTCCAGCAGATACTGTCTCTTCTCTCCCACCAAGGCCAGGGCAGTGGTAGTTGGGATGGATGGAGGGTCTTTCATTTGCTTCTTGGCCTTGGCATGATGGGGCTGTGCTAGTTTCTTCTTCTAGGCATCCATTATACTTATAATAGGACATATATATATTTTCAGTAAAGGTCTAGATGAGAATCTTACCAGTACCATATTTTCATCATGTTTGGGCAGATTATCAGTCTATAAGGAATAGGCCAGCTACTGAGACAGTAGCCTTCATCACTTGGGATATGTCTGAAGGCAGTTTAATCTCTGCACCATCTTGGCTTCTCTTCTTCTTTCCTTAACCACACCCAGAATATCAGTTGCCCAATCATAATTACCAAAACACTGCTTATCCAATCAAAATAAAGATCTTTTGATATGAAGGTACCTCAGGTGCAGTTGGAGTCTTTGGCTGCCTGCCATTTCAATTATATCAACTGTATCAGCATTTGGTAAGGGGTTGTTCTTGGTCAAATATACAGGAAGTCCTTTTATCTTGATTACAATTCAGTACATTATATCTGATAAGAGGTTGTTATAGGTCACATCTGCTCATATCCACAGTGTGGTTTATTTCTGGTCATGTTTTGTTGATATCTGTGTTTTCCCAGACTTAAGCTGAAGCCACATTTTCAATGATACATTCATGCATCCTAACACATCTGGCTTTCTGTATTATATTTTATATGTTCTATGCAACAGAAGGACAGGAGTCCTTCTACCTGGAGAAAATTCCATTGGGATAAAATTGCCTGGCATTGTGGGGATGTCTCTCTACCCCTTTGAAAGGGTGGAAAAGAACCCAATACCAGCATATTCCATAGTATATTTTACCAGCATGTTAGCAGTTCTGGCCTCTTGAAGTTCAAGATGGTCTAGAATGGCCAATCTGCACTCCTGCAGTTGGTACACTGGTTGAATCTCTGCAGCAGTATTTAAATAATATGCACCACAATCATAACAATGATACTTTTAATAGTATAAAAATCAAAAACTTTTCAAGTGATTCAGGACTGTGATTTGCAGTTAGCCAGAGAATAAAATGTGGGCAATTAAAACTTCTCAGGCATTCATTTGCAGTAAAAACCTTGCTCTTGTTAAAATAAGCCAAAATTGAGTGTGATTCCTCTCACTAAATGTTATCTTCTCAGTTAGAGTAGGTTTATTTTCCGTTACAAGGTACGTTAAGTTTGCAATTCAGAAGGCTTAGGAAAGCAATAGGGTCTGTATTGTAGGTAATGACAGCTTTTAAATGCCTGCATTTGATTTCCTGTTCTGAAAAGTAATTACAGCAAAATGTTGAATGAATACAAATTAAATAGTGAAGACCTGTCATTCTTCCTCCAAGTTTCACAAAGCTATTCTGATGGGGGGCAGGGGGGAAGACTGCAAATCCTGGTTCCAGTTTTGGGTAAGTGGGCTAAATGGATACTATTGGTTTGAGAGGGCCACTGTAAAACCCTGAGGATCTCAGTGTACTTCAAAGGCTGTAGAAGTGGGACTCAGTTGCCCTATTTATGTTCTACTGTGGCAGCTTGCCAGACAAATGGGGGTTGCAGACTGCCAGAAATAGTGCAAATGGAGTCCACTTTTAGGGTTAGGGTTAGGGAATCATGGGAACTATATTTTATTGTGGCACCAGAGCTCTCTGACAGAGAAGGCTCAATGTCTCAGAAAAAAAACAATTCCCATGATTCCCTAACACTAACACTAACACTAAAATTGGACTCAATTTGCACTATTTCTGGCAGTCTGCAACCCCCCCCCCCCCAGAAGCTATTAGCACACTGTCTGTTAAACTCCACTGTCACAACTGCAAATCACCAGAAAGTATTATTGTAGCTATCAGCTTAAATGGATCCAGTGGCAGCAGGGGGTAGATTGGATTCTGTCTGATTCTATGCAGTTTCCTTATTGTGAATAACTCATCACTTACATTTTAGACTACATTGGTTTCAGACTTCCCATTCTGCTTTATCTGCTGAATGGTTTGACATGTTGCCTTTCTGCCTACTTGACTCCCAGCTTGTTAGACTGCTTGTTTTATGCCTTCTGGCCACCAGGAGTAGTGCAATATCCTCTCTTGGTGCAGTTGTTGAAAAGATCAAGTGGGAGAGTGCTATTGCACTCATGCCTTCCTTTTAGGTTCCTCATAATTGTAGGAACATAACATAAGCTTTTAGTCCAATGTAGCCTGAAGTTTTTATCTTCTTACCTCTTATGTGCATATTTTACTGCTGAACTATTTGGGAATCTGGAAATGTCCATTTTATATAGTATTTGAGCAGGCTGACAAAGAAATTTTGTCCAACACATTCAAATGTACTTGAGAATGAGTGTCTAGCAAATTAGCTGCCATGAAGAAAGCTGTTTATCCATAACAGGCAAACTCTAAGTATAGCAAATAGGTCCTGGAAGCTCTCCTGTCCCCAAAATTGGAGCTTAAGTGTGGAAGCTAGTCGTGATACCAGGCACCCAAAATGGGGGACAAGAGGTGCCATGGTTTCCTATTGGACCATTCTAGCAGTGCTAGAAACTACTTTTTTATAACTACTTTATATCAACTGTCTTCCTCCAATTCTACTTTGGATAAGTGGTTTGAGCATTGGACTATGACTCTGGAGATCAGGGTTCAATTCTCCATTTGGCCATGGAAACCCACTGGGTGACTTTGGACAAGTCCCACACTTTCAACCCCAGAAAAACCTATGATAGGTTCACATTAGGATCATCATAAGTTGGAAATGACTTGAAAGCACACAACAACAGCAACAGTTAATAACAACACTAAGCTCAGAGGGAGCAGGGAAGCTTGAGAAGCAGTGACAGGGAAGCAGTGGCACATGATATCATCATTCTAGCTAATCAAACAGTCCTGGTGTTTTGACCCTGTGAGCCCTGACACTCTCGGTGCTGAATACTGGCTGGGTGCATCAGGGTGGAATGTATATCAGGATCAATCTGCATTTTTACTGTGCTTCTTGCATTTTTCTTGCAGGGTCTGGAGCAAGCAAACAGGTTTGGTTATTGCTCCATGTCTCACCCCACCATTCTCATTTGTAGAGGCAGGATTATGAGCATTAAATGTGAGCAAAGGAAAGACAGAAATGCAGACATCATTCCTGCTATGTCTGTGTAGTAGCATATGCTGTATTAAAATCAAGACTGACAGAAGAAGCAACCTGGTATTTTTTTCTGGTGCCATAATAATAGAAGCTAATTATGCAGGCCTTTCCAGACTAAAATGCCGGGCCTCGGGACTCTCGGACCTTGGGATCTCTCTCTCTTCAGGATTGCCTTCTCAGCCCCCCTTTAGAACCGAAGTCACAGGGGTTTTATTGGTTTGTATTTTTACTTTGTTTTATTGTTAAGTTGAATTGTTAGTTGGTTTTAATTGATATGTAGTTTAATTGATTTTTTAAGGGGAGAGGGAGTTATACTATTTTAAGTTGTATGTATTTTAGCCTTGTAAACCACCTAGATTGGTTCGCCACCGGGCGGTATATAAATAAAAATTTTATTATTATTATTATTACTAAAAAGTGTCTCTAATTGTCCCATTAACATTCTGCAAAGCAAATTGTTTCTTTTGCTCATGCATTTTAAACAATCAGATGCAGCCTCCTGATTGAAAGATACAAGTGCAACTTTAAAGATGTGATAAAATGAATTCACAACAGCAATAAGTCAATGTCATGAACATGCATCCTCTGCAATTTTGTATGGAGGCAATATTCCACATATGAGATCAAAAGGTAATCTGCTTCTCTATTAAATATAGCTTTGACTAAGAAAAGCAAGGCAACCAGTGCATTCCCCATTGTCTTAATGCCAACCAATTATTTTTGTAGGATCTCAAAACTACATTTCACAAGATAAATTTAAACTTCTCACTAAAACAGTTTCCACTCTATGAGTCCAAGACACCTTTCTGAACATGAATTCCTTATCTAACAGAAAGCAAGTTAGAAGTTTACTAACATATCACTTTAGTAGACCACCTCATGTCTTTTGAATTTCTAAAATATTTGTAATCAGGTCACAACAAATTGCAATCTAATTTGGGAACTATGCTGCTTAGCACCTCCTCACATGAGTGAAGCTTTTGGCTGTTTCATTTCACACAATAACCCAGATTCCCTGCCTCATGTTACTAAAAGACCAATTCTGTGACACTGTATAAAGAAAATTCCCAAATCAAATGTACTCCTTCAGTCTAGAAAACTGAAACAGAGAAATAACTTATCAATGTTTACCAGTGTATCCTTCCTTGTGTACTAACAAAATTGATGGGATTCTATTTGTTTCTCTCATAACAACATCTGAGGGATTTCTGCCTGCAGGACTTTTGTGTTTTTCCCTCCCCCAAGATGCTGACTGATTGACTTGGATGCACTTTTAGATCAACTGGGGCCATTTCACACTTCACATTTATACCACTTGGATTCCACTTTACCTGTGATGGCAGCATCCTATAAAATGCTGGACGTTGTAGTTTGGTAAGACACAAGATCACTTAAGCTAAGGATTCTAAATATCTCTTCTACAACCATAAATAACCGGGACTACATAGGATGGAACAATGGCACTTAAAATAAAGTCATCACGCTATAAGTATATACTGTGAAAGTATATTATGGTAACTAGAATTGTCTACATGGTGTGTGTGTGTGTGTATGTGTGTGTCTGTACACCTTCAAGTTACTTGTCAACTTATGACAACCCCATAAACATCATAGGAGTTTCTTAGGGAAGGAATACTCAGAGATGTTTTTGCTAATTCCTTCTTCTGAAATATAGCCTAAAGCACCTGGTATTTGTTGGTGGTATCCCATCCAGTACTAACCAGGACTGACCCTGCTTAGCTTCTGAGATCCAACAGGCTCTGGTGTCTTTCAGACAATTAGGCATCCCTATATGGTGTACTATACATTAAAATAATATATTAAATAGTAACAGTAAAACTATGATAGCAAGGCCACACAATAAAACCAAGATAAAATTAACAGCAAGGGTTAAAAATATTACACAGCATGTAATATGGGCTTTAAAATTAACAGAAAAATAAAGGTGTGCCAAGACCAAACATTTAATCCCTGCTCAGCCCTGGAAACTTGCTGGCTGACCTTGAGCAAGTCACACACTCTCAGTCTAAGAGGAAGGCAATGGTAAACCTGCTCTGAATAAATCTTGTCAAGAAAACCCAAGAATAGTGTCATGACAAATCAAAATCCATTTGAAAGCACATGACAACAAACAAGACTGTACTAAAAAAAAGTTCTTAAAATGTCTGGGAGAATAATAACTGACACACAGAGACAGAAAATCCTATGTTAGGTGCCAGATGATCCCTTTGAGGATGAAATTCCATAGATAGATGTCACCACTGAAAAAGCCATCTTTCTTGTAGCCACTCACCTTGCTTTATGTGAGGGAAGCGAGAGAGCCAGCGTGGTATAATGGTTTGGACATTGGGCTATGATGTGGAGAACAGGATTTGAATCTTTGCTTGGCCATGAAAAACCACTGGGTGACCTAGAGTAAGTCATGCTCTCTCAACCACAGAGGATGGCCATGGCAAACTCCTCTGAAGAAACTTGTCAAGAAAACCCTGTGATAGGTTCACCTTAGTTAGTTCCATAAGTTGGAAACAACTTAAGGGCAAACAGCACACACATAGAGAAGGGCTTCAGATCAGAATCTGAAGATACAGGAGAGATGAGGTGATGCCTAAAGCTTATTATGGGGGGGGGGGGACCCACCATATACTGCATTTTTGCTCTGACCTAGGGAGAAAACAGCAACCAGCATTTGCTAGAGTTAATGCCTTCCCCATTGCCATCCCTATTTCCTTGTGTTTCACGTCTTATTTAGATTGTAAGCCACTTTGTGAGCATTTTTTGGTAGAAGGGCAGGGTATAAATGCAATCAATTGATCAACTGATCAATCAATTTATCAATTGATCAATCAATTGAGATTTCTGTGCCCAATTAATTAAAACAAACAGAAGTCTTATATTATTTTACCTGACTGCAAAACCTGATGTATTATTAACTGGATTCAGAATATTGCCAACCTACATTGCTTCCCAAGGCAGTTCTACAATTCTAAACATGTTTTCTCAACTATTAGTCCAGCTGAGTGCATTGGCATTATTTCATTTAGGCATCTGTTTAAGACTGGAGTTGTACTTGTTGTACTTACACTTAGACTTGGAATGAAAATCTAAAAGGTGAGTAAGGGATATAAAAGAAATAAGGAAAGTGAAGGACAAAGAAAAAGAGAAGAAAGAGAATGGCACATTTCATTTGAAATCAGGCAATGGGATATTCTGTGCACCCTGAAATAAAATGTACAGTACAGCCTTCTTTACACATGACAAATTTCCAATGAATTGTTATTTGTAAATCTTGGCTTGAATGTACAGTTGTGTTGGTATTCATAGTTTGCTTTCAGTTGAGGTTTTATTTAAAAGCTAAACTAAGCTGACACTTTCTTTTTGACATGTTAGAACCAACAAAGCCTCCTGCATCAGCAATATTTAGCAACATGATATGGTAAGTTCATTCAAAGCCACAGAAAGTAAACGCTGTTGCAGAAGACTTGTGCAATCAGTGAATTGCAATTTATATAATCAGTGTTGCAATCAGTGCAATCAGGAAAAGAAATGTTTTTATAGCATTCCTGGGAACTTTTTAAAAATGTTCAAACAGTGCAGTTCTCTGGCCCCTGAAATAGCATCTCATACACCATGGAGAATTGCATTTTTATATATGTATTCAAACTTTTAAGATACATTAATTATTTTCTCTTTCCCCCCCCCCAAAAAAAAGTCTATAAGGAATTTCCAGTCTTTGAGAATATTAGTTTTTAAAACCTTCTGCATCAATGCATGTATTTGAGTCATTTTTAAAAAAGTTTTTCACATGTCCACTATATATGATAGAATATCCTTTCATTTAGCTCACATTTCCAGCATATGTTATGCATTCTAGATACCATTGATACACCTTATAAAAAACAATTCTTTCTAAGATCATAACATAATGCAAATTTCAGTCCCCTTGACCACATATTCTCCCTCTGATCCATCTATATATTAGAGCCAAAATTCTTGGCCCATTTTATCATACATTATTTACACCATGGTATATTTCAGATAACCTTCAGACATCAGAGTAAGGGTTTTGATCTCACATACCACCCTTTGCCTACAATGTCAGAGAGGAGGCATATAAAGGAGAATGGATAGGACATGTGTGAAGAACACTAGGCTTTAGATCTGCAGATCCCCTTCACTACATCTCAAAAACA
Organism: Phrynosoma platyrhinos; assembly: GCA_020142125.1. Lineage (NCBI taxonomy): Eukaryota > Metazoa > Chordata > Lepidosauria > Squamata > Phrynosomatidae > Phrynosoma > Phrynosoma platyrhinos. The sequence continues at coordinate 39,717,608 of CM034706.1, read as the reverse complement.
GGAGAAAGGTTACATCAGATCTGGAGCTGATGCTAATATTTTGGTCCTATTGTGAACAATGGGAGGGGAATTGTTTTAATGACAACTGCAATAAGAAGAATCATGGGAAATAGGGACCAAACTTTGGCTATGCTGGGTGTTCTGATTTCTCTAATATTAAGGATAGAAGTATGCTTTATGATTTCTGAAAGGACTCAGAAAATATAACAGCATAAATACTAATCATACTAAATACTAACAAGAAGAATAAATATTTTTGCTAGCCCTATGGAAACATTCTATATTATTTTCAAAATCATATATCATGATTCTTTAGTGTCTATACATTATTTTATTTGTACACTATCACTTCAGTGTGTCCAAAGTGTGAAATGGTTTGGGGTTTGTTTGGTTTTTGTTTTTTGTTTTTGTTTTTTTGAACCAATGCCAGATGCATGAGCATTATCAATGTTAGGAGATTGTCCTTAGTTACACTTTGGATCTGAACAAAGTGTACAGTGCTCTCATTTACTTGAGCACCTAAATATATTCAGCCCAAGGTACGGTACTTTAAGGCAAGTTCTTCTATGGGCTTTATTTATTTATTTATTTGGTTAGTTTCGTTGGTACTTGGGTGTGATTGCCCAAGGATGAAATACATCACATCAAATATGGTGTATGCAAAAATTTGTTTCTGGCCCTGTTCTTCAGTAAATTGCAATGATCCAATCTTACATATATATATACACATACATACATACATACACATTTCATCTCTGTCAAGTTATTACTTATGTATGTTATATGCAAATGCTTACACATCGGTAACTCATAAAAGCTGGTCCTTGGAAAATATCTTTTCCACACAGAAGGGTGTGTATCTATAACTTATGAATCCTTGTTTTTCCATCATCATGTGGGAGCCATCTTGCCTGGATCCAGTGGGGTTTGGGTGTGTGTATGTATCTTAATGAAATCCCCTTTCCATTGCATTTATAAAAAGACAATTCTGTGCATTTTAAAAATTATACACATTGCATGGACACATTCCCCCCCCCCATGAAATCATGCAGTGTTTTATACATGGATTTGTAATGTGCACATTTTACTAAGGACATGATTCAAATGTGTTCATTTTAGGTACCGTACATGTAAATAGCAATCAACATGCGGATTCCAGAGTATAAACTGCACATGCCCCATGGAAAGTCTGGGAAGTGCAGTCAAGTCCAATGGCCTGAAACTGTTAAACCTTGCCCTGATCTCTCTATTACTTTATGAGCTTCTTGGCTCATTAAGAGTTTGTTTTACAATGTCCTATTTTGACTGGCTTTTTTGTGATGCAGATATACACTAGGAGTGAGTTCTTCTCAGAAATAAGACTTTATTCATGGACCATGATTGTCTATAATACTGGAAACAATTATTTCCTGCCTTTTTGGAGGACATTTTGGAACCATTTCCTCACTTACTACCACTTATTCTTTTTTTTTTTTTTTCTTTAATAGTTTGCCTTTTCACACAGTCTGGTAATATTTTTATTTTTGGTGGGAACATGTAGATACAATATGTGGTTTTGTGGATTTATTGATGACAAGGATGGATATAAGCAAAATGGATGATAGAAGATGGTTCTTTTTAATCTTGTAGATACTTTGGCTGCAGCTTTGAAATTTCTACTGGCAATTTGGCAAGCAGTCAATGCCTCAGGAGAGGAACAATAGTCTGTCTCATCCTTGATGCAACAGTGCTGAATGAACAGATAAAGAGGCAGGGTTTTTGTAAAGAATTATGTTTCTGGCAGCTGGGTCTTTGACTGCAAAACCTATAGGGATGCAATAGCATTAAAATGTCCATTTTGTACTTTTATGTGCAATTTCTTTATAAAATATACCAGTTTAGTTTTTGAACAGCAACAATAGGCTGAAATTCTGTTAGGGCCATATATAAGCATAAATTGTGTTACACAGGTGAAGGGTTTTTTTTATTGGACTTTATACATAGGCCATATACAGCTGATGAGGGGGAGGAAGGCACATCACATTTTATATGATAATCACACATTTTACATGCTAGTTGTTTGCAGCCATGCATATTTAGCAGAGATTCATGTATGTTGCATTATAGCAATATCCACTATAAGGACTGTGCAATACAAATGAAACATAACTGCTCTTATGCTATGCTGCATTGATGGATGATATAGATCCTAAGCCTTCCTTACACCAATTAAGAAAAGAGGCCTTTATTAATACTATGTTCTGTAAAATAAGTCTGAAGAATAAACCCATATTGGGGGGGAAAGACAAGGAGAGTCAGATTAGCTCACAAGGAACAATTGGACATCTTATAAAATGTCATTTCTAGAGCTTGGAAATGTTACTTTTTAGAACTACAATCTCCAGAATCCCCTAACCAACATAGTCATGCATGCTAGGTGTTTCTGGGAGTTATAATTGAAACAGTAAATATTTTCCACTTTGATAGGGTCTCTACTACAGATCATCCCTGCTACAGGCCATAATAAGATGAGTGTACTGTCCTCACACTGAGAGAATAAAAGTGGTTTTTCAGCAGGAATGTAGGAATTGCTTTTTCACATGTAAACCTGTAAATGTATTAAAGTAAACATATTTTGCACAGAGATAATTGCTCATATCTTAGGGATGGATTTAAAATACACAGACCCA
>CM034706.1:39702533-39714913 GCA_020142125.1 Phrynosoma platyrhinos | reverse complement strand
CATGTCACATGCCCCAACTCTGCCCCCAAGTTGCCATCATGCCACCCACCTGACTAGACAACAGGCAGTGTTGGGACACTCCTGTGATGCAGCAACTACATGCCACGTGCTGCAGGAGCAAAGAAAAGCCACTGTAGCAGAAAAAGGGATGCCATTTTGCCCCAGAAAAATGCCACATCAAGGCCATGGTGTGTGGTTGCTGTGGCCCCAGTCCGGCACTCAAAGGAGCAGCATTAAGTTGCCCCTTACCCACTGTCTGTTTTACCCCTTTATTGAAGCACATTTGGGGAGATCTTCCAAGAGTAGCAAAGCAAATACATGCTTGCACACATCCATCAATTGAATTATGTCCTATCTTTACAATACAGTTTTGGGGTAGTCCACTTGGGGCCCTTTATATGTAGTTGGATTGCATCTCTCATCATTCCTCAGCACTGGATTTACTGTGAAGGGCTGATGAAAGTTGCAGTCCATCAACATCTGAAGGGCCACAAGTCATCCATCCCTGATATAAACAGAATCCTTCAATCCTCCTGTTGGGAATATAGTAACTTTTCTACTGGCATCTGATGGGTGATCAGATATGAGAATGAAAAATATCCATCACATGTTGGGAAACATTACTTTTTGGCCATAACCTCCAGCTTCCCATTGGAGTTGTTCCATAGCTAATGCAGCATACTGCTTAAGTCACCTTTGTGATGTAGTATAATATAATAGTACTCTAGTTCTAGAAAAGGGGAAGGTGATAAATGTGATGAAGAGAGTAAAGATGGATTGAGGGATGCTTGAACCAACCCTGACTTTGGAAACACATGCCTTAATGGAATTACATGATTATTAGATCATATATCTCAATAGATAGCAATAGTTTTGACCCATAGAGGCTATTTCTGCCCTAAACAATTCACTTCATCTTTGTTTGACTCACTAACATGGAAATGTGTTGAGAGACTACTCTAGCAGTTCTCCTACTAATGTAATATAAATGTGAGATCTTCTAATAGATGAAAGTACTGTACACTATATTATTGTTTGCTCAAGTGTAAGTGGGGGCAGCCAAATGCATCATGCTAAGAAAAATTCTTCTGAAAGAATAAAAGTACCTGAAAGAAGTTAATGCATCAGATATAACTTAATATGAACCTAATTAACTTCTATCTAAGTTAATTACAATGCAACATTTGATGTATGGTTTAGTTAATTAATCTGAGAGAAAATTCAAAGCACTTTTTCAGTGCAAAAGAAATACACATACACACATACTTAAACTCTTTAAGAACAGGGTTTGAATCTCCATGCAGTTAAGGAAACCCATTGGGTGACCTTGGGCACATCAGTCTAAGATGAAAGCAAATGCAAATCTCCTCTGAATAATTCTTAACAAGAAAACCCTAGTATAGGGCCACTATATCTTGGATTTGATTTGAAGTCATGCCACAATGTGTGTGTGTGTATGGGGATATGCAGATGGCTCTGGGCCACCCCTGCTCACCGCAGATCAAGGCCATGGCAACCATGCGCTGCGGTCCCAATCCTCCCTTTTGCCGCCCCTGAAAGGAGTGGCAAAATGGTGCCCTAAGAGCCAGTATGAGGCTCTTTAGCACCTCTACCGGCACAGTGCATAAAAACGCTGCATTGGGAGGACGTCCTGACACCGTGCACCATGCATAATGGCACGCAGTGTCAGGACGTCATTGGGCTGGGATTGGGGCAGCTGCTCGCTTGCTAACCCCAAAAATGGCTGCTGGCCATGAGGCCCAGCCCAGGCTTATATAGCCTACCAACTCTCGTCCCTAAATCTCGCGAGACCACCAAATCTCGCGAGATGTCGACTTCTCCCGTCCTCCTATTGGCCGAGCAGCCCCCAAGAGGCGGGACTTGGGGACTACTCGTCCAATCGCTTGCGTTGAGGCCCTTCAAGGCCGACGCAACTGAGAGCCCCTCCCGACGAGTCGGGGTGGCTTCTATCTCCTAGTTCTTTCATAGCTGCCCTCCTCATTCCTAGTCTTCTTCTTATTTCTTGTCAGCAGTCCTCATTCTGATCAATGTTTGATCCTAGGTATGGGAACTCTTTAACTATTATGATTTCCTCATTGTCTACATTGAATTTGTGTAGGTTCTCTATAGATGCCATTTTTGTTTTCTTCATGTTCAGCAACAAGCCTGTCTTTGCACTTTCTTCCTTGACTTTCCTTAGTAATTTCTCCAAATCCATGTTTTCTGTTAGTAATATGGAGTTGTCTGAATACCTACGATTGTTGATGTTCCTTCCTCCTATCTTCACTCCTCCCACATCTGAGTCTAAACCTGCTCTTCTTATGATATTTGCTGTATACAAGTTGAACAGAAAGGGTGATAGAATGCATCCTTGGCTGACCCCTTTGCCAATTGGGAACCGTTCTGCTTCTCCAAATTCCTAAGTACAGATTTCTCATCAGCACTATCAGATGTAATGGCACTCCCATGACCTTAAGGGCCATCCATAACTTTTTGTGATCTATACAGTCAAATGCTTTGCTGTAGTCTACAAAGCACATGGAGTTTTTAATGGAATTCTTTTGCCATCTTATGTTATGTGGTCCCTTGTGCCTCTTCCTTTCCTGAACATTCAAATATACTAATGTAAATTAGAGCCTCTGGATGATCAATATATTGAAGTATTGAATCAAGAAATCAAGATACATGTTTGTCCAGAACAAGCCCACATATGAGCTGAAATTGAAAACACAGGTTCTTAACCTCAGGTCTAACACCTTCCTCAATCCAAAATAATAGTTATTTACAAGCAACATAATAGCTTACAAACCTCATTAACATTCACGATATGCTGGCCAAAATAGGAATAGGTAATATATTGCCTTCATGCCACATGAACCTCCCCCACCCATTTTGTTTGTTGTTGTTGTTGTTGTTTTGTCATAACCTCTGTTGCTGAATTTGCTAACAAAAAAGATCCCAAACTTTTGTTTTAACTCAAGGTGCACAGAAAATGAATGTGTATCATCGTTTTAAGCCAAACAGCACTTGTGGAAGCCTCTAAGAAGTCTCCCTGAAGTGTGATTTAGCTTAAAAGCAAAGTATACCTTTCTTGCATGGCTAATTTTAATGTGAAAAAGCAGTATTTGTGCTGCTGCTCTCCCCACACCAAAATTTGGGAGTTCAACGACAGACAGTCTGGTCCATGGTAAAACTGTTAATCAGACTCATCCTGGCTCAAATGTAACTAGGACCTGTCTAGAAAAGTTAGGAAGATGACAAAAGCCAAATCTCATTATAGAGAAATCTGTATTGATGCCACCTGGCTTTGAAGGAATTATATCAATGAATCATACTCACAACTAAATGGCTGGCACCAAAAATGCACAAATCTTTTATCCAGCAATTGGCTACAGATGTCTTCCTTTTAGGATACAATACATCCCAAAACCATTAGATACTATCCAACATCACTACCAACAATGATAGAGTGTATTGATAGCAACAATATGATGGAAGGAGCAGAGAAAGAAAATTAACTTTCAACTTGAGAAACAGTTATCATCTGCTACTCAGACAGCAGTTTCCTAATGGAGCAAAACAAAAGCCCTTGATATCACTGAACAGATGATATACAGAATTGGTTTAAAGTTCCCTCCACTATTCACAGGAAATGTTTATTGTGGTTAAAATCCAAACATCTCATATGAATGGTTTTCACTTGCAACAAAAGATAGTCTGTACCATGATCCTCTATAGGAACTGTGTGCTTTTGTACTACCATTGGTAAAATCATAGAGCTGGAAGAGACAACAAAGGCCATCCAGTCCAACTCCCTTCCATGCAGAAACACACAATCAAAGCAGGGGCATCACAGCTTGACTATGGGACAGGCATTGTGTCATGTGATTTTTTTAAAAAATATTTTAAAAAATCACAATATTGGATTTTATACAGTTTATTTCCACAGTAAAACTTGCTGTGATAATTTCCATATTTAACATATTTTTCATTGTTCTCTGTCAGTGTAGCTTTGCATAACTCATGCAATATCATGAGAGACTATCCACTAAATGTATAAGAAAGTTTCCAGCAATAAAAGCTGTCTAGGACATTCTACACATGTATCCACAACTATATAAATTGTTGTTGTTTTGTCATAACCTCTGTTTTCATAACCTCTGCAAATTATGCAGTCGAGTATTTCCTACTGGTTCTGAACATTCACAACAGTATTTGCTCTGTAACTAGTAGAGTAAAAATCTACTTAAGTAGTTAAAATGGACATTATACAAATTTATCCAGTTGGTTTCTCTCACATATAAGGGCTAAATTTTCCTTCCAGCTTCCCATTCATCTTTCTTTTCATGCCCAGCATGTTGAGCATGCCTGGAGTTAAACAGTTTGACCTGCTGCATGATCCCTAATTTGAGAAACTGGTTGTTCTTTGTAAAAGGAAAGGGTCAGTTGTCAGGTCAAACCATTTATTGAGGTTCTCGTTGTACACATTATCTTAATCCATTCAGGATGGGAATGAAAAAGTGGGCCATCATTATGGGACAAATATATAAGAAACAGTTTCCCACTTACTCAAAAGTGTTCAGCAGGGCTGAAAAAGGTTTTGTTTTAGTTGTAAAATTTTAATAGTGTACGCATATACTCATGCATTGTGCCTTTTGATTTATTGCCCAAACCATTAAAAAAAAAACAGCAGATGGCACTGGCCTTCTGTATCCACGGATTCTTTATCCACAGATTCAACTATCCATGACTTGGATACACACACACACACACACACACACACACACATATACATACACACATTCCAAAAGCAAGCCTTGATTTTGCCATTTTATATTAGGGATATCATTTTACTGTGCCATTATATTTAATAGGACTTGAACATCTACAGATTTTGCTATCCACAGAGGGTCTTTGAGCCAAACCTCAAAGTGCAAAAAAGATGTGCAAAGGAAGGTGCAACTTTTAAAAATTGGCTGTATAATAATGCCCATCCAGAGTCACCCATGGTTGCAAAAGATTATCATTACATCAACCCTGAAATGAGTGGTCTTGATATGAAGGAAGAATAGTGACAGCAAACCAGGCGCAGAAAGGCCTCCAGCATTTCAGTCTAGCTTTAGGGCAGGTTTGGGGATGGGGATGGGTTGTGTTATCCTCATCCATCTCTTCATATCTTTATTATTGTATGAGCAGAGCACAGAATCACTGCTGAAAGCAATGTTGGAGACTACTCCTAAAAGACATCTCCTTGATCCTTGTGACTTCTGGCAATGGCTTCTCTGGACAACTATGCAACCCTCCACCTGGTTTGCTTCATGTGGACTGATATTATCAGCATTTTGACTATTTTGGATCACACTCACACCTTGTTCAGCAAGTTATTTAAGACATTTACTACAGGAATAAATCTAGCCTTAGCTGTGCCTGCACTACAACAAACCATAATTCCCAGAATTCCATAGCACTGAGCCATGGCACTTTAAGTGGTGTCAAACCAGATTATTACTGCAGTGTGGGTGCAGACTAAAGAGTTTATCACACCACTAACTGAACCTTCTTACCTCTCCCGAATTCAATCTTAATTCAGGTGGCATCCAGATGCTATCACAGGGATTTTGCCACTGAATCTATTTCCCGTGTCCAGACCGGGTTCCAGGGGTGCTCTGCCAGCCATTTTCTTAAGTCAGAAAACGTCCAAAAACAAACAATCCCCAAAACAAAAATCACCCAACTCTGCTCTAAATTATGTAAATTATGTATCACTTGGGGATAAAGGAGTATGAAGTATGAAGAAATAATAACCAATAATTAATATGAACCAATAATAAGGTGGAATTTTGGTGAGTATTATGACCTTGCTCCCTAGACACCGATGAAATAAAATGAAAAAAAGAAAAACGGAGAACAAATTAAACTACCAAAGAGGTCATATTTAGGTTCCTCACAGTAGCCTCTAGGGAGCAGATGTATCATTTTATGGTACGTAAGCTCTCCTAAACAGACCAAGCATTTGTATTAAATATTTTCATTATGTGGCATTTTAAGGTGTCCATGGGGATAATTCAGGACTGTGCCCCATTCATGTGTTTAAATGGTACAATAGCAATCAAATGCAACTGAGATATGCCATGTGTTGGTAATTCAGAAAATAAAAGCCCATAAAAATTAATGATCAGGAAAGAATTGGTAGCTGTAAATTAAGAACTGATTTATTAAAACAAGAGCAAACTCAATTCCCCACATGTGGTGAGTATCACAAAATAACAAGACAAGAGTCATTACCCAATTTAAGCCCATAATGGTTTTATGATATCACCTTGGACCTCAAGTGTCGGGTGGGTGCTACTGTTTGTCTCACAATGCTGGGTTAATTTTTTTGTTGTTGTTTGTTAAGCAGTGCATTTTACCAAGTCTAATTAGTAGACAGAGAACTGGCCCGTGCCGATAGGGAAATGTTTGAAGATGTAATGCTAATATTGTAAAATAATATCCAGTGGTGGAATGCACCGCTTTCATTACGCCATTGGTGGAATGCATTTCTTAATTCAAGCTAGTGCACTGGAGGACAAAAACTAAAATCATCATATAGTATGGTGAATTATTTTTACCTGCTAAGAAGAATTTATAGTATAGTATTATAGTGGTGACCTAATGGGGGGTGGGGGGGCATTCTACCCCAGGCGCATAAAATAAGAGGGTGCAATGTTGGCTTCTCTCGCACATGCCCTCACAGAGGATCCAGAAAAGGAAAGCAGATATTGTCTTATATAAGAATAAGCTTTCTTGTTGCTCTATTGCACTGTTTTTAATGTTTGCATTGTAGGCCAAGGCTTGCCCTAAAAGATGAGATATATAAATATACATATGAATATATTCATTTTGAAAATATGTATGCTTCTGATATGTGAACCCCAACAGGGAATGACAACATGAAAGCCTCTCAGCTGAATAAATGTAATTTAAAAAGTACACATTTTTATTAAAACAATGTATGCCTTCATAGGATACTCTGCTGTCTTTCTATCCTTCTATGCATGTGCTATGAGAATTTACACAACTGTCAGACACCTTCATAGAACAGAACTACTAAAAGGCCATTGCTTAGCTATTTAAAACTAGGTTTTCTAATGCCATTTTCAGCTTGCTTCGGTGGTACCTGAGATACTTTTACTTATTAGAGGGGAACTGCTTAGTATAACCTTGGTAGTAGCCATGCAACTGTTCAGTTGTAATTATGTTGCCACAGCACTAAGGAATAAAAGAGAACTGTGATAGTGGATATACTCAGACATTATGGAGAGTTATATGTCAAATTGCATTGGCTGAAGACAGAAACCCTGAGGGCAAGGTAATGATGATCACTATGGGAACCGATCATTTTGGACTATAACGTATTATAATATATATCAAAGGAAGCCTCTATAAAAGCAGATATTCTCTAGTAATGCACATTTAATTTTTGTATGGTACAATGACTGTGTGATTTTTTTTCCTTCTAAAAGAGCCTGAAATAATCCTATGGGTGCATACTCCTTTGATATCTCTATTATAATAGCAGGGACAGGCTGCTATTAAGATTGCAGAATTAATGGAGTCTGACACCACTTTAACTGTTATGGCTCCATCCTATGGAATCCTGGGATTTGTAGTTTGCAGTGGCACCAGACAGTGCAGTCTATCTCACGAAACTACAAATCCCAGAATTCCATAGCATTGAGCCACAACAGTTAAAGTGGTATCAAATTCTTTTAAACTTGTTTTGCAAATATATATAAAGTATTGGCAGGGTGGATCAAAGTAGCCAAAGCACATTTATTTTTATGAGTTCTTTCTCTTTTCTCAACCAAGAAACAAATTAATGATTAGTTCTGCACCCGACACAAAGTTATGGAGATGGGAACGTGGCAACTTGATTCTAAAATGCAATTGAAACAATATTCTGTCCCTGGAAGGATTTATATTGGTAGCTATCCAATCAGTAATAACTGCACATAATTACAATGATTACAAGTGGATTTTGCTCCATCATTCAATGCTAAGGGTTTCTTAGCAATCCCTGGGTTTTATTTACTTCAGCTGTTGTCCTTTCCCATGTGTTCATTTATTTGATAATTGCAACAATTGGGTGACTTATGTGACTATGGCAAGTACAGCTCCATTAACAATGAAGGTTACTACACACAAAGGCAGATGAGTATTTTATCCCTAGATAAACCTCATACCAATGCAAATAGTTGGCCAAATTTACTGTTCCCCAGTCTGAAAACTGGTGATCTCCCTCAGATGGGTTGAACTAAAACTTGCATCATCTCAGGCAGCATTACCAATAGCTCACTGGGGATGATAGGAGTTATATTCCAAGGTGCTGAGTAGGAAAAGGTTGTTCTGACCCATTTCCAGATGGTTCCCATCCTTTCTGTTATTTTTGATATTTAAGAAAACAAAACAAAGTATTGTGGCATACTGGTGTCAAGATCCTACTCCATTATTATACCCCAAACCCACTTTTCCTGCCTGGCATCACCATGACTAAAGTATTTCCGAAATGCTGGGGATTGGGGCTCTGAGAAATAACATCTACAACACATTCCTGTTTGTGGGACACATTGAGAACAGTCAGCTGGAGATAACCTTCAGGGCCCTACTATAAAAACTTGTCCCAGGCGACCCTATAACTGTGAGGGCCCTATGTGCATAATTTCCCAGTGCCCTGATTTCCAGTGCCTTGGGAACTCTTCACTTGGGGTGTTGCTAGGCTGGAAAGGTAAGGTTTTCAGGCCATGTTTGATCATTCATGACTGCAAAGATGAATCTGCATCAGTTAGGCTATTGTAAATCAAGTTTATAATACTGTAATGGCTTGACAGAATGCCAGCCTACCCATGTTTTAAACACATATTTGCATTTAGCATGCAGGCTCTTCAAAAAAATAATAAAATAAAAATCCCAGTTGTTGGTATATGTATGTGTAGTATATGACAATTGTCCAAAATGACAATTCATGGAAACAGAGTGGGCGTGCATGGGGAATTTAACCAAAAATGGATGTTCCCAGATGATGTCTTCAATGTGTGTTGGACAGTGAATCCTCTCTGGCTTTATATATATATATATATATATATATGTTTTAAAGATAGCACCTAAGGTGTTAAACCTTAAATCCCAAATAGCATCACCACCTTAAATAGCATTTTTAAAGTTTAGAGTAATACCCAGAGTGGATTCCTGACCACTGCAACTGGATGTTTCCACCAACGCAAATACTATTTTCAGAAAAAGAATTTCCTTACTACTGCAGGATGGGAAGAAAATATCAAAATTCTTTGCCATGCCTGCTCTGATCTCATTCGTTATCAGCTCCTATCCACAGCTAAAAAAACATCAGAATCTAAATATTTTAAATATCTGAACATGAGATGCAGAAAGATGTATTTCATTTGGGCCTCACAGACAAGTCTGGCAAGGGAAAAAAATAGTTGGCAGCAGTGAGAATACCTAGCCAGAGGAGAATTACACCACCCTGACCATATGTAGCTAACCTCAGACTGAATGGGTACTTCATGCTCCCTCTGCTTTCTTGGAGAGACACAGTAGTTGTACCTACACATGTAACATCTATATACAAGCTCCATCTTATGGCTAAAGTAAACATGGCATGGAGAGCCACAATGAGATCTTTTTCTGTGGTTTAAAACCTAGAGGTGTAAATCTCCATTTATTTTGTTCTTATAGGCAAGAATTAATAGTTTTACCATGAGAAATTCATTGAAAACTGTGCTGTTTACATCTATTTACAAACTATTTACATCTCAGGACTTATTAAAAATGCTTAGAAAACAGCACTTTTTGTACAGGAAAACATTGCTGTTTTTTGTGTGAAAAACTTTTCCACACAAAAGTATCCATTTTTGCAAAGAAAAGGCTGTATTTTTGTGGGGGAAAACGCATTTTTTTTTATGCAGAATAAGTCCTGAACTTTAAAAATTCTTGCCCTTCGCATCAGAGTTTCCTCACTCCATTTTTTGAATATTTGTTAAATATTTTCTCCACCCCTGTTAAAAACACTGTGAGAGGGCTCCTTCAGGCTGGGCAAAAGTGTTAGGAGAATGTAGTATTGTTTGTTTGTTTGTTTGTTTATGCTATAGTTCTCAAGATTTTTAAAGTATTAAAATATTTCTGTTGTTCTGGGATAATTTCTGGTGAACAGCAGCAACAACCATGCAACATATTAGGTACTAAACTGAACACACATCCAAAGTCATCAAAATGTGGGGGACTTAACTGCATGATTCTTGTACATATGGTGATAAATAATAATGTAATCTTGAGTGAAAGCCTTAAAGCCACGTCCTCCCAATATTTTACAACATAGCTTCAAATGCATCATGGAAATTCCACTATAAGCAATTTACTTTTTGTCCCCTCCTAAAAACTTAATTGAATATCCTGCTACACTTTGAGTATCCTTTGTCCAAAATGTTTGGGATTAGAAATGTTTTAGATTTTGGATTATTATTATTATTATTATTATTATTGGATTTTGGCATATTTACAAATGCATAATGATCTTGGAGATGAGATCCAAGTCTAAATGTGAAATTCATTTATGTTTCATATAAACCTTATACACATAGCCTGAAGGTAATTTTATACAATATTTTTAAAATAATTTTGTGTATGAAATAAAATTTGTGCACCATCCACCAACCATCAGACAGAAAAGGTGTCACAACCACCCATGAAAAAAGTTTTGGATTATGGAACATTCTGGATTTCAGATTTTCAGATACTTAATGTATATCTTATTCAAGGTGAAAAAGACCTAACCATTATTATCACTCACAGTCCTGTCCAGTTCTTACTCTCTTTCTGAACTCAGGCAGTCAAAACAGTCCCTCTTTTATGAATTCCACACTCCCTGCACTAAACCAATAATTCATAAGGATAATAATCCTTCTCTTCTCTCTCTCTCTTTTTAAAAACAACACTAGAATTTTTGTGCATTAGTGAGATGACACTTTTACACTATAACACCCTAACTCTAAGATAGGGGGAATGGGGACTTGAGGATAGGTTTTGCCATGTACAGGTTGAACCCAGGAAATCATGCCCCCCCCCAAAAAAAAGGCCTTTGGAAGAACCCTAGTGCAAATATAAGAAATTGTTACAAACATCCCCCAAAAAGAATAGAACAAGGGATAAAGATGAGGCAACACATGCAAAACCCACCATGAAAACTCACACTTGTTTAGGCCATTCTGGAAGAGTCCAGAGGTGGCACAAATTAGTTTAGAGGTAAAACACTGGAAGAGCAACCTAATTAAGAGCCTCTACAGATGGCGCAAAGTGCCATCTTGGAGGCAGGGAAGGGAAGGGGCAGCCACACACCAGGTGCCCCAATCCCTTTCCCGAGGATATCATCACAGCGTGCGCCGCTACGCATGGTGCGCGTTGTCAGGACGTCCTCCCGGTGCAGCAATTTTCCATGCTGTGCCAAAAGAGGTGCAAAAGAGCCACATGGTGGCTCTTCGGGCACCTTTTTCACCACCTGGGAAAGGAGCGGTGTTTTTGTGCTCCTTTCCCAGGCAGCGAAAGGGAGGATCGGGGCCAATGCATCTGGCAGTCTCGGCCTCGATCCTCCATTTTCCAGGGTGGTCCAGGGCCACCAATCTGCATCCTATGCCCCCTGGATCCTTGCCCAATTTAAGTTGACAGAAGAGTGAAAGAGACAGGCCAAATAAATCAGTTTTCACTTACTTTGAAGGTGGGGCATTTAGATGACGCACACCTCCAAAGTGTGCGGAAACCAGATTGAATCGAGTCTCCTTCTTTGGAAGTCTTTAAACAGAGACTGGGTGGTCATCTGTTGGGGGTGCTTTGATTGTGAGTTCCTGCATGGCAGGGGGGTTGGACTGGATGTCCCTTGGGGTGTCTTCCAACTCTATGATTCTGTGATTCTGTGATTCCAGGGCTAAAAACCAGAGCAAAAAACAAACAAAACAAAAACAAAGCCAGGATATTCTAACAGCCTGGAAAATACACACCTTTAACCTGCATATGAACACCTTGACATGAAAGCAGTTCTGAAGGAGTGATCCATCCTAACCCTAAAGCTGCATATAAATGCACCAGTATAGGTGCACATTAAAGAAGGATGGAGCCAGCGTACCCAATTGGTCAGGCAATGCAAAAAAGTGAGTGCATTACATCTCCAATGGATATAAGTACAACATACACAAACCAGACAGCCCAAGAGGGGGCATGTAGGGGGGCATGATTGTCTTTGCCAGTGTTTTACTGGACACACCGATGCTCTGATGCCCTGTACCAGTTGTTACCCATAATCCCCTTCATATCCAAAAATATGAAAAACCTAT
>CM034706.1:39684996-39695482 GCA_020142125.1 Phrynosoma platyrhinos | reverse complement strand
TAATAATAATAATAATAATAATAATAATAATAATAATAATACCTATGCATGTTTTACATGATCTGGTTGTTCCATTTCATGTTTGCATATTGTTTAGTTTTGAGTAAACTTTTTGCTGAAGTGCTATCCCTGCTCTTCCCATGTTATTTATGCCTGTGGTACCCACTGAATCAGTGGAACATATATACATATTCATTGACCAAGTTCGTACTGATTCAATGGGTCTACTCTAATTGAGACTAGCAGGTGGATTTAGGCCATGGTGTATCGCTGTTCTAGAACCAGTACTCTAATTCACTCACTAGGTTTCTGTCAATATGATATAGAGCTTTCCAAATAATTTCATTAGTTGTATTCATTACAGCTTAAATGTCAGCTTGCTCTTTAATAACTTACAAGTCCTCCCCCAGTTACCCCTCGTTTAAATGGGAATAATAATATAGTCACAAAAAGATGACTTGGGCTTTTTGATTTTCCTATTATTATTTATCCATGAAATATGCATTCTTTTATTTTCTTTATCAATGGCAATTGTATAATAATTCTTTTTTATTTCTGCCTCACACAACATCCATATCCTTGTAAAAGCTGCACCTGCTAAATTGCTTCCAACACTCAGGACAGCATTATCCCAATTGCAGCAATGACATGATAATTTTATACTCTACACCATTAAGTCCATGGGAAATAAATTGCAGCCATCAGCCATGATAAAACAAGAGTCAAATGTACTAATGGCATCACAGTCTCTCACAATGATGACACCATAAATACATACTGCCACTTCAGTTACAAATAATGTTTGTTATCCAATTCTACTTAGGGTGGATTTATGCCTTCTCCCAAGTTAACTGTTCAAATAAAATGGAATCCCCCTCCCCCAGAAAAGACCACCAAAAGGTCTTAGATCAGATTCTATGTGATTAGCCCAGTTTTTTTGAAGCTCACTCAGCAGAATAGGTTGATCTTGGTAGCCTTCAGTTATGAGGTGTCAAGCAAAGGTTATGGGCTTGTTTAAGTGGTGCTTGTGACAAAATGCAAGCTACAGAAAAGATTTTTTTATTATTATTATTGTTCCAGGTTGGGTCAGAACTGGATTAGCCAATTCTGAAAGAGATTTTTAAAAACACAAATCCACTGATTTATTTCTTTATTAAAAACCAATTTAAAGACGTTCACTTTGTCTTTCTCCTCTCAAAAGTGGGGCTGAATGGCCAGCCTCACATAATATGGGTGGATTTAAGTATGCCATAATTTGAGATTTAAGTATGCCATAATATGGGAAGATTTAAATATACACTCACATTAGAGAGAGTTAATGAATAAATGTGTGTGATCCATGCTTATTAATTTTTTTAAAAATACAGAAGAGTCTACATGATAACTGTGTTATTAACGTGGCTCTGACTTCTAATACAGGTCACATTACTAGGTCACATTTCATCCTCATCAGCTACTTATGAAATCCAATCAAATGTACATAATTTCCTGCATAATTCTTGTAACATCCAGGTGGATACTGAGTGTGTGGGGGTGTAGTTATATTAATTCCAATGCAAATGCACTGAATTCAAAGCATTCAGACACTTTTGAACAAAATGAGAGCATTTGTCACTATAGAGTGACCCCATTCTGAAAAGAGCCTTGAGCTCAGCAAAGCTTCAGGGAAATGCAAATGTGTGTCAGAAACTGAGAGCAGAAAGACTTAAAGAAATGTAAAGTGAAGGCTATATATAAAGGGGAATTACATAGGGATTCTGCTTCTGACTGTCGCTCCAGAGATTGCCCACAGGAGGGGCTGAAAACATCAGTTTTCTGCACCCTGATTGACAGGAGAATAGACTCCACTCTATAACTTGTAGTGGCCCAGTAAGTCAGGATTGGGGGGGGGGGGGGTGATTTAGAAGACACTACTTAGGGACTATACAGACCAGCCAAAAGGGCCAGCCTGGGGGTGGAGTCATGACATGGTGACCGCATGCCAGCCGCCCCGACTCCAACCCTATGCCGCCGTCATGCCACACACCCCACCACACAGCAGGTAGCATCAGGACACTCCCTTAGTACAGCATACAGACACCCTGTACTAATGGAGTGCAGAAAAGCCACCACGCAGCAGCAAGGGCAATTTTTTGCCACTTCAAAAAGGAGTGGCATTTGCCAGCTCTTTTTGAAATGGCAAAGTGCCAGATCAGGGCCGCGGAATGTGGTTGCCGCAGCCCTGATCCAGCAAGGAAAGGGGAGGTGGGATGCCACCCCTTAGGGTCTGTGTGTATTGTCCCTTAGTTACATAAGTTTAAGTTACTGAGATTGCATCTACACTGCAGAATTAATGCTGTTTGACACCACTTTAACTGCCATGGCTCAATGCTATGGAACGCTGAGATTTGTAGTTTTGTGAGATATTTAGCCTTCTCTGTCAGAAAGCTCTGGTGCCTTTATTCTATCAAGCAAACCCTATACTTATTACAGATCTTCTGAAATCGCAGCTAGGATATTTTAGGGAAAAAAAGTAATAAAAAAGGATAATGTATTGAAGTTTAGAGGTATACAGATGGTTGAGGTGGGATAATCATTGAGAAAAGATACAAATACGAATACTATTATTATAGAAGTTTAAAACACAGATGGAACAACGATAGACAATGTATGAACTAGCAGCTTCTAATCACATATGAACAGGTATAAGAAGGTCGCGTACTAGTAGTTAAATCACCAAGTAAGAAAGGTTTAGTAAGGAAGTTTATGAAAGACAAATGAATGTTTTTTAGGAAGAAGGTAGTTGAAGGTGCTAGAGGGTAGGAGTAAGTTGTAGAAGGTCAGAGTAGGTAGAATGGAAGATATAATAAGGACGTGAAGGTGAGGATAGAAGTGAAGAGAGAGAGAGAGAGAAGGAGACGGAGAGGAAGGGAAAGAGAAAGAGACAGTGAAAGGATAGGGAGAAGGCAGAGGAAAGGAGAAAGGAGAAGGAGTAGGAAGGGAAGGTGATGTTTATAGGATATTAGGAAGAATAAGTAAGAATCTATGACTAATCCTTAACTAATCTTACCTTTTTAAGAGACGAAATTAATATAAGGACATGACTATGGCCAATTTTTGACTTACTGGGTATAACTAAGAACCTTAAATGATCCTTAAACTCCGAACCTTAAACAATCAAAATTGTATTAGATTACTAACTATCATATATATGTTTATGAGAAATTTGTGTTTGTATGATTTTGTGTGATTTTATTATTTTTAAACAATAAAATTTAAAAAAAAAGCTTTAACAGACCACAAATCCCAGGATTCTATGTATGAATGGTAAGAAACTTATTTTTTTGATAATGTATTATATTTTAGTAGTGCTCATTAATTGCTATTTTTTGTATACACTAGGTCATGAAGTCTGGAATGTATTATAGAAAGTAATTTTAAAAGTTACCTATCTTTACTGAAGATGAAGTATTACTATCAGTTCTGCTCATGAACGAGTCTTGATATCCGGAATGCATTATAGAAAGTAATTGGGAAAAGTTGTCTGTTTACCTTTACTGAGAAAGATATTTTCAAAACAGCCTCAGAGCTCCAGAGGTAGTCATACACTAGCTCAATTGCTACCACAGTTTTTCAATATATGTTCTTGTTCTTCATGCAAGCTCATACAATGTCCTATTGAAACTACTAAAGGACAGCTTGACATCTGAGGAAGTGAAGTAGTGTTTACTCCAGGATACAAGTTGGTGTAGAGACAATTCTTTTCATGAGCTTCTGTTTAGCACTTTAGCCATTCAGTCAAGTACTGGTATAGTGAGTACTGTTTGTAAGTAAAGTCAGTTTTACAAAACACTGTTTGTTATTGTATATGATATATAATTGTTAGCTACTTTTTTGATATGTTTTGGTTTGTGTAATTTTAGTTCATTATATTAGTAGTAGTTACTCTCTGTATGTTCTTTAGTTAATTTTTTTGTTCATTTTAAAACATTATATTTGGTATCTTGCATGGTTTTGCCTGAGTTTTACAGGTTTTTTTTTAGACCCTCCTGTGTTTCTTTTGTGTTAATAAAACAATAAAACCATCCAGAACATGGAATTTCAAATGGACATTCTTGCCTCATTAGTTCATTCGCAAATGATCCATCTGCGGAGTCTCACACCTGGCCCAAGAAGATGACAAATTTCATGGCTTGTAAATACAGATTTTAAAGGGGTGAGGAAACAAAAATCTATATGTTTACCAAATTGCAATAAATGATTGTTAGTTACAGTATATCTCTACCAGAAACCTCCTAACCTAGTCTCCTGTTCAATACTTATGATGTCTTAAGGTAGGCTAACAGCCTTATCACATTACAAAAATAAGACAAGATTCAGTGAGAGAAAGGCTGCATTCTGCTTATCTCTCTGCATGTCCTCAAAGCACTTCTGTTCTCTTCCTGAGGGATACGGTTGTAAAAGTGTGTCTTTTGTCATGCTGGAAAAATCCATCTGACAAAAGACATATTTGTATGACCATCTCCCTCTGGAAGGAGAACAGAAGTGCTTCGAGAGCATGTGGAGAGGTAAACAGAAAGCCGCTTCTATCTCGCTGCATCTTTGGTTACTTTTGCAATGTGATAAGCTTCTTAATGACCTCATAAATTTTGCTATTCACATTTAAGATTGTGGCACCATTGCCACAACAACAAATACCACCCAAGATCTACCTTAAAAGCCAAGCAGCTGCACCAACCAAAGGAGTATTGTGGCACTGGCAAACAGGATTCAGCCCACTCCTGTTATCAAACTACTGTGTGATAAGGAATTGTAACTGAACCCTGCCAGAGCCCTGATGTTGATTATGGCATTGCGGCTTCTGGAAGGAGCAAGTTGGAATCCTTTAGATGTCTCAGCTATCTAGATTTTAAGGTGAGTTTGAGGCATCAGATTGGGAAATGGATGTTAACTACGTCATCATAGCTATCTCTCTCATTCAGGATCTTGGCCATAGTTGAGACTCAAGAGTGTTCAATAGCTGCCACATAGGCATGAACTATAATAGTGTCCCCTCAAAAAGTAGTACTATAATCAAATTTAGTATACAGATTACTAAGAGAAGCATGTTAAAATTCTTTCATTTATATTAGGCCAATACTATTGTGCCCATATGCCAGTTTCAGATATGGCTCAGAAAACAATGGCTTCTATAAAGCTATTCAATCTATTATTTGCCAGAATGAGTCCTAAACCAGGAAAACTCACATTTTAGCCTCTGTGCTATACCCAGCTATAAGATTCAGCAAGAAAAAAATAAATATTGTCAGCTCTGTTCACTTGATGCAGAAAAAAAAAATCATTCCCATGTGGAGTTACCATTACTCCTGGGAAAGTATATAGATATTAGTCAGCTTAAAGGCACATGTCCTTGTATAATGAGCTGATGCATCAAGTTAATATGGCACAGGAAAGAAAAAGGTATAAAAACAAACTGCTGGAACAGCCTATACACAGATGGTTTTAAAAAGATGGTCAGTAATTGAAGTAGCAGCTACTTAGGTTGCAGACTGCCAGAAATAGTGCAAATTGAGTCCACTTTTAGGGTTAGGGTTAGTGCTAGGGAATCATGGGAACTGTATTTTATTGTGGCACCAGAGCTCTCTGACAGAGAAGGCTCAATGTCTCAGAAAAAAACCAATTCCCATGATTCCCTAGCACTAACCCTAACCCTAAAAGTGGACTCAATTTGCACTATTTCTGGCAGTCTGCAACCCCCTTTAGAGAGTTTTTGTGTCTCTTCAAATTGTTTCTTGTTTTTGTGTCTCTTCAAATTGTTTCCAACTTTCTTAACATCTCATTTGTTCAGTTTTGTTGCCATTGCCTTTTGGGGCTGAGACAGTATGACTTGCCTGAGATCACTTTGTGGGTTGCAATGATAGAGAAGGGATTTGAACCCTGCCCTCCAAAGTCCTAGTCCTAGTCTTACACTTAAACCAGTATATCATGCTGGGTCTTAATTCAAAAGTAGGATACAGATATTAATTTGGAAGAACTGGAAAATGCTGGTACTGGCTCTTACACACAGGTAAAAGTGATGTGATTAAGAAACAAAGGTGTTTCAATATTCTATGTTTAGCTTATGGTAGAGAAAGTGCACTATAACATTAAAACATGTAGTAGGAAAAATGACGCCGAGATGCTTTATGTTTCTTTCAGAAAATTATGAGACCCATGTAAAAATAAAGGGATTCCATTTTCATCCTTAAATAAAGTTAGACCGCTGTATGCCACATCCCCCTTCTGTGAACCTGAATGCATATAACACCAAAATGAAAAAGCTACTACCCCTGTGTACAGTAAACTCAAGGCAAATAGCACACTAATGTTTGCTGCTCTTTTCCTGACTTTTCTTTTCCCCCTGTACAAATAATTCATAAGAATGCCAATTATTCTTTACATTCCTGGCCACCAAGACCGATGCTCTTTTATCTGATCAGTGCAGACTTTAGCCTTAATAGGATCCATGGTTTTGGACATAAATTTTAAAATACTTCATTTCCTCTTCTTTAAGGGATAAGCTCTCTGGTCCTGATTTTAAGAGGTTGGATTCAATAGAAAACATCAATCTAATATTGAAAATGCAATTTCCATGTTGGCGATCATTCAGCAGTAGATTCAAAAATAAAATTCTCATTGTTGCAATGCCTGTATATCAATCTGTGCTGCTAACACATTTGGAATACGATGCTGCATTTTAGCTGCCTCCAAGGGATAGTTTATGTACCTACAGAGGAAAAACAAAACAATTGGGTGGGGGAGGATGGAGCCGATACTTGATGAGGAAAGTTTTAATTATTTGGTGTTTTTTGATTTAGAGTAAGAGTAGATGAACAGCATCCTCTGCCTGCTACTCTCATCCCTAACCCAGCGAGGAATGCTGGAAGCTAAAGTCCAGCAGCCTCTGAAGTCCAACATTGTCTTGTAATCTACCCCCATTCTAAACTAAAAAGGTAACCTTTTCACATAAGGGAGAACCCAGCATCTGCCTATTTTCCCCCTTTTCCCTTGTATGCACTTTCCCCAATTCTACAATCATCTGTTTTGACACTAGTTTGTTGGGGAGGGAGAATTTTCAAGTAACAAATGACATGAATGACATGTTTATGGTTATGTATGTTCTGGAGAATGTGGACAGGGAGGATGTTGTTGTTGTTGTTGTTGTTGTTGTTGTGTGCCTTGACATTGTTTCCTAGTCCTGGCAACCCTATGATTCCACTTTAATCAACATGGCTGCATCCTGTGGAGTCCTGAGGTTTGTAGACTGGTGAGACACTACACCTCTCAGGCTGGGAATTCTTCATACTTCTCAAACTGCAAATTTCAGGAGTCCATAAGAAGTTAGCATAGCAGGACTCTCAACTGGCATCTCTTCTATGGGCTTAGTGTGGACTTTGTCTAATATTAGTAGGCATTAAATACTAACCACCCTATCGATCAGTTCACCACAGGCCATATCAGTGGGCTTTGTTTTAATTGGCTCAATCCCACAATCAAAGATGTCACGTTCCTTTGACTTTGTACTGCAATTTCCTGTGGACCCGAAGCCTTTGACATGAGCTCAACAAGCTCTTACTTGAACTACTTGACATTACTCTATTAGGAACCAAAGTGTTAATGCATCAGCCTGTTTATTTCCTCCTCTTTTCTCTCTCTGTGCCCAGACCAATCTACCATAATTTGCACATTTTACCCTGGAAGCACTATATAGGGCAGATCAATGAATTCTCAGTGTGAGGCAGAAATCTTTCCTGTAGAGTATTGTGTTGAACATGTCCTTGTACTCCTTGGGGCTAAGTGTTGCTTTGGTTGACTAGGAATAATATTGCCAGGTAAGAGGTAAAATAGCTTCCTTTAAGCAATGCAATGAGGATATGATAATGAAGACAGGAATTGGTATCTGAAATTATAACAACTGTGGGCCCTATGAGGTGGCAGCAGTGGAGACTGATGGCCCAAGGTCAGTAGTGTACTGGATACACTCTGAGTTTTAATCTGGATTTAAAAGGAACTATCCATGTACTAAATGAGCCAGAAAAGTGTATTGTTTTGAGTGGACTAGGATTTTCAGGGCCCTTTCACATTGCACTTTATAGCACTATGATTCCACTCTAACCAAACTACAATCCCCAGGACTCCATAGGATACATCCTTGGCAGTTAAAGTAGAAATGTTCAACCTTATCACAGGGGGAAAATCCCATGCAGAATTGGGGTTTTAAATAGGAAAAAACCTGCAAAAGCAGGTAGATTTTCAGATTACATCACTGTTAAGTGTGGTTAACCCGAACGGAAAGTAGTCAAAAGCCACTTCTTTTTACTTTTGGAAAATTCCAAAAGTAAAAAGGAGAGGCTTTCGTCTACTTTCTGTTCGGATCAACATCACTTTAACAGCAATGTGTGTGAAAATCTACCTGCTTTTGCAGGGTTGTTTTTTTTCCTATTTAAAACTCCAATTCTGCTTGGTATTTCCCCCTGTGTGATAAGGTCCATAGTGTCTTAACGGTGTAGTGTGAAAGAGCCCCAGGAGACCAAGAGAGAGGGGTTCAGCAATTGCAATTCATCCTTACCTTGCAAGCCACCTCTGGCTGAAATGGTAGGAAAAAATTTATCCTCTCCAACCATCTAGGTCAGGGGTAGGCAACCTTTCCCCTTTAAGGGCCGAGGGACTTCAGCTCCCAGAATCCCAGGAGCTATTGGCCAACATGGGACTATTGGCCAACATGGCTGAGGCTTCTGGGAGCTGAAGTCCCTTGGCCCTTAAAGGGGAAAGGTTGCCTACCCTTGATCTAGGTTCTCCCATGCACACTGTTGTTAAGGATATCTATCCCGCAAGAACCAGAGCTTGTGAAAGTTTTTTTAAAACAAAAAACTAAAGCTTCCCCAATCATGTAGAGAACATGACAGATTCTTGGAGCTGAAGTAAAGACAAAAGAAACTTGTCCATGCTCTAATACCAACTGCTCATTTTAATCTTGCACTGAACAAGCCTTGACATGTATATATCTGTGAATAAAGGGGTATAAAAGTTCTTCTTTGTCATACATTTTCAGGAAGGCCAGCTCATGTTTTTTTTAAAAAAAAAAATCAGGCAAAGTGTCCTATGATGGGGTCCCTAGTATGATTTACCTACCAACAGTGCCTGACTGTAGATAGCCAGAGTGGTGTAGTAGTTTGACTGCTGGACTAGGACTCTAGGAGACCATGGTTCACATCCCCACCCAGCCATAGAAATTCACAGCTGACCTTGGGTATCCACACTCTGTCAGCCTCAGAGGAAGGCAACCCAAACACATCTTGCCAAGAAAACTCTGATAGGATTGTCCTAGCGTTGCCATGAGTTGGAAATAACTTGAAGGCACCTCACAACAATGTCTCACCACTGGGTCTGGAACCCTTATTTTTCATTTCCCATAAAGTTCTCAATGTAGCATTAAACCAGGGTATTGTGGGAAATGACAGGTGAAAGCCATCCTTCTAATGCATCAGGGGTAGAGAAAGAAATGGCCACGCAGAATCTCTGTAGTCCTCACACATGGGTAGCAACTTGATTGACTGACAGATGCCATTTAGTACTATCCTTACCTGGAATTACAGATTCAGTTGCCTACATTAGCAATCATATACTCTCATAACCTTTTGAGACAGCCTCAGCCAAAGGAGCACGCTCTAGAAAGAAAGAAAGAAAGAAAGAAAGAAAGAAAGAAAGAAAGAAAGAAAGAAAGAAGAAACTTCCTTGCTACTTATGTGGTCAAATACCGTACATGTTGTTTCAGGAATCTAAGAATATTAAATATTAGATCTGAACACACACAAAGAGTAAATAACAATATTTTAGGACTGGTTCAGACACTTAAATGTCTTGCAATCATCAAGCTACACCAGATGAAAGCAATGGCAGTATGAACTTGTATAGTAGTCCTGAGTGAGCCAAATGACTGCAGTTATTTAATCTACCAGCTACTGATTGAAAAGCGTTATTAGAGAGTACTGACGCCTATTATTTTAGATGCCACAGAACTGCCTCCTAGGCTGCAGTATTAGCTGCCAGTCAATGAATAGAATCTTAAGGTTCACCCATCACATTTGTTTCAGTGAATAAGCTCTGACAGAAATTATTCATATGACAACAACATTGCAGTGCCTGAAACAGCCTTCAGAATATTGACCTTGAAGCCTAGAAGGTGACAATTCTTTCCTAGAGGGCTCATTTCTAGGCAAAAGGAAAGAAAAGCAAGCATCTTATCACACTTCCTTAACTAGTGTTGCAATCTGGCCTTGTTAGACATCTCACACCCACTAACATAATTTCATAGAATCATAGAATTGGAAGAGACCACAAGGGACATCCAGTCCAACCCCCTGCCTTGCAGGAACTCAAAATCAAAGCATCCCTGACAGATTTCATTATCTCTTGTTTGTAGCTAACTCGAGGTAACAGTTTGATACTAATGTTACAGGTAATTTTT
>CM034706.1:39603695-39614230 GCA_020142125.1 Phrynosoma platyrhinos | reverse complement strand
TTTGAATGTTGCAGGTTTTTGATAAATTCTGAACTGAACCTGGGGGAAAATGCTCTCACTTCCCCAAGGGATGAGAACATTTGCCAGTTTTGGTTCCTCTCACATTCAATTTTTTTTTACAAGATTTGTTAAATTCTGTTTCCAAACTAAATGAAATGAAATTCTTATCCATAAGTAGAATACAGCATGGTGTGATTTACCATTGAATAAACATGCATTGAATCATGGTGTAGGTTTATTTGTGGGAGTCTGGATTTAGGATCAAGCAATGCAGGTAAGTCTTCAGGGGTATCAGGATGGGGGCAAAAAGCTGACAGCCTAGTCATCTCTCCACATACCAACTGGAAAAAAGAGTAGATTATTTGCAAGGAAAATGTACATTACTATATATTCAAGAAACAATGTGTATGTGAATGATCCTGAAAGGCATCCAGAAAAGCAAAAAGTTCAGAAAATCACCAGAAGGCTTCAATCAGGATCTTGAAGACATTCTAGAAAAAAGTGCTGCTTCAGTGGTGAAAGTTATAAATTTTAGTAAAAGTAATACTCAAGGAAAACTATTAGCTTGTCAGCTTCAGCAACAGAAAATCATCCTGTGTTGCATGCATGGACCATGAATTGATTATGAGCCATTCAGTTTCCCATTTGCTCTCTTTCCTTGGACCAGGAGAAGCTCTGTTTCAAACCTGTTTAGAGCACTGCCAGACAAATGAGTAATGAGCAAAATCCTAGTTAATAAACTTGTGACCTTATAAACAGACGTGCAGAGCCAGTATATCAGCATCATTTTCCCTTAACACATTAGATTTCCTGAACATAGGATTCGGGAAGCATTGGTTTTCCAAAATGTTTCAAATTTCAGTACTCAGATTACCTAGCCAACCTGGCCAGCTATAAGGAATGGTGGGAGATGTAATTCAGAATACAGAGAACTAAACGTTCTCTAACCTTGCTTTAACATATACTACTTCTATCTGTGTTTGTACTGTTGCACTGCCCAGAAGGAATTTGGGATGAGAGGAAAATTCACATTAATCATTTTTATAGCTTTATTTATCTATTTGTGCTTTGCAAGACAGTTAACAAAAGTCTGGACGTATCTTTTAGTTTCCCATCAACAAGAAAATGGATCAGATTATTTTCTTACTTTTTTCCTTGTCAGATGGTGGGCAAATAAGGACACTGCTAAAAATGTGTGGTTTTGAAGATGAGCACAGTGATGCTTTCTTCAACAAGGAAAATGCACAAAGGTTTCATACATTTAAAAACGTGTGGAAAGTGGATGTGCTAGGAAGGGTGCACACCATAATATCCA
This sequence comes from Phrynosoma platyrhinos, assembly GCA_020142125.1. Classification (NCBI taxonomy): domain Eukaryota; kingdom Metazoa; phylum Chordata; class Lepidosauria; order Squamata; family Phrynosomatidae; genus Phrynosoma; species Phrynosoma platyrhinos. The sequence continues at coordinate 39,612,915 of CM034706.1, read as the reverse complement.
CAAATGCCCATGTATGTCTGTGTGTATGCGTGTGTGATTGACCTTCAAATAGTCTATCAATTTATGGCAATCCCATGAATTGAATAGGGTTGTTTTTTTCTTATACAATGAATTTTCAGATGTGATTTGCCATTGCCCACAGCAATTGGTATTCCTTGGTAGTCCCACATCCATTTACTAACCAGGGCTATCCCTGCTAGTTTCCAAGATCAGATGGTATTAGTGTATGGAGAAAAATTAAAAGTCTCACAAACAAGAAACTGGAAGAAAATGCAGGCAGGAGAAATGCAATCAAATCAATCCTGGAAGATGTTCACATTACTAGGAATGACCTAGAACTAATTGATTCTACAAGGGTTAGAAACTTAGCTGAGTCCCTTGAACTTACATCCAGCTATATAAAGGCTAATAAATTCATGAAAAAATGACACTTTTACAAAGCAGTAGAAAGGTATTAGATCCAAGATTCACACTAGCTTTCCTTGGAAAAGTGAAGAATCTGCAGCTTCCAATACATTTCCTGTGTTAAAACCAACTGGATAGAGAACAAGAGGAAATGGAATGTGTGGCTTTGATGTCAATGGAACTATACATTCTATACAGAAGCATCACCTTCAATGAAGTGTCCAGGATGAGATTAACTAGAACCTTTCAGGTCTAAATACCCTAAAGGCTGCTTATGGATAAAGCACTCTTCAACTAGCCACAGGAGAGAAAAGTATCCCTGCTGCTATTGCTGCCACCATTGGTTCTTTTTTTAAAATAATTGTCTTTTTAATGATGCTGAAGAAGACATAGCAGCTGCAGCTTGAGTCCCATAATGGTGGGGTAAAGAAGGAAGTCCCCCCCCCCCATGAACTATAACACCCAGATTTCTTTCATTTTCAAGTAAGTCTATAATCCTTGTAGAATCAAAGATAGAAGGCAAAATGTGCAGACACAATTTTGTCCATTATGATTTCTGCAAAAACTGTGACTGTCGTCCTTCAGACTTTGAATATATCATGTGACAACATGACTTATTGGAAAATATGATAATGCTTGATAAAGTGGAAGGCAGTAGGAAAAGAAGAAGACCACAACATAGGTGGATTGACTCATTCAAGGAAACCATGGTCCTGAGTAGGCTTGCCATAAGTCAAAGCCAACTTAATGGTAATTCTCGACCACAAGCCTGCTCTTGCCTTTTTAAATGTTTAGAGAAGGAATGTAATAATCTCTATGACCAACATGTCCAATATCGGAGGAAGGAACTTCTTGATTCTTTTCAAGCCACTGGAGGGTGACAGTGTAATTTTTTTTTCTGCATAAATAATTGCTGAGCCGTTTGAATACACAGACACACACAGAATGCCTGGACTGAAGTGCATCTGCCATGGTTACAGTTAGTATCATGTAGTCTTATTTTTATGTGCCTTCAAGTCATTTTTGACTTATGATTACTCTAAAACAAACCTATCACAAGGTGTGTGGGGTTTTTTAAAAAAAAGATTTGTTCAGACCAGGTTTGCCATAGCCCTCTTATAAGGTTGAGAAATTGTGACTTGCCCAAGGTCTCCTAGGACCTTATCACATGGGGGGAAATCCCATGCAGAAATGGGATTTAAAAGCTGGGGAAACCTTGTAAAAGCAGGTAGATTTTCACACACATCGCTTTTAAATTGTGCTTAACCCGAACAGAAAGTAGTCAAAAGCCACTTCTTTTTACTTGTGGGATTTTCCAAAAGTAAAAAGAAGCGGTGTTTGACTACTTTCCGTTTGGATTAAGCACAGTTTAAAAATGATGTCTGAAAATCTACCTGCTTTTGCAGTTTTGTTTCCTATTTAAAATCTTGTTTCTGCATGGGATTTCCCCTGTGTGATAAAGTCCCCAGTCCGTTTCAATAGCTGAGCAGAGGTTCAAACTCTGATGTCCCAGAATCCTAATCCAGGACTCAAATCACTACACCACAATGGTTCTCACCATGTAGTCTATCTACCGTTATTAATATTTATGTTACACAAAGCTATAAAAGGATAAACACCATTTGTGGGCAATGTTCATAAAATTCTGGCTAATGGGATTCAAAGTACACTTAACCCAACTCCTCATCTTTGGTGTGGAATCTGAATAAATTGGAATTGGTCCTCAGTAATTGGTTTACAGGATTTTCTGGCTTCCTACATAAGACATGGGCATAATGCTACAGATTGGAAAGCACCATGGCTCAGAGTAGTTAAATTTCTGGACTAAAGTTCCCAGAATTCCCCAGCCAACATGACTCATAAGAGTTGTAGTCCAAAAATTACTTTTTCAAGCTCTGGGAAGCAGATCTTGATTTTAGAATGGTTCCACCCTTCTCTTTCCCAATATTTGTATGAGGACTTTGGTAGGGGAAGAAATGTTTCTTAGGTAAGATTGCCAACTGTTGTAAATTTTCTGACTGTTAGGAAAAGCATTGTTGTACGTGTGTTTTTTCTGCCATAGAAACAAAAGTCCTGCCAATAAATTTTTCATTTTCAGTTCTACTCAAACCCTAGCAATTCTTTCAGTACAGAAACCAAATAAAATTAATTTAATTTGAACCTCAGTCGCTCAGGAACTATTCTGTTAGTTATCAATTTATTCAGGTTTCTTTTTATTTAAGGAACAAAGAATATGGACATTTACACAACAAAACAATCAACAACAACAATTGTTGGTTGTCTTTGGCAACTGAACTTTGTTATTGCAGAAGAGTCTTTTAGCAGAGGGAATGCTGTTCATTTTAACCTGGGGATTTTCTTATTTTATATTTTAACTTGTTTTCATCTTTTAATTAGAGCTGTGCATACCCTACCTTGATCTGACTCAAGGTCTGATATGGCATTTCAGATTGTTCTGCTCAAGACTGATCTGGAACTGACCCAGTCCAGAATCAGAATTTGGAAATATGGATCATTGCTCCTCCTGCTGCAAAACCTAAACAATTACAACTTGTCCACTTCTTCATACATCTCAGTTAATCCTGGCTCCAAACTGCCAACAGGTAACTTTAGGAGGTTTTCATGTTAAACAGCTCTAAAATTCTGGGATTTTCACCTCTGAAAGTTATGTTGTTATTACTTAAAAAGTTTCCACCAACTTTACCATTTTGACATGGATTCTAACTGTGATTCCAACACCAGAGTCTGTGACTCCAGCACCATGCCCCATTACAACATGACGAATACCACACTTAAGGGGGGAGCACTTTCCCACATGCCAAAAGATGTCACAAAGAGATCTTCTGTAAACTGCTGGGATGCTTCAGGGCAGCATGATTCAATCTAGAACACACTCAGCCTCATTTTGATAAAGGTTAATCTGGGTGGGAACAGATCCAGTAACAAGAGTTTCCTGGCCAGAGCAGGAGCCTTGGTGGTGAACTGGTTAAATGCTGGTACTACAGCCACAACATTGTAAGTTCAATTCTAGAGAGCTCCAAGGTCCATTCAGCCTTCCATTCTTTTGTACGTCAGTAAAATGGGTATACGGTATGTGAGGTTAACAATGTGTAAGCTGGATACAGCTTACACATTGTTAACTACTCAGGGAGTGATGTTCACTGATAAGTGGTATAGAAATGTACTTGCTATTGCTTGCTAGAGCAGCTCTTGATATTTTATTTGCTGCTTCCTCTGCTTGGAAAAGAGAGATGCACCATCAACAGCCTATCTGGCAATGCCTATTCCCATTGGTCAAAGAGCTGTTCCTGCCAAGTTACAAGTGACAGCTGGGACTCTCTGTTCATTGAAACAATGGGAAATGCAATGAGCAGGATCCTTATACAGATGTTCTCAGCAGAGAAGGAGGAGATTGGGTGGAAGAAGAAGTGGTGGGTGGATCCATGGGTGGATCCTAGGAGGGTGCAGGGGGTGCAGACTGCACTGAGTGACACTTCAGAAGCGGGTATCATTCAGTGAGACCCCCAGAGGAAACAAGCAGTGGTGGCAGCAGCAGGAATGTGAAGGACTCCGGCCTCCATACACACCCCACCGCCACCACTCATTTTGAGTGGAAGTCACTGCCCTCTGAGGAAATGAGCAGTGGCAGCAGCAGGAATGTGGAGGCATAAGTCCTGCACCACCACCCTGCTGCTGCCACTGTTCATCTCTATGGGATACCACAGCCCCTTCTGAAGAAACAAGCAGCAGTGGCAACAGGAGCCTGGAAGACTCAGTCCTCCACATACTGCTGCTGCTCATCTCTTTAGCATGCCCTCCTGAAGAAATAAGCAACAGTGGGGAAAGGAATGTGGAGAACTCAGCCTTCCATCCCTCCCACCACCAATGTCGCTCATCTCTTTATGACCTGCAGAAGAAACTAACAGCAGCATAAACATGGAGTTCTGAATCCTCCTCCTCCACCCTGGCACCATGGCTGGTCATTGCTTTGGAGCTCACAGGCCCCTGAGGAGATGAACAGAGGTGGCAACAGGAACCACCCCCACCGCTGCTGCTGCATATCTTTTCAGAGACCACAGCCTCCTGAGGAAATAAGTAGAGGTGGCAGCAGGAACATAGAGTCCTGAGTCTTCCAGCCCCCTGCCACTGCTGCTGCTCATCTTTTAGGGGCACCACACACACACATACACACCTGAGGAGACGAATGGTGGTGGAGGCAGGAATTGATTCATCATTTTTAACACATACACACATTTTTTTTTTATTTTAGAAGAGTGTTTAAAAAATCCACACTGAGTGTAAAACATGCCTGGTACGCCACTGGTGGGATCTTACCATGACCTGTCACAGGGTGCCTTCAGAGACCCTACCCTTCACACTTCTGTCTCCTCCTCTGCTTCTCCTAATTCCTTATGCTAAGATCTGAAGCACCTACAGAATCATGCTATATGGTCCACATCTAAATTTATTTACTTTCTAGCCATCCCAGTTTGGCAGGGGTAGTCCCGATTAATGCTTTTCCCTCCCACTTTTCAGCTGTTTTTAAAATATCCCAGTTTCTCAATTAATGCTTTGTCCTCTCACTTTTTCAGCTGCTTTTAAAATATCCAAGTTTCTCTCTCCTCCTCTCACTTTCCTACATTTTCCTTAGCTTACCTCAATTGCTTTAAACTGAGTTCAAAGTACAGAAGGATTTTGCACTCAGCTTAGGAGTAGGGAAAGGAGGGGCAAAATCTTACACTTCTCCATAGGTTTGGACAAAAGTAAACTGCTGCAACCTCTCCTGGATTGTGTGCTCTTCCTCATTAACAACTGCTGTCATTTTGACCACACTCTGAGATTGCTTAACCACCTGTGTCCTTGTTTTCATTGGTGAAACACTGAAGAGTCAGAGAAAAGTAGATTCATTTTTTTCAGATTTCTTGAGTCTCCCATGTGATAAGTTGACAAGCATCTTTCCAGTGAAATTAAACCAAGGCAGCATAGAATACAGTGAAAAGGTGGTGGAGAAGCAGGGACTGAAGCCTTTGGCCTAGTCTGAAGTAGTTCTTAGCACTCTCTGATTCTCTTGCTCACTGGAGAAACTCTTGTGTTGTGTGTGCACAAGTGTACATATATGTGAGCAAGTGCAAGGAAGAGTTCTGCAATTGTGTAGTACTGTAAACACCAGCTGCTGTGGGCTTTGCTTCTTCTCCACACCACCACCTCCATTAGCTACATCCCCCAATTGACTTTTCCCATGCAGTAATTACCTTTCAGAGGAAAAGGTTTACTATTTAAAGAAAAGATGGGTCCACACCTCTACCATAATCCTCTCAGCTTTATCTAATCACCATGGATAGACTGAACCATGGATAGACTGTTAGTTTTCTTCTTGCATTAATGAAAACCTTAGCCAACTGCTAATTTAAATTTAAATTATGTAGCAAACAGAATGCCCTCCCAAGGGCCTTAGCTCAATTGCTAGAAACCATTGTTACATCTTTTGGATCTCTGTCCTGGGATTCTGTCTACAAGGATGGGAATGGAGGGACTGGCCTGAATGAGTGCAAAAGAAATAGTACTGATCTCAGTTGTATTATACTGTTATATGTCAAACAGGATCCATTTATTTTGCAATTTTTGATTAAAAAATCAATTCTGTAATATTTAGTTCATGTTTAGATATGAGCAAAGCGATATACAAAAATACACTTTTTTGGTCAAAAAGAGCTTCAAATTCAGTAGTATAATTGTACTGGAGTCTCTGGTTCTACAAAGCAGAGGTTTGGGAACTGCAGCCCACTGACTGTATGCAGTTCTTTGCCCTTTTTATATTTCTAAAGCCCTCATTGTGTGAGTTCCTAGACCCACACACAAAACCAGTAAAATCAGAGAAAAATAATTGCTCAAAATGTGATTTGTTAGAAGAATATCTGGTTGTGGGAAGCACTGAAAGAACATGTTGTTGTTGTTGTTGTTGTTGTTGTTGTTGTTGTTTGGCCTCAAGTTGACTTTGATTTTTGGCAAACTTACGAATGAGAGACCTCCAAGATCCCCAGTTAGCAACTGCCCTGCTCAGCTCTTGCAAATTCATGAGCATGGCTCCCTTGATTGAATGAATTCACATGTAATGTGATCATCTCCTTTTCCTACTGCCTTCCAGTTTACTAACCACTGTCACAGTGGTTCACATCAGCTCATGATACATCCAAAGTATGACAGTTAATTCATCTTCATTTCTAGTAAGAGTTCAGGCTTGATACTCTAAGAACCACTCATTTGCCTTTTTAGCAGTCCATAGTATTCTTATAACACTTCTCCAGCACCACATTTCAAATCAGTTGAATCTCTTCCTGTTGGCTTCCTGCCAGATTTATTTATCCCCATAACCCACAACCATCTCCCTCAAAGGATAAATAAAGGATAAAAATCTCCCATACTGAAGTAAAACTGAAAGTTTATTCCATTTTTTTGCTTTAGCTTTATTTTATTTTCTCTGTCTAGTGGCAGGAAACAGCCCTGTTTACAGACGTAGCCAACTATGAAGGGAAATGTTTGCAGAGCATCCTCCATGGGACAAGCCACTCATGTAGTGTTGATCACTCTATGTTTATGTCAGTTTTAAACAAATAACCATATATGTGGCAGGCTGCATAAGGAAATTCAGTTGAACTCCCCTTAAACTAATCCCACATAAAAACATTTAGGATCAAGATTCTGGGCAAGAGTAAGACAGAGCGAAAAGTTAATGTCTAGACTGTAGAAAGCTCACAAGATTTAAGAAACTACAATCCTTTATATACCATTTCATAACCTCAGGGCACAAGTCTCATATACAGAGAAACAGCAGGAACTGATTCAAACAAGATTGATGAGAGCTAGCAAGTTTTAATTTCAAACTCTGAATTCAGGGGTACCCAACAGTGGTAATCTAACATGGAGACCCAACAGTGGTAATCTAAAACTAGAATTAGAAAGAATTTGATGTAATAGTGTTTCCTGGGGTTAAAGCAAAGTTTAATTGGTCTCTTGTTTTGTTTGGAAATAATGGACCTTTGAAAGGAAAGAAATGTTCAATAGTACACTGACCCCATGTTGGCTATTGAAATTCTAAGATTCCATCTTAGTCACTTTGTGCCATCTCCTTTTTCTTGCAGGCTATTAAAACTGCAATCTATGTTATGCTTTGCGCTGTGGCCTTTCTCCCTCATCACAATCTCTCTTCATGATGCATCACTTGGAGCTCTCTACCCATTCCTCTCTCCCCACTATGTTTGTTGCATGTTTGGCTTCTGTGGCATCTGCCATCTTTATTGCTGCTACTACAAGCTGTTTGGCTTTTCTTCCCAAGTGCTGAATGTGCCAGTTACACTGAAAATGATAATGACAGCATATAGCCACTACTGCTCTTTTCTGTTTTTTAAAGAAAGCAACAAAAATAACATGGAGACCCAACAGCAGTTGAGGGAGGTAATGAGAGGGGTTTAGAGAGACTGAGAGAGAGATCAGTTTTGCTAGCAATTTGCTTCCTCAGAATAAACAGTAGGATGGAGGGGCATTCTGTCAAGCCCTGGATCTCAGTCCAGAAATGTGTAACCTCAAAGCCCTAGGTTTCAATTCAGAGATATACAACCTCAGACATTAGAACCCAGTCCATCCCTCCTTGGATCCCAATTCAGCTGTCTTCTACTCCTCAGACAACCATACTCCCTTTCCTATAATAACATGCATTGTGGGGTTTTCCTAACTTTTATATAGATTTTTCCCATTCTAGGCTCATGCAACACTGGAGAATTAGTGCTGTTTGACACCACTTTAACCTCCATGGCTCCATCCTATGGAATTCCAGGATTGGTAATTTGTTGTGGCACCAGAGCTCTCTGACAGAGAAGGCTAAATATCTCCCAAAACTACAAATCCCAGAATTCCATAGCATGGAGCCATGGCAGTTAAAATGGTGTCAAATTGCATGAATTCTGCAATGTAGATACAACCCTACAAGATTGAAATGTTTCTCTCAAGGCTTGGTAGTAAGATTATGCTGGTATTTTGGGTACTACCTTTTTGGTTTTAACTCGACTTAACCCTGGGTTGTAGCCCCCCAAATCCTCTCTGAAATTGAATTCAGGCCTCAGACTGAAAGACCTCAAAATTCAGACCTCCTATTTTGGGGGCAAGAGCTCCAACATTAAGGTGTGCATGCATCTGAAAGCCAGCTAACATGACTGCTTTTGAAGCCTATTTTCCATACAGGTTAATTTTTTTTGTCATCATTAATTTAATAGTAAATTTGGCCCCCTTCTCACTTTCACTTGCAAGAGAAATGCTTCTTTTTATTTATTACTGTATAATAAACAGTTCCCTAAAGAAACACATATAAACTCCATGTAGGAAAATCAGCAAGCAGGACAATGACAAAACCATGAATTTAAAATAGGAAAAGGGTTGAAATCATAACAGGCATCAGCCATAGAAGAAAATATTTAGAATTCTTACTGAGTTGAGGATCACGTGAAACAAAATATCAAAAACAAAGATGTGGCAACATAGTACATTAGGTTTTAAGAGCTTGTAAAAAAAATTTAAGGTCTTTGCCTGGAGCTAAAAAGAAATCAAAGCATATCTATGTAGACCTGTCTGGAAAGCATTCCATAACCACAGCCTTGCAAAATTGTTCCCAGAATTCTTCAGATACTGAGGTCCCACTCCATGAAGGGCTTTATACATCAAAACCAAGATTTTTAATATAACCATGAATGAGACTACTAACTGATATAATATGAGCATGAAATTCAGTTTGCAACAGATGCATAGTCACCATATTAACTATATT
>CM034706.1:39569878-39584265 GCA_020142125.1 Phrynosoma platyrhinos | reverse complement strand
TACGGCTGTCAATGTTGAGGGTCTTCACCTTAAAAACAGTCCTAGAGTCCCTGGCAAGACTACTAACAATGGCTGTGTAATATCCCTTGCAAAATAAATATGATTCAAATACAAAAGTACACTCTTTCACTTTTATTCCTTATTTTTCTCAAACACTCTGATCTTGAACAAAGAACTCCCAGGGTCTAAAATGCTAGGCCTGAGAGGAGGTGCCTGAGAAGCAGGAGAAAATGGCTGAGGAGCAGAATGGACAACATCTCCCTGTGTGACCAGAAGATAGTGGAAAACTCTAAATGTAGAATCTGGATGTCTGCCTTTAACTATTCAACAGAGCAACAGCTTCTGTTGAAGTACAGAAGTCCATTATGCCATGAAGGTTATTTTTAAGATCACTGAATATAATGATCATAACTAAGCCTGCCATAACTGAGCAGTGGTTCTGGTACCTAGATACCAATGAACTGTTGCTCTCAATCACAGCTATCAATTAACATTCCAATCTCTGACACTGACACACACCTTAAAAGTGGCATTACATTGCACAACAAGTAATTTGCTAGGATCAGCATGACTGAGATCCAGTTCAGTGCACAGTAACCTAAGAATAAGCTCCAATTAACTCAGTAGTGATAGCCTTCTGATGCCACATGTGTGTTTTTGTTTGCCACTGTAACAAGTATAACGCTTGACTTACAGATATAATGCTTGATTAGGTATAATACTTGACTAGGACATGAAAGATCCGGGTTCTAGTCTCCACTGAGTCATGAATCTCACTGGGTGACCTTGGGCCAATCTCACACACTCACCCTCTCAGCCTGATTTACCTCACAGGTTTATTCTGAGGATGAAGTAAACAGGAAGAGAGCCATGTGCCTTGAGGTCACCAGAGGAAAGGCAAGATATGCATGTAACAAACTAAAGATCTTCAGGATGCTTAGATGCCAAATGAAATGTAAAATAATTACAAAGGAAAACCATCTTACAAAGTGAAAAAGTATTACCAGTGAAACTTGTGGCAAACATCCTACTGTGCTTTTTACTTTAATCTTGAGGTCCAGCAGTCAGAACCAGATACAGCATAGTAGCTCAGGGACAGTGGATTTAATAATATTTTAGACCACATAAGATGTACACTAACACAAATCTATATGACTCGCATATCAAAAAAAGAGTGCCTGTACCTGACTAACTACACATCAGGGATTTTAACCACAGGGCTATTGCTAAACAATGAGGGGAGGGAGAGACTTTGTTGGTCTATGGAAAACAGCCAACACATCTGTAAGTAGAACCGATGCTAACTTCTGCCCACCCCAGTTTAAATGCTAGAATAAAGTAGGAATGCCATTAAAGAAAAGAAGTACCCATCTTTTGTTTAACTCTTTTCTCCATTCTTCAACTTCATCGATGCTGATCTTTTATAAACAGTAGTGAAACATGAAAGCCTAGTTATTACCTCTTTCATTTGTCAGGGGAAGGAGGACATTTCATTTATAATGGTGCTCAAAGAAACATCACAACTCTTATTCACAAAGAGGTTCTGGGCTCATACTATCTACACCAGTGAGTTCCACTGTACTTCTACTCAAAGCCTGAGAAAGTTACTATTGTACAGGACTAGCATGTTTTTGGAGTCCAAGGGGCTGAACAGACTGCCCCTAAGGGACAGTGGCAAATTGCCCCTTTCCTTGCCAGATCAGGGCCACAGCAACCACACACCACACAGCTCTGATCTGGTGCTTTACTGTTCTAAAAAGAGCTGGCAAAATACTGTTCCTTTTTATAGCAGCAAAAAGTCATCCTTGCCACCATGGCAGTGGCTTTTCTGCACTCTTAGCGCAGCGTGTGTAGACCATGTGGTGGGATGTGCAGTATGAAGCCAGCATGGGGGCAGAGTTGGGGCAGCCAGCATGTGGTTGCCACGGCCCCACTCTGCCCCCAGGCTGGCCTAAAGTGCCGGTCTGAGAGCTCCCTAGTCCAAAACAGAAACAAAATAGAGTTTCTCAAGGCAATGGCATCACTAGGGGGGTGCAGGGGTTGTGGACCACACCAGGTGACACCCTAAGGAGAGTGACACCACTACTCCTCAAATATTTGCATTTGCTGTGGCATTTGCCTGTGTCCTTTTAAAATGCTGAAGAGATGGGGTGAGTGAGGTGAGGCTCAGGGATGAGAAAGGAGAGGCCCAAGGTTTCTTTTAAATTTTAATGTTAAAATTTAAATTTTATTCTTTTAAATTTTTCTTTGAAAACATCATATTTTACCAAATGTTCACTTTAACCACATGGCACTATGCATATGTAAGTACATTTAGGCTGTGCATATGATATTGTAATTTAAAGGTATCATTTTATGAGTAACCTTAGTACAAAAAAACATTACTAAAGACTCTGTATGGTGTGGTATGGGGGAAAGCCGATTGGAAGAGAGAGTGACACCACGAGTTACCACACCGGGTGACACCAACCCTAGTGATGCCACTGTCCCAAGGTCTGCCAGTGTCCTCCACACTCAAGCCACTGAATTCAGGAAGCCTCTGCTATAAGCTCTTGGTGCAGCTGAAGCCAAGCTCTTGGGGCTCAGATCTGACAAGAAAGCTAATGAATCAGATGGCATATTTCTCCTTATTCAATGATGTTCAACTAACGAGTTGGAATGCAGCGCTAAGTTCTGTCAGTGCAATAATTAAACATGAGGGCATAAATAATTAAACAAGACAGCTTTTTGACATTCTTTATTTCCAACCTGAAATGAGAATCTTCACATGACTGTAATATAATTGTTTTTTTGCATCATATAAACTCTGTTGATGGACAGGGGTGGCTGGCTGTTGTTGGGTTTTTTCACTTTAGCAGTAGTGAGTTACTGTTTTAATTGGCTGCTGCAAAGTGGTTCGTATATTAATAACAGCTTGCTATCTTCTTGCAACTTTTTGGAATTTAATAAGAATCTGTTTTATTATAATTTGCACCAGCAGTTTCTTTCCTCCTGGTCATTATTACTGCATTCAGATCTAAGCCTTCAGGAGCCTACAGAAGCACTGGAGGAAACTATGTTCTGTACTGTGCAGTACTAGGACTCAATTAGGTTCTAATTTTGTCTTCTTTTTTTACATTACTTTGACACAAGGGAATATAGAAGATAGTGGATTCACTAGAACCTTTTTTTAACTTTAAAATATATTGCATTTGAGAATTTCAGTTTTTAATTTTAAAATTAAAATTTCATGAAAATGAATAAGCAGACAACCAAACAGAGAACTTCTCTTCTGCTATATATTCTTGCAGCTTTTTGTACCACAGCTGTAGAAAATGTGCTGTTTTACAGGTTTAGAAATCATGTGTTTGATCCAGACTTCCCACAAGTGGAGCTGTGTCCTCAGAGGTGTCTACTGAAGGAACAGGATAGATGTCTAATTAACTATTGTAATTTGTAAGCTGCTCTGAGAGCCTTTGTGGCTGAAGAGCAGGGTATAAATACTCTAAATAAATAAATAAGTCTGGTAATCACTTTTTAAAAAATGTGTGTATACCTGACGACCTGTTGGGAATTTAGAAGATCATTAAACAACATATAGTCACACAGTTTAGAATTGCAATGCTGCAAAACAGTCATATTACCAGGAAGGGAACATTGTCATAACTAGACCATTAGGGCTATTGCATAAGCAGGACAAGCAGCATGCCCACTGCATAACAATCAAGATGTGCAATAGTATGGCACTTTGTGAACACTTTTTTTGCATACAGAGATGGGACAATGGCCCCAACAGAGCCACAGGGCACTGGTAATCCAAACTGGAGGCATTGGGAAATCTTGGGTGTCCTTTTGCAGTTCCTTGTTGTGCTTGGAAACCTCATTGCACAACAGGACATCTTGCACAGTGCCTGCTGTGTTAGAGAAGTGCTGTGTATCCTTGCAGTTTTCTAGCATCATTGTTTATCATGCCAGCAACATGTTCTGTCATTGCAAACTTGCGCATTGCAGCCTGTGACACAGATCATGGCCAATATATTTTTGTTTTGTTTTTATGAAATTACTCCTTTAGAATTGCATTCAGACATGGGTATAGTTCTACTTTCTATGATGGAAAAAAAAATTCCAAAAGTAACAATGGCACAGTGCTTTTATTGGGATATATTTAAATGTCATAAAAAAGGAAAGAGGTTTTTGGGGTTTTTTGCTCAAAGGCTTATCTACAAGGCAGAATGCTCAGCAAAACACACAGTGTAACACTTTGCTTATTCTGTTTTGAGAATATTATATTACAAAGCACAAACTGAATTTTTTTAATAATTTCCAACAAGATTTTCCCCCTAAGTTTGTTATGAACTTAAAAGCTTGTGCATTTCACTGTGATGTTTTAGCTGGACCTAATAAAGTTGTTTCTGGATCTGTTTATTTTATTTTTTTATTAATCAGCCCAAAAATCTTCAGTTCATGCATCCTTAATCAGTGTTGCTAAACTGTAATATAGCAATTCTGTGTTTCTAAGAATGAAAGCATAAACGAAATGAGATATATTTGTTAAAGAATAATTGGTAATCACATGACAGCTTTAAAGAGCAGCAATGTGATGCTCTGTGGAAAGTTGATTCATCCTTTTCCCCTGCCATTGCCCTTTTCCTGACTCAATCCCCCCCCCTCTCTAACACCCATTTCATCTCTTCTTACCATTTCCTTACATAGGAGTCATAGTATCTGCAGAAAATATGGTATGCATCAGTTAAAGCACCTTGAACTGGTCCCAAAATGAGATCTAGAACTGTGTGAACCACAGGTACATAACAAAGAAGGCTAATGGATTTTAGCAGACTAGAGATCAAAATGAGCAGAACAGTGTTTTCAATGTTATTTTCAATATGTTCTAAATGGGTCAGAATTTCCCATTAGATAATAATCATCAAGATAATGAAACAGCTTTCTATTTAAAAGAATAAGGGCTCGTTACCACTTACATTAAAACTGAATCAACCTGATTCGAGTTTGCGAATCAACCTGACACCGGGTTGTGGGTTCAATTGATGCTGATGTGTGATTCCCACTATGGAAGTGAATTATGCTCTAAATCCATGTAGTTCCCACTAAAGCCTCCCAAGGCAGAGGAGCACAGAGGGTTCAGATCACCGGTGGTGGAGGATCCAGTCAGAAGCAGGCCAGCCTCTGCCACCTCCGCCACCTCCGCTGTACCTGGGAGGGCTTTAAGTGGTGGAAGATAGCCTTTCTCCCATCCCCACCTCTCTTAGGGGGCCCTCCCTCCCAGTGCCAACATTCATGTGCAAACAAGTCATGGCTGCCATTTTGGAAAACAAAATGGTGGCCACAATGCATGCGGCGGCAGCACGGCGGTGGCACGCGCGGTGGTGCATGTGGCAGTGGTGGCCCACAGAAGACACGGGGATCCCCGGACCGGCCCCAGGTAAGGGGAACTTGCCACCCCTGAACTATGAGATGGAGAAAAGAAATGCAGCTGAATCAACTAATAGAAAGAGTAAGGGAATGTAATGAAAAGTAAGGGATATAAACTCTTTCACAACTTATCTGAAGCCAGTTTTAAGGATGGAGTGGTGTTGGGTGGTAGACCCACAGCCCCATCCTGTGTCCCAACTACACCTCAAAAGGTGATGGGCCACACAACAAAGTATCTTTTGATGAATGTAACACCCAAGCAATTTCTTGTGGTTCATGCAGGTTCATTAGGAGTTCTTTTTATTGCATCTGGGGAAAAAACTGGAGAGCAGGGGAGATGGTATAAAATTGCAATGCTATTTCTGGAAAGCAGATTCCAAAGATCACTCTGATCTGTACTGTGTGTTTTGCAGAGACATCTTTAAAGCAATCGTCCTCCCCCTTTCAATAGCTGGGTAGATTGGAGTTTTAATCCAATACATCTGGAAGATGAAGCTGATTTATAATACAAGAGTCAGAACATCTCTACAAAACAGTCCAACCATTAGGTTAAAGAAAGAGAGCTAGACATACAGTAATCTAGTTCTGTTACCATCAACAGTACTCACCTCAGCCTGTATTTACTTGAACCAATAGATGTGAATCTCTGAGCACAATAAAGCCTTCTCCTTTGAATCAAATGGAGTCATTTTTACTGTGCAGATCTTATTATCTTTACCTCCGTTGTCTGAAGTCTTGATTTATTCATATTCATTTGAATAGGACCATGACATTGTGACTCTGTGCATACAACAGAGCTCTTCTTTTTCCTCTCTGATTTTTATCTGAAGATTTTACTGTACAATTTGATGCATGTCTTTTTACTACATATATGCAGACACATCCACAGGATTTGAAACTAGCATCCTCAGGGTAGCATGTGAAACAGCTAGACCTAGTCTTAAATTTCAGGTCACCTGATAAGCCCTAATCTTCCCTATAGCTGTTCCATCAACCACTAATTGGCTCCATTTCATATTTTCACTGTATTCACTAAGCATTTGATAATTTATAAGCCATTACATTTTACTGCAGACTTGCTTGTAAGATGCACTTTTGTAAAACAACAATACATTAGCCACAAAATTAAGGATATCCATATACTGTCAACCCTCCATATCCATGTATTATTTATCCACACATCCAAGCATCAAATGCCTTGAAAATGTTTTTTAATATAGAAATTATCACAAGGAACCCCTTGATTTAGCCATTTTATATAA
Source organism: Phrynosoma platyrhinos (assembly GCA_020142125.1). NCBI lineage: Eukaryota > Metazoa > Chordata > Lepidosauria > Squamata > Phrynosomatidae > Phrynosoma > Phrynosoma platyrhinos. The sequence goes on along the minus strand of CM034706.1, from coordinate 39,577,591 downwards.
GGAAGACCATTTTACTTTGCCACTGATGGGATTTGAACATCCATAGATTTTGGTATCCATAGGGGATGTGGAACCAAACCCCAGCAGATACCAAGGTCCCACTGTATATTTTCCTACTTAAGCATGGTCCCTCCTATAGTCACTCTCTTCTAGAAACATCTGAAGAATCACTGAGGGGAACATTATTTGTAAAAAGGCCATTTTAAAATCATATCTTGATGTTTTAATCCTCCTTTTCTCTACGATTCATCTGAATGCATTGTAAAAGCCATGCAGCTGAGAGTGCTCCCTAGGCAGCTTGATAACAATTTCCTATAAAGAACTGGTATGTCAAGAGTGAACATGACATTGATTGTCATGTAATTTCTTGAACTCAGTTTTTGGTGATGGAAATCTCTATGGCAATTCCGTCCCTTTCTCTCTGGCAAGCAGCTTTTTTCCCCCCTTTATATGGTTGATGAGTTAATAAGGTGGCCTGTTACTCTGCTACATTTTCTTTTCAAGTATGGAAATTCACAATCTGAACAGCAATCCTCAATGAGTAAAACTCTTCCCTCTCTTTTGGCTGAATTTGCCCTTTACACTCTTCCAAAGAACAAAGAAGCTGCCTCTGGGCTGCCATACATTCTTATACTATGACATTAAGATCTGCAGATACAAATGTTCTTACAATGCTCTGGTTTTGATAAACAGATACTCTTGCCTATTGCATTCTTATAAAGAAGATGGTTGGAGGCAGATTCACACAAAAGGAAATAATTTTTCATCAAGCATACAATTAGCTTAAGGAATTCACTGATTTAACACATTACTTCGACTTCCCAGATATTTTGGATGACAACTCTCATCAGCCCTAGTCAACTCAGTCAATGGTAAGGGACTGTGGAAACTGCAGTCCAAAACATATGGAAAATCAATTGTTCCCCACCCATGCCTTAACATGTGATGATGGCAACTAGTGCATGTGGACATTTTTAAAAAATAAAATGCAAGGGTCTACCAATGGCAAAACAAAACTGAGCCTCTTTGATCAGAGGTAATGTGACTTTCCAGAGTTCTGGGGCAAATAGGGGCTGCCAACTCTATCAGTTCCCTCAAGGGCCACCATTAGACACAGACTGCTAGACTCTTGAACTAGTCCAGAAACAGAACATTAAGAGTCAAGGAAATGTCCAAGACAACTATCAAGCTTTCTTGTGTACCAGGGCCCATGCGTATGTCAACTAGGGCGGTTAAAATGAATTAAAGGAGGAGTCAGCCACAACCAAAGCTACCTGAGGATATATACTAACTAGCTGTCAGGAAATTGTGGGAAATTGAGGTTCTTGAATGAGGTTGTTGGAAGTTGTTGCTGAAAGAAAGATGGTGGGAGTCCTGAGATTCCATGACCTCAACATCTTTGACTGGGGGATTTGTAGGTAATACTATAAAATGGTGGCATGAATTATAAGGCATGCACAGAAAACAGAAGGGTGTTTCATTGTTCAATTAAATACAAGTCATGTGGGCAGGAGAGAAGAGTCCTTGAGAGTCAGTTACAGAACTTTGTGCAAATAACACTTCCTTCATGTCTCTAGACTCACCTACTAATGTTTCAGTCCTACCTGATAATTTTCACCTCAAATTGGCACAACCATTTCAGAACTATAAAGTTCATTTTATGTATTAATGAATGCATATGTATTAATGAATATCTAGTTTCCAGAGCCAGATATTCTTATATATTTCACTTTATAAAGAAGATGATTGGAGGTAGATTTCAGGATGGGCAGAAGGAAGTAATTTTTCACCAAAAATGCATAATTAACTAATAGAATTTATTGCTTTCAGGGATCATTATTTTTCACTAGTTTGTAAGTAAAGAAATGACTTCTAAAGTGATTGATCTTAATAATCATGAGGAGGAGGTGAACTACTCTCTTCTGAAAATGAATCAAGAAACTAATAGCATAAGTGCAGATTTGGGGCCACATATACCACTGCATTTTAGTTTTAAATACCGCATTTTGGTTTTGAATACTCAGATTTCCCAGACTGCCATTTTTCTGGCAAATGATACTGGGAGAATTGCTCTTTTGTGCTGTTGTTAGGTAGTTTGTTGTAAACATGAAAAAAATGTTTCAGGTTTGTTGGGATTTGGGTGGTATTTTTAGCAGTCTATGGGTTCCTACAAGATATTATGTCATTAACCCCTGAATTAGTTCTTGAAGGAAGCAACGAGTAATTTTAGCAATGTTCTTCACACTGTGAAAAGGCCTTTGGAAAATGCAGAAATGATTATTCATGGTTTGGGATTTCCTCTCCTCAAAATTCACACATGGAGATTTCACATAGAAATCCCATTTCCCATTTTGAATTCCATTTTGGGAGAAAGGTGGAATAGAAATCCAATAAATAAATAACTAAATAACACTTTCTGCACAGTAAACAGAAAAAACTGCCATTTTCTGCTTAATTCTGTTAATTTTGTGTAGAGTAAGTCCTGAACCACCAAGGTGCTCATCAGTAGACAATTCTTCTCATCAGAGTTTCCTGACACTCAAAAAAGTATTTTTGAATATTTTAAAATATTATTTCATAGAATCATAGAATCATAGAGTTGGAAGAGGCCACAAGGGCCATCCAGTCCAACCCCCTGCCATGCAGGAACTCCCAGTCAAAGCATCCCCGACAGATGGCCATCCAGCCTCTGCTTAAAGACCTCCAAGGAAGGAGACTCCACTACTCTCCGAGGGAGTGTGTTCCACTGTCGAACTGCCCTTACTGTCAGGAAGTTCCTCCTAATGTTGAGGTGGAATCGCTTTTCTTGCAGCTTGCATCCATTGTTTCGGGTCCTAGTCTCTGGAGCAGCAGAAAACAATTTCATCTCTGAGAGAGTATCCAAGACAGAAATTTGGCCCCCAGACCCAAATTTGGTTGCCTATTCCTGAACTAAGAGAAATTTGGTTGCCCATCTCTGAACGACTACAACTTTTAAACACCTCATTCCTATTGAGAAGAAGCCATTTGGGATTAGACCAAAGCCTTCCTATTTATTCCACACTGATCAATAATATTCTTATAACAGTGGTGTCACTAGCGGGTGTAGTGATGTGATCTGCACTGGGTGATGCCCCAAAAGAGGAGTGACACTTGGTTGTGCCCTCCCCTCATGTGTGTGGTATCCCCACCCACTCCCCCTGTGTGCTGTCTCCAAGTGCTTGCACCCTGTGCACTGTCCTTGCCACTCCCTTGCATGCTGTTCCCATGTGCTCTCCCCATGCCTGCCATCCCCACATGCTCTCCCCATGTTCCTCCCATGGGGGAGAGCACAGGGGAGCACACAGGGACAGTGCACAGGGGAAGCGGCAGGGTGAGTGCACAGGGGCAAGCACTCATTGCTCCCCTGCATGTCATCCTCTCCTTTTCCTCTTCAGAAAAAGGACAGGGTGGCACAGGGGGAGAGAGTGCATGCTGCTCCCAAAAGCCCTGCCCCCAGAAGCCCCACCCAAAAAGCCCCAGCCCCAGAGGTCCCACCCCCCGCACTAGGTGACACCCAGTTTGGGGACACCACTGCCTTATAGGATGTCCAGCAGCAGAACATGAACACAATAGCACTCTCTCATTCATTATACTGCCCCTGATACTGAGGAACTATACAGCCATCATGTTTAGTAGCCATTGACAGGCTTACCCTCCATGGGTTTGCCCAATCTCCTTTTAAAATTCTCCGAGCTGGTGGACATAACTACACCCTAAATTTGGAAATTCTTCCCACTGTTCACTGTGAGAATATTTTTTTTATCTTTTCCTAAATCTTTCACCATTCAGCTTTATTGGAACACCCCATACTATAGTATTACAAAAGAAGAGGAAAAACATAAAACATATTATCTTCTGATTGTGGTCATACTATAGACTTTTATAAATACATTAGACATGGGTTGGCTTTTAACAAAACAAACAACCCTTCCTAATCATCCCTACCACAGAAATGACCTTTTTCACAACTGCCACACACTTAGGGCCTTTGCAGACTGCCAGAAATAGTGCAAATTGAGTCCACTTTAAATTGAAACATTTTTCAATGTATTTTTTCTAAGACATTTTTCTAAGTGCCACAATAAATTACAGTTCCCATAATTCCCTAGCACTGAGCCAGGGCAGTGCCTCAATTTAAAGTGGACTCAATTTGCACTATTTCTGGCAGTCTGCAAAGGCCTTTAGTTGCTGTTGTATCAAGGTAACCACCACATACCCCAAACACCTTCCTTGATCAGTCAATGCTCTGGCACAGTGCATCAGAATATATGTTTTAACCACCCCAAATAATTAAGTGACATTGGCCATATCTCCAGGTTTTTGTTTTCATTTTTTTTTCCAAAGCCTTTGGGCTCCAGAGCCTGAGGACCTATAACCCACCTCAAATGAAAGGCTACAAAGAAAGGGAGACTGTGTTTTATTTGACAATCCCTTTCTTACACTCCCACTGTTAATGGTTTTCAAACTCTTTTGGGAGAGAATCTCCTTTTAAGGTAATTGATGAGAGATTTATTGATGGCCATCTGAACACAGATTGAGCCATCCTTCCTGAGGAGTTAATAACTATCAGACCATTAAATTTGGTCTATTCCTTCCATGGTTCATCTATCTCCTGCTCTTAAACCATCTTGGGATACAAATCTATCCTTCATACTCTGTAGCCAGGCCAACTAAAGGTAAAGAAAGGAACTCATTAGTTTCACAGATATCCTGAAACTGATAAGGTGCTGAAGGAAACTACCAATTTCTTATTTGGGATGGAATGACAAACAATGAAGTAACACATCCACAAACCACACTCTGATTCATCATTGTCTTCCCAGTTTTAATCATCACTAAAGTGGTGAGACAAGTTACCCTATTAACTGGAACAATTCATTTAAGTGCTTTGATCTGCACTGTAATGATCTGGAAAGCAGCAGGGCATTTAAGGACCATGGACAGCTCCAACTCAGCTTGCTGAGTATAGTATCAAATCCAAGCAAAGATTTGATGTAGTCACAAACCAATAATTATGACTCTTCTGTTCTGCTTCTGCATTGAGACTTGGGTGGGTTTTTTTCCCCTAAATTGTATATGCATAAAAGAAGCAGAACTGTGAAAAGGAGGATTATCACACAGAGACTTTGATATTCAGCAGGCCTGGGGCCACTGGGGCTGTCCTTGGTATAAAGCACACTCTCTTTCTGTTCACCTCATTATCATTTCAAGTGTCCCAACAGAGAAGAGAAAATAGTATAAACCAGTTGTTGAACTATATTCCTCCTCCACACTATCTATAAAAGCTAAAAGTGACTTATTCTTACTTTCTTACTGGTTGCAATGACAAATATTTTTGTTATTGGAGAAAGGAGTTGGTTACAAGTAATTAATAATGTATGACTAGTTCCTTCCAAACCCTGGCCTAGCCATGACCATACCAGTCTCAGTAACCATTGGACTCGTTCTAGGTAGACCTGCTTGTGAAAATTGTTTGGAATTTTAAATTGGTCCCAAGTGCCACATGGAATGTACAACTCAAACACAACATCATCCTCACTTCAGAATTTTTTTAAAAAATTATTAATTATACTATTTATACCCCACCCTGTATCATCTGATCTCAGGATGGCATAAAAGTATGAACCATTTAAACAACTTCAATTGATCCAGAATTTAAAATAATAAAAGTGATTTAAACAGATTAAAAACATATTACGGTAAATAATTTAACAAATTAAAACATCTTTAAAAGTCAAAACAATTTAAAACCATGTACATGTATATTGGGGAGGGGGGGCTAAATTTAGCCTCAAGGGAATTAATTTTTAAAAACTTGTTTGTGCCACTGGATTGAAATCAATATTGGTGTCAACTGAAACTCATAAAGGAGGACATTGTACAAACAGGCCCTAAAAAGAACATTCTAAGAAGGTCCTCACCTATGTCCTCCTGGATTGTATAAATCTCACTAGGGAGAGACTCATATCTATTTCTTTCTAAGCTCCATGCAAATTCTTGGCTTTGACCTTTTAAGGCCTTTGTTAGCCTGGACCCATGATATCTTAAGGATCACCTTGTCAGATCTGAAATTATTCATTTACATAAATCTTAATCTAAAGCAGTGATTTCCAAATTTTGGTCCTTCGGCTCCCAGAATTCGTGACTGTTGGCCAAACTGGCTGGGGGTTCTGGGAACTGAAGCCCAAAACACTTCCCTGGCTAAGGGATGAAAGGTCAGCAACAATTCCCCTTTATCTTGTGACAGGATTAAAATTGCTGAAAACATAGACAATTTTCCTTCTCTTCTTTTTAAAAATTATGATTTACACAGGCTTCTCCTAGCTCCTAATTCCTGTGTAACAATGAACTGGGGGGCAGGGGAATAGACTAATGACACAGTGTTATTTTTTCCCATAAATTTATTATATTACAATAAGGTTTTATCTTCCATTGTTATCACTTTGTAGAAAAGAAACAGCTTGCCTTATTTTTTGCCTAGCACTGGTGTGTGCATTTTTAATCCCTCTTATTTTATAAATTTCAAACATGCACACAGGTGAATGAAACTGTACATATTAACCTGGGAACTGTTAATATTTCATGTGACTGAGCATTCTGTGTTATGGATAGCAAATCTCCAAATTTCTTCCATTTCACCAGGTTCATTTGGGGGGTGGGGTTGTCTACCAAGAAGTTTTTGAGAAACAAGAAGATGCAAAAGAGCAGTGAATTAATGCATCTGTATTTAGATACTATATATTCAGATACTATATATATATTGTATTCAGGCACTAGAGTTCTCATTGCAAACATGATGGCTAATGGAGTGCACCAGGGAATTCCAAAAGAAAATCAGCATGTGCTTTATAGACTATAACAAAGCCTTTGACTGCATAGTTCATGACAGGCTATGGAACACCTTTAAAGACAAGGGAGTGCCAACACATCTGATAGTCTTGGTGAGGAATCTGTATTCAGGACAAGAAGCTACTGTCAGAACAGAACATGGAGAAACAGAATGGTTCCCTATTGAAAAAGGAGTCAGGCAAGGTTGCATACTTTCACCCTACCTGTTCAACTTGTATGCAGAACATATTATTAAAAAAGCAGACTTGGACACAGAAGAAGGAGGTAGGAATGTCAACAATCTAAGATATGCTGATGAGACCATAGTACTAGCAGAAAACCTCACAGACCTGGAAGACCTACTAAGGAAGATCAAAGAAGAAAGTGCAAAGGCAGCTTAATGTTGAACATAAAGAAAACAAAAATAATGACCATCAAGGACCTTCACAATTTCAACCTAGACAATGAAAAAATAGAAATAGTAAAAGAATTCCCATACCTGGGATCAAACATTGATAGAAATGGGGACTGCAGTCAGGAAATCGGAAAAAGATTAAGAATGGAGAGGATGTCTATGAAAGAACTAGAAAAGATTCTAAAATGCAAAGATATACAACTCAGCACAAAAGTTAGAATCATACAAGCCATTGTATTCCCTATTAGCATGGATGGATGTGAGAGTTGAACCATTAAGAAAGATGATAGGAAGAAAATCAATGTATTTGAGATGTGATGCTGGAGAAGAGTGCTGAGGATCCCATGGACAGCCAAAAGGACAAAGTGGATCCTAGAGCAAGATGACCAAACTGAGGCTGTCATAGTTTTTTTTTGTGGGTTTTTTTGGGCTGTGTGGCCATGTTCTGA
>CM034706.1:39535778-39567397 GCA_020142125.1 Phrynosoma platyrhinos | reverse complement strand
GGACTTTCCACTCCACCCCATGCATCTGAGGAAGTAGGCTCAAGTCTACCAAAGCTCATGCTCCCACCTTCTTCCATCCCACTGAGTCTCAAAGGTGCTACCAGATCCCTTTGCACACTGATTTCCCAGACATACACAGCTTTGTCTTTAGATAACTTCATTAGGGTTAGGTTTGGATCCTGTCCTTTCTTTGCCTCCCACCTTCTCCCATCTCCTTGGTCTTGTACTACCTGGTTAAAGATGCAGCACCTTGTATCTTGGTCTTGTATCACCTTGTACCCTGTATCACCTTGTGTCTTGGTCTTGTACCTTGTATCATCTGCTTAAAGTTGCACAGCCATTTTAATTTTGTACTAGTTTAATTCAGTTTTAAGGGGGGGAGGGTTAGGGATTGGGGAGTGGGGTTTTTAAATTGTCATTTGTTTTAACTTTGTTGTACGCCGCCCTGGTTGCTGAGCAGAGGGGCGGGTTAGAAATAAATCTTATTATTATTGTATTCTTATTAAAGTTGTAGCACCCATTTAAAGATGGGGCAGATCCACAAGTAGATCATCGGCTTTGGTCCTCTTTTTCCTCCTTTCTCTGATCCCTGGAGCTTCCCCCAGCCCCATTTTCTCCCTCGCCTTGGTGGTTATTTTGTCTCATTGGCACAAAAGCAACATTTTATTTTTTATTTTTTCCCCTCCTTTCCTGCAGCCTTGACATATCCCATCAGCCACACCCCTGCGCCTGCCCTCCCTCCCTGCCAGCAGAGGGCCATTGCAGTGCTCCAAAATACATATAATAAACCAGGCTTGGAGAGTTATCCCAAGAGCGGGGAGGAATGATTCTGAGATGAGTAAAATGCCCCCATTTAGCCTGGTTTAGAGGAAGACAATGGCTGGCATCCCCTTGTAGTCTCCTCTTCCTTTTCTACCCTTTCCTCTCCCCCCCCCCCCCCAGAATCTGCAATAAAATCTGCAATAAAATAGACATTGCAGTGGGACAGTGTCAAAAAGGAATGACTGCCCATCGCATCACACCTTGAAGGGACAAGATCATCCCAGTCTTTTTTCTTCTCCCTTTGCGACACAATGGGACAAACAATCTACGGGAACTGGAAGAGGCATAGGTTCAAAGATCTGTTCTCCTGACCAGACACAGGACTGGTCTTATCCACTGGGGAGTTGTAAGGGAGTCCTTGCCACCCTTGGCTCCCTCCCACCTTAGAAACAAAAGCTTTGTCACTGTGGCTGGCCATCCTCAGGTTCATTTCTTGCCTTCTTGCTCTCTTGGTCCAGCATTAACATGGATGCCAGATGATTGCCTCTTCATGAAATGCTGCCCATTTTGATGTCTTAGAAGTGCAAGGGGAAGCCACAGCAAAGAGGGCTTTGTTGTTCCTGAGGGAAGGGTGTGAGGCAGCTGTTTATGGAAATCCAGTCAGACAGAAGCCAAAAGAGTCTGGCCAGCCCTGCAGTGCAGGGCTCATCCTCTTCCCTTCCCTTCCCTTCCCTTCGCTTCGCTTCCCTTTCCTTCCACAGCAACAGGGTAATCACTATTGATAATGTGTCCTCTGTAAGATGGATTGCTGCTGCAAGAGGCCTCTGCTCAGAATTCTGTTGCCATGGCCAGAAAAATAGTCCTTCCATATCTGATGAAGGAGCCATAGAGTATAAGCCTGAATGCAGGCAAAATGTTGGTGGTGATCCTTAAATGCACCCACAGCTCCAGTGATGAATCCAGCCTTGCCATCCTATTATTCCACCCCTTTCTTGCCAAGACTCTAATTTGCCAGCCAAAGTAAATGCCAAATGCCTATTCTCAGTTAACTAATTGCCTCACCTTATCAACAGTCCCTTTCTTCTCTGTTTGTCTCTTTAAATTATATATGGCTGTCATAGGCCAATTGGAAGGGGTGGGGTGAATGGGAATGATTATTCAGCAAAATAATTCTCCATTTTTTGCACCACTAAATATGGATGAAAAGGGTATGGCTGCCATATTTTTCCTCATTGGGTTGCTGTGTTTTACCTATGGAAAGATATCATGATGAGGAAGAGCAGTGTCTGTTTAATTTTAATCCTTTAATGCAGCTGTTAAAAGCACAGAGGTTGTCTTGGAAATAAAAAGTGTTAATATTTTCCAGATAATAGCCTAATGTAGGAAAGTGAAGGTGATATTCTGGAGTAAACACAGAGAAATAGCTCTCCTCCACCTAGTAGGGGAGATACTTGCTACTGGTTAAAACAGAGGTTAGTTCTTTGTTTTTTGTTTTTCTGAATAAATGTGTTATAGAAAATTCAATATGTAAGGGGAATACTGAAAAATGATGAACTAAATATAGATTTTACACTAAATGCATACTGTACTATTAGTGAGGTATACCAACTTTCTATCATGTTTGTACCAGATTCAAAGAACAGCTCAGTGAGAGCAACATGAATTCTAAGCCTGACAGCTCAGCCAAGGGTGCATCTACAGTGTAGAAATAATGCACTTTGACACTACCTTAATTGCCATGGGCCCATCCTACAAAACCCTGAGATTTGTAGTTCTATGAGGCACAGCCCTCTTTGACAGAGAAGGCTAAAGACCTTGTAGATCTGCAAATCCTAGGATTCCAAAAGATGGAGCTACAGCACTTAAAGTGGTGTCAAATTGCATTATTTCTACAGTGTACATGCACCCCGGTTGTGTTCAGTGGGTTAATTACTGAAGAGAGATGTGCCAAGGTGTGTCACAGGCCTGGAAATCTTATGATCTGACCTGGAGCCCTTTCATGTGCCACAGTTATAGCATTGCTATTCCACCTTAGCTGCCATGACTGCATCAATGGAATCCTGGTTTAGTCATTTCCTGGGGCACTAGAAGTCTCTGGTTGAGAATTCTAAGCACCCTCCCTAAACTCCAGATCCCAGGATTCCAGATGGAAATTTGGCCTCAAGATGGGATCACAGTGGAATCGTAGCATTTCAGATAGAACAACAGTGGAATCGTTTCATGAGAGCTGTGTAGTGTGAAAGGGCCCCTGAAAGCACAACCCCTAATCCAAGTCAACTCAGTGTAGGTTATGGTACCTAATTCAGTGGTACTGAATTAGGAAGATAAACATTTGTACTCTCTTTGAATCTAAAGGAAGAGCCCATCTGAATAAGGGACCATGTGGCTGGGTAACATGAGTAGAGCAGGACAGATGCCTGCATAGACCTTACCAAGTGCAGCACTGTATGGAGTTTATCACATGGGGGACAAATAGAAGTATAAACAGTGATTAACCCATCATAATCCCGCAATTGCGCTAATGGTTTTCACACGGCATTGTGTATAAAGCACTATTATCCTGGGAATAACCCATGATAATTGCACAATTGCGCTAATGGTTTTCACACGATATCGACAGGAAACATGATTAAAGTGCCATTATCCCATGAATAATCAGACAAGAAACAGCAACAACTCATATACGGGATTTTCCCATGAATGAGTTTTTTTGCTGTTTACTGCCCAGTTATTCCCTGGTTATTCCCGGGATAATGGTTCTTGTGTTAATCACATTTTCATCATGTTTTACTGTCAACTGCATGATTTTGATGGGTTAATCACCCAACTCCTATGATGGTGTTGGCCTTTCCAAATTCTTTGCCACACCATGTGTTGTTACTCAGATGCTGTATGTTTTTTGAACTTGGTAGTTCAATTCAATTAATAATTTAGCAGCTTTTCTTGAAAGCTAGTTACCCTTTGTTTAGAGGAGCTTATTGTTAAGTATGAGTCACTTCAGAACTTAAAAATATTACTTACTGGGCTCCAGTGTCCAGTAGGTATGCTGCTAGTAGGATTCTGAAAGTTGTGGTCAATTTTCCCCATAAATTTCAGGGTGAACAGGAATATACCAATGAAAAAATCATTAGTTAATTAACATCAATAAAGACAGGAAGGCTTTGCAATGATAACCTAGTTCTGTTGCACTCTCTTTCTTAGAAAAGCTTGCTGTTGGGCACCCAGCGACTAAAGAATCAATTTCTGTTCACCAAGCTTTTAATCCACCAATGAAGCTGAATATGATCTAAACTTGATTTATTAAATTGTGATCCTTTATTCTTATTTTTATGGTGCATTACTTTTATCATTTTGTAGATGTTATTGTAGCTGATTCGGGTTGTCTTTGTTTTATGGAAGAGGAGGATATTAAGAATAAAATAAACAATTTATGATTTTCTGAGAACATAGTCCATTTGATAAAAATCATTTGTATTTTTCTAATTGTCCTGTGATCTTTTGTTGCTGGTTTTGATCATTTGTAATGTTATTTTATTGATGTGTTAAAACCTTGTTTATCCAATTGTATATTCATGTTATTTAACTTCCAGACTATTATGGTTTTTGTTCTAGACACATCTAATATATACAGTCCCAGAGTGTGGAGAGTTGCTTTAAAGAATGAATATAATGCCATACTGAAGCTACCCATGACTATGCAGTTGGTCTCAGAGCATCCTCCAAACACTATTCAGTTATGAATGGCAGTAGCTTAAAAGTAACTTTCCAGGTTCTGCAATCAATATGATCCAACAAATGTTAACCATGTTTAAAGTCCCATTGATTTAAAGCAGGGGTAGGCAACCTTTTTGAGCTGGGGGCCGGGTTGCTGTCCCTCAGACAATTGGGGGGGCCGAAGCACTAAAAATAAATAAATAAATAAATAAATAAATATAAAAATAAAAAACTTAAAAAAACTAAAATAATCATTAAAAATATGCATGCACACTCTCTCAGCCCCAGAAAAGCCATGGCAAAACCCCTGTGGAGATTTTGCCAAGAAAACCCCAAGAACAAGTAATAACAACAATAATCAATATCATCATGGCGGGCGGCGGCGACAGGGGGGTGGTGGCGGCAGGACCAGCTTGGGGCCGGTCCAAAGGCCTCAGGGGGCCGCATCCGGCCCCCGGGCCTTAGGTTGCCTACCCCTTATTTAAAGTTTTAAGCATGTGCTTAATTCTCACACTTAAATCAATAGCTGGAGATTTTTCTCAATGCTTTCCAAATATGCAAAAATGTCAGTATGGTCTGACATATAGTTTGCAATGCAATGGAGCTTGGTTTCAGGAACATCTGTACAGAAATGCAGCCTCAGAGTTAAAAACATGGTCGAGTGCTTAGACTAAGGATAAGCAGTTTCCATCCTATTTCATGTGGCTTCCAAGACAAACTTCAAAAGCCCTCTGCAAGCAGTCAGCTCTGATCTGAGGAAGGAGACATCAGTCACAAACCCAGCAGTCTGCTGGGCAGAGAGAAAAAGGGAGAGAGAAAGGAGGAGCCAGCAATACAGAGAAAGAAGAAGGTAGCAGAAATAGAAATAAAGGCAATGCCTCCATCCATTTTTGGTTCTCCAGAGCTGCCACTCCACCCACTGCTGCCTCATGGCCCCAATCCTGACAAAATATTCCCAGTGGAATATGATTCTCAAACACACACACACAATTTTTACTGTCTTACATAGACACAGGCTAATGGATTGTGTCTTGTCAACCAACTATATTAATGTCAGTTTATGAAATTATTAGTCTTAATGTGGAAAAACATATTTATTGTTGTAAGCCTCCCTGATTGCTTCGGCAGAGGGGTGGGATAGAAATAAATTTTATTATTATTATTATTATTATTATTATTATTATTATTATTATTATTATTATTATATATGGCCACAACCCTCATTTCATACCTGCAGTGCTTCAGTGTACATCATGGCCTAATCCTGTTTGGAAATGTGCTGATATTTGGAATGTTCTTTCCATAAAACAATAGAGAAAAACCTGACATAAACACATCTAGAGCTTGTCCTGTGAGAGTCCATTATTCCATTAGTCTTTGATATTCATGTTCATGTATAGCTAAACTTAATTTTTAGATTTTTTTTTAAAATCTCAGTCTTCAAAAGAGGTCAGTGAACTGCTGCTCAGTTAATAGGCATCTGAAAATAATGATTCAAACAGAACATCTTTAGCTTTCTGAATGTTTTGGACTACAGATGCTTACTTTATACTAAACTAGGTCTTCTGGGGCTGAAGTCCTAACTATATGGTCATAAATCCAGCTGCCAGTTAATCAATTGCTGAATGATAACTCAGTGCTTACATATATCCTATTGCTTCTGTGGGGCTACTTTAGTTAGGACTAAGTATTCGATGTAAGCCATAGAAGGCCACAGCTTTCCCTGTGATTAAAATTAGATTAGAGAATTAGACTTGTTATGGCACAATCTCGTTACTGGCCTGATCTGGAGTTCTGGAATCCAGTAGTTATGTTACATGTCTAGTTGCCAGGATTTTTGTTTTTTAAAATACATTTGTTTTACAGTTTTATATTGAGTTTACTCCTAACATCTGAAACATTTACATCTGAGATCTGAAGTAGAATAAATGGGTTTTATGACGTGTTTTTTACTCTGATTTATGGCAACCCTATCCTAGGGAATCTTTTTGGCAAGTCTTATTCAAAAGATTTGCCATTGTCTTCTTTTAGTCACTCAGTAGGGATCCATGGCTGAAAAGGTATTTTAAACCCTGGTCTCCCAGAATCTGGTCTAGCACTCTACTGAACCACACTGGATAATTTCAATATGTGTGTGTGAGTGCTTTCAAATTGCTTGGCAACTTATGGTGACCCCATGAATTTCATAAAATTTTCTTAAGAAATACTCATAGGTGGTTTTACCAGTTCCTTCCTCTGAAATATAGCCTACAACACCTGGTCTTCGTTGGCAGTCTCCCATCCAAGTACTAACCAGAGCTGACCCTGCTTAGCTTCCAAGATTAAACAGGATATGATGCTTAGATTCCCTACTTAGCTTCCCAGATCAAACAGGATTACGGTATTTAGGCTCTACATACATCTTTATTATATTTCAGTTTTTCATTTCTTCCGTGGTATTCAGGAAAATAAGTTGAAAACCTCACCCATTCTAGTTGTTGTTACTTTGTGGTAGGTTTGGTCAAGAAAAAATGTCAAATTACATAGAACACTAGCTGTTAATATCTGTGTCAATCCAGATCTGCTTAAACCCACAAGAAAGTGGATGGACAAAGAGTAACTTCAGAAGATAAGTCCTTTGTCACCATGGTTCACTTCTGCATTAGAGGCAGGCAAAGTGCAGCCATCTAGAGTTCTTGGATTGCAACTGCCAGTCTTTTTACTAATGGAAACTACAGTCCAGCAACATCTAGAACACCACTATTTGCTAATTTCTCCTTTATACAGTACTGTGAGTAGTGGTGAATTTTGAAGTCTAAGTAGTCACTATGAGCTTTGAAATGTTACTTTTTGGAATACAGTTTCCCCAAATCCTCCAACCAGCATGGTCAATAATCATGCTGGCTGGGGAATTCTGAGAACTGTAATAAAAAAAAGTAGCTCTTCCAAGTTCATAGGCATGCTCTAAAGGAGAGCCAATAGATAGATAGATAGATAGATAGATATAATGTAGATATATCCACATTAACAAACTAATAATAGTTTTCTTCTTCATCTGGTACAGGTATTGGTGAAGCTAATATGTTTTTATTACCATTTCAAAACCAAACCATCCCAAAATACTTTGCATTAGAGCAAGGATTGTTGTTGTTGTTGTTGTTGTTATGTGCCTTCAAGTTATTTTTAACTTAAGGCAACCCTGAGGCAAACCTATCATGGGGTTTTCTGGGGCTGAGCTATGAGTTTGTGACTTGCCCAGAGTCACTCAGTGGGTTTCCATGTCCAAGTAGGACTCAAACCCCAATCTGCATAGTCCAAGTCCTACACTCAAACCACTACACCACACTGGCTCACAACAGAAGTAGCTCACAACCATATATTGTTGCTAGGATCTCTGTCCCATGTCTACCCACAGACTAGAAGAGAACAAGGATGCCTAAGAAGGTGATGATAGTATAACTATCTCTGCCAATCAAAAAGTCTCATCTCTTTGACCTTATGATTCCAGTCTCCATTATACCTATCTACATATTCTGTTTTCCAAGTCTTTCTTCCTCATCTGGGCTCAAATATTGGAGGTGAGCTTAGCTAGAAGAAGAAATAAAATGGATTTGTTGGAAATGTAGAACTTGGAAAAGTTATTTTTGGGGACTATAGCTCCTAGATTTCTCCACCCAGCATAGCCACTGATTTAAAAATTGTCAATTCCCTGTGCCCCTAAGATCAGACACACAAAGTCCATATTCTCTTTCTATGCAACAACAGTCTAGAACAAGAGTTCCCAACCGTTGATGCTCTAGAAGTTCTGGATTGTTGACTAGTTTTCTGGAAACTGAAATCAAAAGGAGCTGGAGGATCAAAGGCTGAGAACCACTGTTAGAGACGGTTGCTAAAAGTGTAGGTAGTAACAAAAGCAGGAATCTGAACCTGGGTCTGCCTGAACCTTAGTCTACACCAGGGTGGAAATCTTGGATGTTGTTGTTGTTATTGTTGTCACCATCCTAGTCAGTGGTGAGAAATGCTGGCATTTGCAGTCCAAGATCATTTGGAGGGTAATACATTGCCCTGCACTGTTCTATGACATAGTAGTTTTCCTTCCTTCTTTTGTTGCTTTCCCTCCTAAAATAAATTCTTCCAGGAATGCAAAATGCTGTATTAGTGCTGGTAAAGGACACAAAATGAATCTATTTCCATATAAAATCAAAGCAATTAACCCATCAAAGAAAATCTATATTTATAATTTAATGACTATAAATGAGAAAATTCATATCCTGTATTAAATAAATCTGACACAATCTATTTCTTCTTTTTAAAAGCCATCCCTCCCCCATTCTCCAATATACAAAATGGCATTCTTGTTGTTGTTAAGTACCATCAAGGTGACTTTGACTTATGGTGGCCCTACGAATAAGAGATTTCTGAAAGATCCTATTATTAAGAATTCTGCTCAGATTTTCTAACTGAGGGCCATAGCTTTCCATCTGTCAAGTGATCCTTCTCTTTTCCTATTGCCTTCAACTTTTATCAGCATTACTGCCTTTCCAGTGAGTCATGGTTTTTCATAATATGCCCAAAGTTCTATAGTCTCACTTCACTCATTTTAATTTTTAGAATCATAGAGTTGGAAGAGACCACAAGGGCCACCCAGTCCAACTGAACTTTATTGGAAGTTCAGGATTCATTTGCTATTGAACCTATTTGTTTGACTCTCTGGTGGTCCATTGTATCCATAAGATTCCCCTCACACCAAATACCCTTAAGTCAGCTTTGGCTCAAATCTTACAACCACTGGTATGATAGTGGCAGTTTACAGAATGGTCATTAAACTTGGATCTTCCAGAATACTATATAATTTGGGAATGTGTATCCATCTTAAAGAGTAGAATTTGAGTAAGATGTATTAAACCATCTGCTTTCCGATCAATGACTTAATTTTCAGATTCCAGAAACTGTCCCCAAATGTTATGTTTCACCTCACCATTTATATAGTTATTTAAATACATATATCCTGCCCTATATCCAAAGATCTCAGTGTAGCGTAAATAAAGCCAGTTGACAATAAACATAACAATAATTTTAAAGCCTAAAATATATTGATCACTTAATATATATTAATCATTTATCACTTAAAACTAAGCAATTTAAAACCAGATAAAACAATTCAAAATAACGCCAACCATAACAAATGTGGAAATAGGATAAAATCAGTTAGGCCCTGTACACTTTACTAAAATGCCATGTTTTGATTTGGCATAAGTATAACATCAGTGTTGCTGCCAATCAGGCCTCTGAGAGGGATATTCTGTAACTGAGGTGCCACAGCAAAGAAGGGACCAAAGGTAGGAGAAAAATAATTGAAGGGGAAGGATTGTGAGCAGGTAAGGAACTGCTGGAGGAGGCTTCAGCATTCCTTATCCTTGCCTTCTTTGCTTTAAATCAGAAAAAAAACATATAACTGAATGTGGTAGACTGATTGGTAATTAAAAGGCATGGATCCATAGCCATCACATTTAATTTGACCTATCCACTTCATTGATATATCCCACAAGAATGATGGCTGAGTCCAACAAAACACATTGGCAGCAAATCTGTGAAGATCTTGCAATGGCCTACATAGTAATCTGGAGATAACTGAATTTTGACAAATGATTCCAAGATCAGTTGTCAAAAGCAAGGCAAAAGCAAAAACATCTGGTGGTAAAAGTAGCATCTAGACTCTTGAGAATAGGATGTGCAAAGTGCAGCCTTCTAGATATTGGTGGGCTGCCTCTCCCAGTATTCCTCATTATTGACAGTACCAGCTAGGGCTGATGCAAGCTGCATTCCAACATCTGGAGGACTACACTTTGCTCAACCCTGCCTTAGAAACACTACATGCTAAAGTTGATATATACAAGGAGGACAAAAGTTCAGGCATATTTAACACCATCAATAGAACAGGACAAATCATCAATGTATTTTGAAGGAGAAATACATTCATTTTCAAGTCAAAACAGACAATGAAGTAAAGCTCAGAACAGGAAAATATTTGGAACGTTCTTCTGTGTGCTTCATTCCAGTGAAGTATAAATGCATACATATATTTCTCACAACAATTTAGCTAAACAATTTTACTCTTTCAGGAGTTAGTGAGACCACTAATTGCTGTACTCAGTGAATTTAATTAGTGAAGGAGTATACTCAGTGAATTTAATTAGTGATTTCACTTGATGGATGACATCCTGTTTGTGATATACACAAATGTAAATCCAACTTATGCTTGGATATGTCTCTTGGGAGGAAAGGTTCATTGCAGATATTGGAATTCTCTTCCTCCCTTGCACAATGACCAAAGGTGCCTGTCAACCCACCTTCTTCATCTGCCCCCTCCATGGCTAGTGGCTAGTGGAGAGTGGGGGGACAACTATGAATCATCTGCCTATATGGCTTTAGCCACATGCATAATGGGGCCTTCTCATGATCCTTCAGAGGTTCTAGAAGATGACATTGTGATCACCCATTGGTCTCACCCATTCCCCACTGTCCACCAGCCACTAAATGGTCATGGAGGGCATGGGGGAAAGTTATTCCTGGGGGAGGGGGCAGGGAGTAACATTTCATAGTTCCACCATTTTGGGAATTTACAATACCTCTGATTCAGGATCTTGGCTGAAATCTCTCTCCTTCCTTTTTCTTACCTGTAAGGTTTAACTCCATTTCAAAATGGAATTTCATGACATGGAAGGATACGTATTAATGGGGTAAAATATTTAAAATATAATCTACTTAAAACAAGGTTTACATAGCATTGGAAGCCAGGTACTCGTATTGCCAGAAAGCCAAGTGTGATGTAATAGTTTGAGCGTTGGACTACAAATCTGGTGACCATGGTTTAAATTCTGGCTCAGCCATGGAAACCCACTGGGTGATCTTGGGCAAGTCACACTTTCTCAGCCTCAGAGCATGGAAATGGCAAACTTCTCTGAAGAAACTTGCCAAGAAAATCCTGTGATAGGTTTGCCTTAGGGTCACCATAAGATGGAAGTGACTTGAAGGCACACAACTACAACAACAGCAACAACAATTTTGTGAACAGACTTTTAAAACAAAGAGAAGCTCCTGGAAACACTTTTGCCAGAAGCCCTTTTTTTCACTGCCAAGGGATAGTGCCATTTTCTGCTACTTGGCAGAGTGCATATACTCACTAGGTTCTTAGATGGATAAATCCAGTAGTTACATCTAACCCCATTATTAGTCTTCATTCCAAGTGTGCAAACTTATAAATCCTTTTCTCTAGACCATATCTTCAAATTAAGCCATTAATATTTTAATTGTCAAGAATTCGCCCAAGTGAAACCTGGTAATTTTAGACTGAGGAAGGGCTAATAATTTGGTTACAGCAGGAGTGTGCTGCCTGCAGCCCTCTGTCTAATTTCAAAAGCCCTCTGAATGTCATCCATGGAGGTTCTGGCAAGACTGATCTGTTTCTCTACACCCACCAGCAGCTTGCTGGGAAGGAGGAAGAGAGAGATGGATAGAGGAGAAAAGATGTTTACATTTTGCCAAAGGAATGGGGAACAAAAAAGGGTGGAATAGAGAAAGGGAGAGGGAACCAAGGGTGGTGGTTGGCTTCCATTGCAGTGGGGCTGTGAATTTGCTCTGGGGTTTAGTCAGCAATCCAACATTCTAAATATCAACCCCATAAAAGATTCAGGACCTTGGACAGGTCCTTTAAAGCCGAGCTTCTCCAAGCTATCTGATGAGGCAGATCAGCCAGTGTGTCAGTGTGTCTGTGTATATTCCCTCAATGAATTTCATAGGGTTCTCTTAGGCAAAGAATATTCAGAGGTGGTTTGGGTGGTTCTTTCCTCTGAAATATAGCCTACAGCACCTGGTATTCAGTATTGGTTTCCCATCTAAGTACTAACCATGGCTAGCTATGCTTAGCTTCCAATATCACATGGGATCTGATGCCTTTGGGGTATTTAGGCCATGTTCCTGGGACCAGTAACATATTTCTGTCTTAGTATTATCACATTCCCATAATTTCCTCAAGAATCATCATGGAGTGGCAGTTGATGGCTTGCAGATAGACACTGGTCTGCAGGTCACTGCCTTAAGCACCACTTCCCTGAAGCTGAGACTGATGTGCAGAGCAAATTCACTGACCCACTGACATGGGGGGCCATCAGTCCATTGCTGGCAGATGTGCTTTGTGAAATGACTATAGAGAGATTGCCTTTGACAGAAAGAAGGTTCCTCACTCCCATCACAGAACCACAATTCACAGCATTCCCTGGGAAGACCAGAATGATTAAAGCAGTTTAAGTGCATAGTGTGGATATTGGGAATCAAAAGAATGTATCAAAGAAACAAATTATTGATAATTGTTTCCAATCTGTCCACCAGGAATGTACCCACACTACAGAACTGTAGCAGTTTGATAGACTCCTGAGAACTGTAGTGAGTTGAGTGAGTTCCTCAGCACTCTAGCCTGATTTCCTCAACTAACAAGTTATAGTTCTTTGGGGAAAAAGTCCAACTACCTTATGAAACTACAAATCCTAGGACAGAGCCATGTCAGTCAAAGTGGCATCAGACTACTTTATCTGCGTACTACCCCAGACTATTGTGCAATCAGTGTCCCTATTCACTTTGAAAATAGGTATCAATAATGGACTATTATGGCCTAGAAACTTGAATACTTGAAGATCCATGCTTTCATCAGTGCAGGTACTCCCTCCAGCAATACAAATTGCAACTATTCAAAACCATAGTTGTGCTAATCATTGTCATAACTCAGTGGTTTTCAAACTGTGCAGTGAAACCCCGGGGGGGGGGCACAAGAATTGTTCAGGGGGGGGCATGAGATTTGGAGAAATTGATCCTCCCCTCCTCTTCCTCTCCTCCTCCTCGTCCCAAACTTTTTTATGTCTAAAATTTATCCATGTTGAGTTTAATGTTGAATTTATTTAAATAAATCTGTTCTAATTTGAACAATGTAATTTCCTTCTAAAATATTAAAGAAATTTTACACAAATGAAAAATTTGTGTGGGGGGGGTGTGACATCCGCATGTAGATGTAAAGTGAGTCACAAGGGTAAAAAGTTTGAGAACCACTCCTGTAATTAATTCACCTCCTGGTAGCACAGCTTCTTGTCAATAAATATCTCTGTACATCAGTAGGCTTGTCCTCAGATGACAACTGCACAGTATGCCACTGGAGCCATATCTGAAGCTTGCCAGTTTATAGAACTTGGCAGAGCTCATGCTCGGCTGGCATATCGTTGAAGAAAGGTCACTTCTGTGCCATGATGAAGCAGCAGAAATTTAAAATCTACTAGACTTGGTCCCTGGGCTAATAGAAGCTGCCTATCACTTATTTAAATTCAGTATCTTTGCCTAAAGCTGTAAGGGTTTTTAAAATAGTTGTTCAGGAGATATCAGGAGTGGCCCCCCATTAGTTACAGATGTTAAATGCCACAATTTGTGGGTTCCTAAGAGGAGCCAACATGGCATAGTGGTTTGTCTGTTGGAATACAACTCCAACATTCGATTTCCAGCTCAGCCATAAAACCCATCGGTGTCCTTCGGCAAGTCATAGTCTCCCAGCCTCAGGGGGAGGGCAATGGCAAACCTCCTCAGAACAAATCTTGCCAAGAAAACCCCATGATAATTTCACCTTAGGGTTGCCATAAGTCAGAAACAACTTGAAGGGACATGCCATAACAACAACAGTCAGGTATTGTGAACAAGGTGGCCTAGGAGGCCAACTGTGTTGTGATAGGACATGCAGTTCCAAACCACAAAATTTCCTCAAAAGCTGTGCCGTTTCAAATACTTTCTTGTATTAGGGTGAAAAAGGAACATAATTTTTCATTCTTTGTGGTTGTTACATGTTACACAACTTATTTAAGTTGACTCCACTTTATAGCAACCATAGGCAAGTTTTATTCAAAGAAGATTTGGCATTGCTTTCCTCTGAATCTAAGAACCTTATCACAAGGGGGAAATCCTGTGCAGAAACGGGATTTAAAAGGTGGGGGAAATCTGCAAAAGTGGGTAAATTTTCACACACATTGCTTTTAAACTGTGCTTAACCCGAACGAAAAGTAGTCAAAAGCTGCTTCTTTTGACTTTCAGGATTTTCTGAAAGTAAAAAGAAGGGACTTTTGACTACTTTCCGTTCAGGTTAAGCACAGTTTAAAAGCAACATTGTCTGAAAATCTACCCGCTTTTGTGGGTTTGGGCCTATTTAAAACCCCATTTCTGCACAGGATTTCCCCTGTGTGATAAGGTCCTAAGAGAGTATGACATGCTCAGAATTATCCAGTGGGTTTCCATGGCTGACCAGGGATTGAAACCCTGGTTGTCTTGAGTCCTAATCCAACACAAACCACTGTACACACTGGCTCTCAAGCACTGTTTGATGTGGGAACACAATCTGTGAAGATTTCCATCCCTATTCCATACCAGTCAAGAGTGATGTAGAGAGGAATTAGCCTGGATAGAAGACAATACAACTTCTCTTGCCTTGGGTGTTTGGAGAGCTTAGGTTGCCACTAAGAGATATGACAGAGTTTATTTTCATGTCATAGGACGTTATCACACGGGGGCAAATCTGCTGGTTAATCCACACAAATCCCAAACAGAAACTGGATTTGTGCCTCGCATTTTCACACGACGTCGCACAGAAACTGGACAGAAAGTGGACAGAAACTTGTGTTAACTGAGATCTTTTGAAATTCGGTTGTTTGGAGGAAATGCAAATGCGAAATTAAGGTAATTTCGCATTTACCGTAATGTGAAAAGCAAATGCGCATTTGGGAGCATTTCCCTACTGTTCACATAGTTCCAGTGAGCATTCCTCTATCTGCGCATGTGCAAGAAGCTCATTTCTAGTACATTTACAGGCTTTTCTCACTTGTGTGTGAACGTTAAATGCACTTACTGTAATTTCGCAATTAAGGTAATTACGTGTGAAAGCCATTTGCGGAATCAAGGTTTATTTTCCGTTTATTTTCGGAATGCCTCATTTCCACTTTATTATCGCTTTCTGGCCCATGTGTGATAACGTCCATAGTGTCATATGTGGTCAAATGAGTTATGCAAATTTGTAAAACTCTAAAAAGCATCTGTATCCTCAAAAGCATAGGTTGTTGTTGTTCTCTCTCAACACTATCATATGTGATGTGTTGCAGCTCTTGTAATGCTACAAAACCTTTTTTGCTTAAAACTGGTTATTTCTACCTATATATTGATTCATTTCCTTATGCCTGGGCATTTTTAATGCTTCAAAAATCTGCAAAGTCTATTTGTCAAGCATACAAGAACATAAAATGTGAATATATGTACCAATGGCTAACATTAGCAGTCTCATTCCACTTTCAAGAGTCTGTTAATGTGCAAAACCTATGAAAACAGATGGCAGCAGTATGAGTGTATATACATGAATAATCCTGGTTCTTATGACATCACTTTCACTTGGGGGCCGAGCTCACCTGTCTCCATCTCTATATGGCTTCGGATGTGTGTTGCGTTGTTCTATGGGCACCAGTTCAGATTTGAATGCTCTCATGATTTAACACACCGTGCATGTAAGACCTAGAAAACACATTTGCATGGCTTATGCATCACTGCCTCAGGCCAAACAGGAGACATGTCTGAAGAATTATACTTCAATAGCATGTAGAATTACAACGATAAGTTTTTATATCCTGTTTGCATATGAAAGCCATAGGTATGTTTTCTGACCTAGCAATTTGGAAGCCTAAGAAGAAGTGTTTTATAAGGATCTCTGACCTAGAGCCATCAAAAAACAAACCCAGGACATTTTTTTAATCTCACTTTGTGCTGTCTCTTACATCTGTGCAGTTGTGTCAGAATATAATAGCATTCGCAGAACAGAAAAGAGCCATTGGTAATGATTATTTGGAGTTTGGGATTAACATTTTGATGCAAGTCATTGAAAATGGAATTTAGAGATTATGTCATATTGTGGGGATTATTTTCTTAAAATAGTCGTTCTTTCAGAGCAATCTGTGCTTTAAATGACACTGCAAAATACAAGCACTTTTAGTTCTTTATCTAGGTTAGTCAGAAGTTAGATTGCTATTGTATGTTTTAGTCCAGTCAATCATCATTAAGGTGGATTTTTGATGCTATAATGGCAGGAATAAAAACAAGGAGATTGAACTCCATGACAGCACTAAGAAGCTACTAAAAAATACCTCAGTGTGCATCAAGAATCAGAAAGCTGTCCTTGCTATGCTTTATAACAGTGCATATTATTATTACTAGTGTCTTTGCTAGAATCTGTAATTGTCTAGAAAACACCATAATTTCCCATGAGTATTCAGTTACACTGAGCACTTAGGAGTAGAGGAATGGCACACATCCGTCATGCTCCTGCAGCCTTCATTCAGACAAATCGAGCCACTGAAATGTATCCACTGGTGTCTTTTCACTACTGCACAGCTTTCACAGAAACATTGCATCTCTTAACAAATGTCAGATCCAAAATTTTGATACTGTTTTATCAAGTTATTGTGTAAACTGTTCCACCAGCCTTTTCACAAGCTGCCTTTCACAGACTCCACAAGCTGTTTGATAGGCCATTTTATATTTTGGTGCACAAGCAGTTCACCAGAAGTTGTTCCAGAAGTTTTTTCACATGTGATTGCACTGGTTGTTGTGACAAGGCAGTGTAAACACCCTTGTACAACTCACTCCAACTTCATTTGGATAGGTATTCCTTGCATGAATGCTACTTACTCTGCTAGCAGTTGCATAAGTGTTAATGGATCAACCCCACCACCAGACATTCTTTGCAACTGAATATATTGCAATATATTTATATATAAATCAACAAATCAATCCAGCCAGGGGGCGGGGGAGGGGGGAAGAAAGATAAGTACACAAACAAACCCATAACACTATTAGTAAATAGTTACTACAGCCCACTGTCTTTTTAAAATCCATTTGTCTTCCTTCTACTGTTGGCTCTTGGTGGTACCTCTCTCTCTTCTGCTCCTTATGGTGGCCAGCCAGTATTTCCTTATGCTGCTACATAACCACTGTGATCCTAAAGATATGGTGGCCTGTGGCCTGTTTCTTAATATGCAAAGAAACTGAAGAACATGTGCTGTTTCAGTGTTTATATTATAGAGATTTATATATTCATCTCATGTCAACCATATTGCACAAATGTCCAGGATGTTCAGGATAGTTTTATGTCTCCCTGCCGCTTTCAGTTACTAACCCACTTATAATAAATAAAATGGCCAAATTCTGTGCAGTAGTTATTAAAATTCATTTGGTGATTACTTGTACCACAGACTACAATAATGAACATCTAGATGGGTTTTGTAATCCTATGGGATATGTGTTTGATATAGTATTTTATATAACATAATAATGTGTATTATATTTATTTAGTGTCCATGGTTGTATTTAACAGGTTTTAATTGATTGTATTCTGCCCTTTTCATGCTGATCTATGGCTGTAATATAGATCTTTGAGCTTTCCATGCATTCATTTTTAACCCCGATCTCCCCAGGACAAGTTCAAACATCGCAGTTCTACCATGCACCCATAGCTTCACAAGAATGAATTCTATGGTCTAGTGCTTCTTAAGCTATCTGATGTGGGGGACTAGCTTTCTTTTTTTTCTTTTTTTCTTTGTTTCGGTGATTTGCCAAGGATTGATAGCATATTTGGCCCATTTGCTTCAACTATTTCTCTTTTTCCTGGAAACTCTCCATGGACCAGCAGCTGATGGCTCATGGTTGGCACTGGTTCAGGGACTATTACTTCATGTAGTGCTATTCTAATCTACTGAACAAGCACAAATATGACACAAAGGAAGCAGTTAAAGGTGGAAATCAGGGACACAAGCCTCTCTTTGTCCAACTATCTGCATTATGCAAATAGATCAATGATAAACATACTGTATTACATATTTACATCACCTATGTGCATAAGTGTCGCATCAAAAGGAAACATTAAAGCTATGTCTGGAATTTTGTCCTTATTTATATTATTCATCACAGCAATCATGTATGTGTTGCATGTAGAACATAATACAAAAACTTTGATGACCCATAGATTTATTGGGAAGTTAGAAGCTCTTAAAAGATGATATGCAGCACCCTAGGTTAGTAAGTCAGGTTTGGATAGCCAAATTGAAATTTTAATTGGGTAACAGCCACCTTGAATCCCATTTTGGGAGAAAGGTGGGATATACCAATAACTATATAAATAAACAGACAATATTTCATTTGAAGATGTTCGAAAACATAGCTATCAAAGGGATGTGGGGACATTTACATAGAGAAATAGTTTTTGATCTTTCATTGATATCCATCTATTATCTCTCTGTATCTCTATCTACATATGTAAAACCATACAGTCTTATATCTGTGGGATGCTATAGCTATTATTTCTGTACGTGTCTATATCTACATGTGCAACCATCCAACTGACTTCCAGATTAATCACAATATCTTGAATCCATGAACATAAGAAATCCTTCAGTTCATAGATGGGACTATAAATCATCTGAGGTTTACAGTACAGGAAGCAAAAGGAGAAATTTTCTTTGATTTCCCCATTCCCTTGCAGCCACCTGCGCCACCACCCACACTGCTCCAGAGAATCTCTCAGCCCACTGCAGCAGTTCTGCAGTATGAAGGAGGAATCAATAACAAAAATCTTCCTCTACTTTCACCAGCAGTAACTCATGGAAACTCTAGATGCAAACCAGTAATGAGGGCCATCTGAATGGGAAGAAGAAGCTAAAACTAAGGAATAACCAAATCCAAAGCTCTGCCCTCTTATATTGACAGAATAACTAGAGCAAGGATGCACAAGCTGCAGCCCAAAGGGGTGCTTGGACTGCATTAAAATCTACATTTAGCATCCCCAAAGCCTGAAACATTCTTCCTATGGGTTGCATGATCTCTACTTAGTTCCATCCCACAGCCATGCAGACATACAACATTGATTTCCAAATTATTTTTACATAGATTGCCCTTTTGCTAACAGTGCTCTTAGGGGTAGAAAGAGCTCTCTTTTCCATACCAGATGGCAAAAGAGTTATCTCTGAGATATGTGTGCAGACACCTATGCAGACCCCCAATCCTTCTGTGGCTTCTGGGAGTTGAGATCCAAAATGTGCAAGACCAAAGTTTGGGAACCACTGGTTTAAATTAACATAAAGAGTTTGAAAGGGAAGGAAGAAGTACATAGCCAAGGATGAAATTCTGACTGTATCACACTCAAAGCATTTAAAATTTTCATTATCCTTGCAGGCTTTCATGGTTAATAATTACTGGATTATGATTCCTAGTGAGCCTTGGTTTAGAGCAGGGGCCGGCAACCTATGGCCACGCACACTGCAGCCACCATTTTGATTTCCAGGAGTACTGCGCATGCGCAAATGAGTCGCACCCGCCATTTTGGAAATCAAAATGGTGGCTACAACATGCGCAGAGGTGGCTGTGGCCGCATGCGCAGTGGCAGCGGTGGTGGCAGTGGCAGCGGTGGCAGCAGCAGCACGCGCGGGGGGGGTTGTGCGTGTGGCAGAGGGGGGTCTCACGCGTGCGTGAGCGTGCGCGCCGCCCTTCCCCCCTCTTAGCCCAGCAGAGGGGAGGACTTCGGAGGACCAGCCCCCGGCTCAAAAAGGTTGCCTACCCCTGGTTTAGAGCTTGCTACTCAGTACAAGCAAGAACTGAGAATGAAGGAGTTGGCCCAGGCACTGGGGACAGGCACTGTCCCTAACTTTACCTCTCGCACGTTGTTTAGAACATGTAGACAACATTAGTTAGGGATGTAAATCCCTGACAATAAGCCACTTTGAGTCACATATTGGGAGAAATGCAGGAGTATAAATTGAATATATAAACCAAATAAATACATCTTCACATGTGAGAATGAATAACTGAAGCAGTTTTCTCCCCAATGGAGAAAAATGAATATTCCTCTGCAGTATTCTCCCTGTATTCTTTCTACATCTCAAAGTGTTGTGGAGGAATTAGTTTGTAGGGTAGACCAAAACAAATTGGTCTTTTTGGTAGTTTTCTGCATGGGACACTCATTTTTATATGCAGAAAACTGAGTTTTTTCTGCAGACAGTAATTTTTCTGCAGAGTAATTCCTCCACAATACTAAAGGATATTCAAATACCAGGAGAAATTTTTGCAAAATTCTTACTGATCTATTCTTCTTCCTATTTGTCAACCTGTTTTTTGATCCAGGAATTAATAATTACAAATATTCTTTCCATCCCTAGCTTAGCCTACATCTAATAAATACCAGACACAGGGACAAGCAACAAGAGAGGGAGCATTGTGTTCAGATCAAGCTTTTGTAGTTCTCAGAGGCATCTAACTATTCCTCCCTGGAAACAGAATGGACAGTCCTCAGATATACACAGTTCTGTATTTTTTAAAAAAGAAATTGAGGAATCAGTAAATTTGAAGAAACATTCTTCATTCCTTTTCTCATAATAGTCCAGGGATTGTGAATTAGATTGATTTGTTTTAAAATGGGGGGGGGGGGACACAAATTATCCTTACTGTAAGATCTTATTTTACTCTTATAATTTTTTGAGATAGCCTGCATGTCTTATTGTATTAGAGGGAAGTTTGATACTTCAGTGAAGAGAAAACCCAGAATCACAGTCCTTTCAAGCTTAGTGCTTTTGTGATATGGTTGGCTAAAATATAAATACGGTAAATAATGTATCAGCCATATAGGATAGCTAAGCACACTTAATTTTTAAAAATTCCATCTGGATCCAAATAACTAGCAGTCTATACATTTCTCTTCTCAGCCACATTGAAAGGAGTACAAGAGACTTTAGGCCTAAGCAGACTGCCAGAAATAGTGCACTTTAAATTGAGGCACTGCCCTGGCTCAGTGCTAGGGAATCATGAAAATTGTATTTTTTTTCTGAGCCATTGAGCCTTCTCTGTCAGAGAGCTCTGGTGCCACAATAAATTACAGTTCCCATGATTCCCTAGCACTGAGCCAGGGCAGTTAAAGTGAACTCAATTTGCACTATTTCTGGCAGTCTGCTTAGGCCCTTTGCTTTTTTCTGTTGGAAAATAAATGTCACTATTACAATTCCATTTTAGCCAACTGCTAGCATTAGCTCTGCAAAACTGACCCATTAACTCGATGTCAGAAGTGACCATAATGATGACGAGTCTACAAATAGGTTTTCTGTTGCTTATTCAAGGAGATTACATAAATGAAAATACTGTTAACCTACCCATTTCAGGCCTTTCTGGCTGTTACACTCTTTTGGCATCAGAAAACCAGGTGAACAAACAATGTAGTTTGTGTCTTAACTTCTGCCTAAACAATAAATAATATAAAAGGAACACAAATAATTCAACATTATAAGGGTCACACATGCAAAAAGATTGTTCATCAATCCATTGGCCAGATTTTGTCTGTTCAGAATTGTGTGTGCACACCATGTGTGATTGCACTTGGGAGCTCACTGCTAAACCAAACTAAAGACTCTGATATAATAATAATAATAATAATAATAATAATAATAATAATAATAATAATAATAATATTTATTTATATCCCGCCCCTCTGCAGCGCAATCGGGGCGGCTTACAACATTAAAATTTACATAAAGATATGTTGATACAATGTAAAAACCTAAAAATCCCCAAACCCACCCGTCCCTTATTCTCCCATTCAAGGTCAAACTCTGCATAGGTTACACTGTCCAGTGTAAAAGGGCTATAGAGAATATTAGGCACTGTGATAGTGGATATGTTTACAGTGGCTAGCTGGTTGTGCCTACGATACCAACAATGGCTAGGCAGGCAGTGTATGTGTTTTGCCAATTCCTTCCTCTGAAATATAGCCTACCTGGTCTTCATTGACAGTCTCCCATCCAAGTACTAACTGATCCTGCTTAGCTTCCAAGATCAGACAGGATCCAGTGCCTTTATGCTAATTAGGCCCTAGGCAGGCAGTAGCTGAGACCAAACATGATGCAAGTCAAAATGTGGATGTTAGACGATGCATCAGAACACAAGTTGGGAGGTGTGTTAATCTACCACTGGCTTGAAACCTGATGAGAGTTTTAGATTCTGGCATGGAAAAGGGCTCTTGGTCCCACCTGAAAGGAAAAGATTGGCTTTTTATTTATATATCTTTTTGTCCCACCCTTCATGCAAGGGGGCTAACAATGAAGCAGTCCAGTTCTGAGTGAAGTCCCTCGGTGGCATTAGAATAGGGGCCAGCAACCTACGGCCGCGGGGCTGGTTCTGGCCCAGGTCACTAGATTCACTGGCCCAGGCAGACCCGTCGCCGCTGCTGCTGCCGCCACTGCATGCTACCACGCGCCGCCACCACCTCGCATTTTGCCATCCGTGCGGCTGCACACACCGCGATCACCATTTTGATTTTCAAAATGGTGACCGTGATGCGTTTGCGCATGTGCAGTATTCCTGCGCATGTGAAAATGAGTCACGGTCGCCATTTTGATTTTCATTCCCCCCTCCCTTGGCCCAGAGGAGACCTGGACTTCGAGGTACCGGCCCAGGTCTCCAAAAGGTTGCCTACCCCTGCATTAGAAGATAACCTCATGTACCTGCTTCCTTCTTTCCCTTGCCCCTCTGATACTCTGAGATGAGAAACTAGGGTTGTGAAGTAAGGGGAAAAGGGGGAAAGCCCCAATGCAGGAATGAGAAGAGAAAAACACTGCAGTATACAAAATTATCATTTGTTTCAGTTAAAATTTCAGCAGGTCAAACAAAGCAATCCATGTGTCCTACTGAAGCCTACTAGCTGATCTTGAGCAAATCCTATTCTCTCATCCTTACAGGAAAGCAATAGCAAACCCAGACTGATGATAAATTGTGGTGCAAAACTCCTATGAGGGAACTACCATAGGACTAGTTCACAGAGACTAATCTGGGCTGGGATTGCCTTGCCCTGGTTAAAATGTTTCTCAGTCTGTAGCAACTGAAGTAGAAGGGAGGGAGAAAAACTGGGACATTTTAAAATTAGCTGAAAAAGTTGGATCACTGAGGATAAATCAAGATTGTCCCTGCTAAATTGGGACAGGTTGGAGGCTATGGTGTAGTGGGAGGCATTTCAATTAAGGGAGGAAAGCTTCATGGTTTCTTTTTCTTTAACAAGGAGAAAGCATCTGACAGTGAAAGTGAAAGCAAGCCTTTTTTCCGCTGTGTGCAGTACATCAAATAAGATGGCATCTCATACATTTCCAAGGATAGCTTGCAAAGTTCCTTTTAGAAGGTTCTTTTGATATTTCAGGCCTCTAACCAAGGTTGTTTTACCTTGTAGTTTAAAATAAATATTTGCTTTTCCATTTCTCAAGTATTACCTTTTAATTACTTTAAAAAAACGTATAACAATGCATGAGGCACAGCATGAGACAGCACCTAAACATGTAATTGTCCTCCTCTATCATTTAGTGATGGCACACACCTTGAAGCAAAAGCAACTTTTACTGTTACATTACATTGCCAAAGGAGCAACAATGTTCTTCATCAGGTTACAGCAATAACGTAATTTAGTTATGCCTTCATGATGGTGAAGGGAATAATACAAGCAATGTTTTATTTGCAGCTATCAGAACAAAATGGCTAAGTTCTTCTAGGAGCTGTAGTCCAAAAAAGTAACTTTTCTAACTGTGGTACTTGTTACCCCCAGCTGTGTATTACCCAATATAACTCATGCAATGTGTCCTTTGACCCTGAGTTTGCAATTCATACTACTAAAGGCAAAAAATAAGCTTTAGGCCAACATCATGTTTGATGCAAACTTGACCATGCCTAGTGTATCCAAAAAATCACTTAACCTTCAAACTTTGTGAGACTGCCTTTGTCAGTGGAGTCACTGAGAGATCAATGTAAATAAAATTAGGGTATGTTAAAGGAAATCTGACCCTCATGTGGCCTGTATTTCATGCTCCAATGAATTTGGCTCACTTATTTTTTCCTCTTGTGTTGTCTCTCACAAAGCATAAAATGAAATTAGATTCAGGGTCAGGAGCTAAGATACAAACTTGAAAACTTACCCAAACATAAAAGTGTATCCCTCTATGTCTGCAGTCAGTAAGAATGAGGATATGAAATAATCAACTAATAAATTAATTCAAAAGCAAAACCCAGGGCCTGCAAATATACTTTTTTTTAAAGAGACCACTACCATTTCTCATTATTCAATTTTGATTTCTGCAAAGAGGAATGACTTAAAAATCAGGAAATTATTTAAAATTTCTGGGGGGAAAGACTCAAATTGTCTAGAAAAGGAGCCAAAAAAGTAATGAGAACACTTATCAATGAGTAAACATTTAATAAGTAAATTAATTCATTGCAAAAAAGTAACTATACGGGGGTTGCAGACTGCCAGAAATAGTGCAAATTGAGTCCACTTTTAGGGTTAGGGTTAGTGCTAGGGAATCATGGGAATTTTTATTTTTCTGAGACATTGAGCCTTCTCTGTCAGAGAGCTCTGGTGCCACAATAAAATACAGTTCCCATGATTCCCTAGCATTAACCCTAACCCTAAAAGTGGACTCAATTTGCACTATTTCTGGCAGTCTGCAACCCCCCTCTGTTATTAGTCTTTGCATTTACTTGTATTGCATTACTTCCAAGGTCTGACAGAACCCACAAAGAACCAATACATTATTTGCCACAATGTTATTATTTATACTTTATTAAGATCTGTAAAAAAAAGAAAAGATTAAAAACCCAAACTAATATATTTTTATGTAATATTTATTTATTCATTTATTCAATAACCTGCCTTCCCCACCCCCTCAAAAAAGAGCACAAGGTAAAAACTTAATTGGATTTATGTCCTGTCTTTCTCCCAAAATGGGATTCATTAAATGGTTATTAGAGTCTAGTTTTTGCCATGGCATACCTTATGGATATATCTGTTATTAAGAGGTTGTGTTGTATAATTACAATGTTAGTCATACTCTTGGCTGCCACAATTTCAACATCCAAGCAGGATTGGACTGTCTTCTGTGGCCTTCCAAGCTTTGTTGGACTCTTGTCTCCAACACCAGTTCTAACCAACACAGCTAATGGTAAAGGTAGTGCATCTTGCTTTATCTCCATGGTGAAAACCTGATGAGAGACAGTCACTGCCAAAGTAGACATTTGATTTGAACTATGAGAAAAGCAGCCATTGGCAGACTGGGTTTTGATTTTCACTAGGTTGTTTGTTTGTTTTTAAATCTATCTGTCCACAGGCTAATCCTCATATCATTTTTCAGACACACTGAGAAAGAGAGGATTACTGCTAAAATTGTTTAAAAGAATAACACATAATTTCCCATCCCATTTATTACATGGGTTGTAATCCAATATCCCCTCAGTGTAGCATAATATTCACGTGAGGCTACAGTGCACCAGGGCTACGCAACCCCTATGCTGAATAGCATGGGTGCCATGCAATGTGCAGTGTGAAATAAGCAGTGTGCAATGCACAACCACAATGTACAGTATGCAACCACAGTGCTCAGTGCATAACTGCAGAGCACAATGTTGATGTATGTGCAACTCTGTATGAGCAATGCTGCTGCTGCTGCTGTCATCAGAGTATATCAATTGCGCTATGACAAATAATTCTCCCCACATTCATAAAACACAACTTAAACTTGCATATAATACTAACAAAATGTCAGTCATAGTGTGTGTCAGAACTTGCCCACTCTCTTCAGTTCAGCAAACTGGTCTTCTGTATATTAACAGCAAAACTTTATTTGAATAACCAAAGAAGTTAACAGCTTGACTTCTGCAGACAGAACTACCATAATCCCTAATGACAAGCATATAGACTAAACTAATGCATCCCCTATAACTTCAGGCTTTTCCCCACATTCCTTAGATAGACATGACATGGTAGGAAATGCCTTTCACACTGTCAGAAAATATTCATTTTGCAGAATCAGTTTTCACTGAAATTAAATACGAGGGGATGTTGTAAAGCTTTAATTATCACCTTTTTAAAAATTGACAGAAGGCTTGTTTTGATTTGTAGTTCTTAACCTATATCTATGTAGTCACCATCCAGATTTACACATTTTTCCCAGTGTTTCTTGACCCTCCGAATACCATTATTATAGATGTCTGCAGATTGATCCTTACAAAGATTTTACATTTTAGTCACTTCTGGCACAATCTGTCACAAAAATATGAGCTAATTTTATCCACATCATGCACTTAAGGACCAATGATTATACTGACAAAATTTCATCAATATACCATAATAACTTCTGGGTGATAATTTTACAATACCCCTCGTAAGGTGCAATCTTCAGACTTCTGCAATATCAGGTATTCAGTGGGTCAAGAAACACTGGGGAAAATGTGTAAATCTGGATGGTGACTACATAGAAATATGTTAACAGCTACAAATCAAAACAAATTTTCTGTCAAACTTTTTTAAAGGTGATAATTAAAACTTTACAATACCCCCTCATAGTCTGTAAACTAAGAAGGGAGAGACTAAATACCCTAAAGGCATCAGATTCTGTCTGATCTTGCAATCAGTTCTGTAGGCTGTATTTCAGAACAAGGAACTGGCAAAACCACCTGTGAATATTCTTTCCCTAAGACAAACCCTATGAAAAATGCATGGGGTCGCTACAAGTTGACAGACAACTTGAAGACAGATACACACACACAAGCCAGGAAACTGCAAAAGTCCAAGATAACTAAAAAAAAGTCTTCTTTTTTTTCCATTTCAGCCTACAAGGAGAAGATGAAGGAGCTCTCCATGCTCTCTTTGATCTGTTCTTGTTTTTACCCGGAACCTCGCAACATAAACATATACACATATGACGGTAAGTAACATTCAGTGAATAACATTCTCTTTAGCAAGGGATTGTTTGGGCTACCCTTTCAGATGTCTTCTTTAGCTCTCAGATCTTCTAATTGATATTTTATTAGGAAATTTAACACTCTTTTCTCTCTATTAGATCATAAGTGCCCTATAATTTATCACCGCAAATGTTTGATCTTATTACTGTCCCAAAACAACTAATTCTCCCCAAATGGAATTTGTTTGTCTATATAATAATACAAAAACAGGTTTCCTTCATCTTGGCAACTCTCAGAGTGAAAAGCAAGCTTTTAAATTATTTTAATTCATTGCAAATACTTCCGTATACTAATTATAAATTATAGTTTCATCATACCAGAGCTTCCATATGATTATCTTCCAGTTCAGCACATGCCCATTCAGAATATGGAAAAGTTACTTTTTTGGACTGTAATTCCATATTCTTTCCAGTTTCCTCCCCTCATTACATATGATCTAATGTTGCTGTTACAGTTCCATTATTGACCCATTTCTGCCTCCAACGTTTGGTGTAGATATTTTGACTTTACCTCTACAGATATGGAAGTTAAACATATCAACAAACGAGCCTCTGGCCAAGCTTTCGAACTGATCTTAAAGCCACCCTCTCCAGTCTCAGAAGCACCACGAACTTTAGCCTCTCCAAAGAAGAAAGATTTATCCCTTGAGGAGATCCAGAAAAAGCTGGAAGCTGCAGAGGAAAGAAGAAAGGTATTTAACCACTTACTTTAGGAGCAAAGCCAGTAAGAATGGGGGAAAGCCAACACTATTAGCTTCAAAAATTGTTATGTATGTGTTACAAGCTCTACATTTCCTATTCTATTAACTATATGTTAGAAAAGATAAAATTCTCTATGTTTTCCTGAATTTGCAATGTTGTTAATGGGGACTCCATTAAAATTTGGACTCAACCCCAGAGCAGATTTGCCAGCTCACAACATGGAAGCCACCATCACTGGACACCTCTTTCCTACTCTGGCAAAGAACGTAAACTGTTAGTCTTCATACTCTCATTTCAGTCATACTTTTCATATTCTTCAGCTCCTTACCAACAATTACTTAGGGCCTCTGCAGACGGGCAGCCCTGAGAAGCCGCGGATTGGGGCCAAGGCTGCCACACTCCTCAGCCCTGATCCATTCTTTTTTCTGTCCTTGGAAGGAGTGCTAAAATAGTGCTCCTTCCGCAAGGTGCGGAAAGGGCGCTGCAAGAGGCATTGCACGCCTCTTTGGCGTCTCTTCCAGCTCAGTGTGTCTGGACACTGAGCTGGAAGGACATAATCGGAGTGCCCATCATGTGCAATGACTGCCGCTCCAATTACATCCTCAGGAAGAGGTTGAGGCGCCCAGCGTGAGGTTGCTCCTCCCCTTCCTTGCTTCCAAGACGGCGCAAAGTGCTGTCTGCAAAGGGGGTTAGATATTATGCTGGTGCATTATGCTGGCCTACTTACACTGTGGCAGGAGGGAAAAGGTCATGGACAGAATGGCCATAAAGTAAAGCATAGCAGAAACAAGCTTCTCAAATCTGATAGATTTTGTCTGCCTTTCCTCACCACCACCTGGGAAAAGTACATCCATTACCATAATGCACCAACAGAATTCTGTCCACTCGAAATTAAATATTAGTGTATAGGTAGGTTCTGGAAAATAATTAATAATGGTAAAAATTAGCCATACTCAGTTAGTTCAGACAAAATGATAAGCTGTGTTTAATCAAAAAATATGCCACAGGAGGAAAAGGAATGAGAGGAGCAGGCAAGCCAAGCTTAACCAAACCTGTATCAGCTCACAATTATTTTGCATTTTTATCCTGCTCACAACATGATTAAAAGCATATACATTACAGATATACTATGTCAGTCATGGCAAACCCATAGCACACGTGCCAGAGAGGGCACACGGAGCCTTCTCTGTGGGCAAGCATGCTTTTGCCCCCAGCAGAGTTTGCCATTCTACCCACACAAAGGCTTTTTATTACAAGGTAAATAAATAAGCAGCCATTGCTTGGTAGAGCAGCTACTGGTGGTGGGCTTCCAGGCCTCACTCCATTGGCTGGTGGAGTTGTGTTTTCCTGCTCTCATGCTCCCACCACCATTCCAGCTTGAGTCTTCGAGCAGCGAGGAGCTTCTTGGAAGCACGGCATTCCAGAAAGCTTGGATAGGGCCCTAGGTGAGGAGGAGGAGGAGGCGGGAGGAGGATGGAAGCAGTGGCTGTGGGGATGGAGGAGGGAGGGGAAAAGCAGGAGAGAAGCGGCAGCAGTGCAGCGGTGGTGATAGAGGAGGAGGAAGGAAGGAAGAGGAAAAGCAGGAGAGGAGTGGTGATGGCACAGAGGTGGGGATAGAGGAGGAGGGGGGGAAGCGGCAGTGGCAGTGATAGAGGAGGAGCAGCAGCAGCAGCAGCAGCACAGTGGCAGCAACAGAAGCAGAGGAGGAAGAGGAAGGAAGAGGAAGAGCAGGAGGGAAGCAGTAGTGGCAGAGATAGAGGAAGAAGAAGAGGAGGAGGAGGGATACCCGCTTTCCTTCCTGAGGAGCCCATTACTTCCAAACGTCCCCGTTCTCATCCCTCTGAGTTCAGTTTTGGTGCTCAGGAGGGAACCTCTTTTCAGCAACCCCCATGAAGCAAAATTCTGATTTCCTCAAAACAGTTGAGGCTTCTCCTCTCCTGGCAACGTCTCCAAAGCAGGGGGCAAAGCTCGAGAGTGCCATCATGGATAAGGAAGAAGCGCTGTGAGCTCCCTCCTGCCTTGTGTACTTCTGCATACATACTTCTAGGATCAGTTGTTTGTCAAGAAAAGAGAGGGAGTGCGCGCTGTCCCCAAAAACCCTGCCTCCAGAAACCCCTAAAAGCCCCATCCCCAGAAGTCCACACACACACACACACACACACACACACACACCCATGGAAGTCTTGCCCCCCACACTGGGTAACACCTGGTGGGGGAATGCCACTGAGTTTAGGCACTTGGTTTGCCATCACTGCACTATGTTATAATGTTAAAATACACTGCACTATGTTATAATGTTAAAATACAATTAAAAGGATGTGGGTGTATAGGTAGGTTCTGGAAAACAGACAACAGGTAAAAACAATCTTAAAACACATTAGGGAAACAAAAGATAAAGTACAGCATCCTCCCATTAAAAGCCCCTTTCTCAGCAGCCAGTCATTTCCCAACAATCTGCTTGATTAAAAACAGTCTTTGCTTGCTATAAAGTACAACTGATATCATCCCTATAATTACTGCTTTGGCAAACAGTAAGAAAAGAAGAAGGCAGATGGATTGATTCAATCAAGGATGCCACAGCCCTGAGCTTGCAAGACCTGGGTAGAGCTGATGATGACTGGGCTTGCTGGATGTCTCTCACTCATAGGGTTGCCATAAGTTGAAGCTGATTTAACAGCTGATAACAACAACAAAATTGTATCAGTTCTTTGACCTCTGATGTGTTCATATAATATGTAGTCTTTTGTCACTCAATAAATCCCATCTCTAGGATGGCATAATATTTTTGGGTTTTGTCCTTCTTTGTAGAGTTGATCCCATGTTGAGGCCATGCCAGTTAAACACAATGATCTGCACACTGGCATAGCATTCTGCCACCTCTCTCAATTTTCAGGCATCATAGTCAAAATAATTCCTCCAGATCCAAAAGCACAGTGGCCAAAGGAATGTGTGTGTTACTTCTAGAGAATGAATAACAGAATTAATAAGATGATATCTGTCTAATAACAGAGCTCCAAATATTAGCTAACCAGTACCAGCTTCCAGGGTCTTAAAACCTAAGATCAAGTTGCACAGTAAAATCTTCTGTAATCAGGATATTAATATGAAAATTAGATTCCAAAGGGAGGCATATTCCTAATAGTTTTAGGATTATGGCACAGAAATTAGATGTGATTCTGCTAATGGCTAATGGCTAATGGCTTTGCAATTGTGTGAAATATAATTGGGCAAGTCCCTGCTGTTTAACATCCCATTGAATGGAGGATAATTATCACTCTTTTAAAAATTTGTGCTGTCAGCTATTCATGAATCTTGTACTAGTTAATGTCAT
Source organism: Phrynosoma platyrhinos (assembly GCA_020142125.1). NCBI lineage: Eukaryota > Metazoa > Chordata > Lepidosauria > Squamata > Phrynosomatidae > Phrynosoma > Phrynosoma platyrhinos. The sequence goes on along the minus strand of CM034706.1, from coordinate 39,536,035 downwards.
TTACCAGAATGATTCTGTGAAAAAGAGACTCCCACACCACACAGTCATAGCGAAAAGTCTTCCTTGATACAGGAAATGGGCAGCTTCTCCCCATTCTCCTTGTATGGTCTGTGAATGCTAAATGCTAAACAAAACAAGACATTAAAACAAAAAGCCATCAGTGGTACCTTTATTAGCCAACCAAAATGCACAATATACTTGTTGCAACCTTGAATTTGCTAAATGGCCAACACAGCTACCCCTGAATGAAAACATTA
>CM034706.1:39523470-39535761 GCA_020142125.1 Phrynosoma platyrhinos | reverse complement strand
TGTAACTGCAAGTACCTCCGTTTTGTCTGGATTCAATTTCAATCTATTAAAACAAGGCAGTGTAGGGAATGCAGGAAGTCTGCCTCCTCCTTAACAGCAAGTTTAAACTATTAGAAGAGTCCTCCACATTGATCTCCTTTTCGTCTAGGTTCAAGGATCCCAAAATGATAAAGTGAAAGATGTGTAAGGTCTTTCCCAGTGGCACAGAAATCCCAAAATGATAAAGTGAAAGATGTGTAAGGTCTTTCCCAGTGGCACAGAAATCATCTATGGTCATTCTGTTTGTTTTCTTAATGTTCAGCTGTAACCCTACTTTTGCACTGACTTCTTTATTTTTCATTAGTAGCCATTCCAGGTCTTTGTTATTTTCTGCTGGTAATATGCTGTCATCTTTATACTTAAAATGTTGGTGTTCCTTCCCCCAATTTTACTTCATGTCTACTTTTAGTTTATTATGATCTGTGTATAACTTAAACATATGAGGTGATAACATTGTCTAACCACCACCACCCCTCCCCATGTGAACTGGAAACCATTCCATTTCTCTGTATTCTCTCCTAATAGTGGCTTTTTGTCCAGAATACAGGCTTATACCTTAGGATAATCAAATGTTCTGGTGCACCCATTTTTTTTAGTGATCCATAGTTTTGCATGATCTACACAATCAAAGGCTTTGCTATGATCTGTTAAACACAGATTGATATTCTTGTTCTACTATTATTATTATTATCACTATACCAGTATAAATATACTGGAGTAGGCAATGGCAGGAGGAAGGAAAAGAGTACAAGTACAGCAGCCATGAAGGAACAAAATACTGGAAGAATAGGCTGATTGGAGCTGGCAGATTTTTTAATTATTATTCCTATGGTAGTCTCAACTAGACTAGACCTATTAAAATAAAGATATTTACATTAATGCTGATTCTCTATTCAGCAACACCAGTGAGCAGGAGGAGACAAAATGGGGGCATTGCCCCCAAAAAGGAATTCTGCCCTCCCATAAATACTGTCTTCCAAACCTCTAGCATTACGTTAACTTAAAATTTCAGTTAAGAATTTAGTACAGTTAGGCATCCAAATAAAAAGGGCAGGCAACATGATAAATTGAATGTGAACACAGCAAACAGAACAGTTTTAGCTGTGAGCAATTTTTAAAAAGTTCATGGGGGTAAGTCAGAATTCATATTTGGAAGGCAATATCCTTACTCCCTATTATCTCAGAGGATAGTGGATTCTCCTTTGGAAGAGATGTGATTACTGTCTCTCAAGAGTACCGTATATACTTTACTGTAAGTTGACTTCATGTATAAGTTGAGGGCCGGTTTGGGGGCCAAAATTATGGATTTTGATAGGACTCATGAATAAGTCAAGGGTAAAACTTAGGGGTATATAACAAAGTATCTAAAGGATGAAGCAAAGAAAACAGAGCCAAAGAATTTACAAACTTCCAGCAGGCATAACTGTTCATACTAAAGGTTGGATGGATGAGAGAATGGGGGGAGGGAGGGTCAGTGCTTCCAGGAGAGATTATACTCTTGCCTTTCACCAGAAATAAATAAGAGGTAAAGTGTAGTACTTACATTGACCCATGGATAAGTCGACTCAGGTTTTTTTGGGTCACTTTTTTGAGTAAAACTTCTAGACTTGAGTATATACAATACTTTTGACAGTCGAGCTTATCGCACCACACTCTTAAAATGGGGCTAGGTTGCTTTAACTGCTCTGACTGGCTCCTGTTGTATTTTGGGGTTTGTAGTTCAGTGAGGCTTAAAGGCTCTCTGGCTGAATATTCTAAATGCCCCTTCCTAAACTACAAGTTTCAGAAGGCAACAGGAGGCATCCAGAGCAGTTAAAACCATGTAGCCCCATTTTAAGTGTGTAGAGTGATAGTGTCCTTAGTGTCTTGCATGGCAGGGTTGGAACAGATGGCCCTTGTCATCCTTTCCAACCTATGATTCCAGGGTTCTATTATTTTCGTCTACCACTACCACCCCAGCTACACCTCTGGGCATCCCTGGTCTGCACTGGTTCCAATCACTTGAGTTATACTGAAAGCCATTTAAATTATGTTCTTTAGAACTTGCCTAAATGCTTTTTAAACTGATCACATCTCTGGATCTTTTTTATATCCATCCCCCATAGTCCCAGGAGGCCCAGGTGCTGAAACAACTGGCAGAAAAGAGGGAACATGAACGAGAAGTTCTTCAGAAGGCTTTGGAGGAGAACAATAACTTCAGCAAAATGGCAGAGGAAAAACTGATACTGAAAATGGAACAGATCAAAGAAAACCGTGAAGCTAACCTCGCTGCTCTTATTGAACGCCTTCAAGAGAAGGTAACCAAGTTGAGACAGGGTGAAGGAGGATGGGGACAAAAGGGAGAGAGAGAGATGAAGGAGTTCAGAAATAGGCTACCTCTGCAGGTCTGGGAGCCATTTTTGCCCTCTTGTGGACTTTGTCTGTCCACCTCTAAAAACTGATCAAATTGGGAAAAAGGTTTACCTCAAAAATGGCCATAACCCTGGAACTACTGGAGGTGTATTGTCATGTTCATGTAACTCAGGTCCCCGTGGGTTGTTTTTGGCCAGAAAATGTTGTTTGGGGGGGGGGGAGTCTTCTCCTACACCTGGCCTGAGAAAGGGAAATTACATGTAAATGGCAAATAGTGCACACAGAGGCTTTATTGGGTGCCTTTGACATTTTGGAAATATTTTTTTCTCTATGTTTGGAGAGGGGTCCACATAGCACATGTGTCTCATGGGCCACCCATCCCCAGTGTAATTTGCATTTAGATGTGCATACCTAAGTACAAAGGGAAAAGTGAGCATCATACAAAGATACCCAAGCCTTGGGGAAATGTCCACTCCCCTATTTGCCCAAACAATGGTTTAAAAGAGATCCAAGGTGATGGACATGTACTCAGCTTCAGAACATGCTCCCATCTGCCCTCCTGGAAGTAATTTTGGATGATTCAAAAAGTCATAACCTTCTTTTAGATGGGCCCCCAAAATGGCAAGCCTCTGAAGATTTTGCATGATATGGAAGAAGGATTGGGACCCACCCCAATCCTACCCAATTGTACCCATCTACCATCTGGATCAGAGCTTGGGAAATTCATTTTTTTACTATATTTCCCAGAATCCTTCGCCAACTTGGCCATTTCTAGAAGCATCAATCCAAAAGATTTTTTTTTTTCAAATTCTGCTCTGAGTTGCTGGATGTCTACAAACTTGATATGGGAAAAACCTTAGCCTTGTTCAGGCATTCTCCAGAACTCCTGAGGTCCCCAAGATTTGATGCAGTGAAGGAGAGGAATAAAGAGAGTTTTGTATTCCTATGTATATGGATTTGTCTGTCAACTTTTGTACATTTAGCATAAAGTCTGGAAAATTATTTCTGTGTACATTCAGGAGAAACTAAGGAGATTATCACATTGCCTTTTTGCCTATCTGGATATGGGCTGATACCAGGCTGGGAACATGTGCTATCACACAGCTCTGTCCCCAGATTGTTACCATCCCATCCCCAACCGGAACGTCTCCCATAACAAAAAAACAAGCGTTTTTACTTTAGGACAGGAGAAGGATGAGATGGTAACAATCTGGGCATGGAGCTGTGCAATAAGACACAGTCCCAGCACGGTCTCAGCCCATGATGCCCAGATTGGGAAAGGGCAGCTAGTGTGATAAACCTCTAAGTAAGCAGTGGCTAGGCTGACCAGATCATTCTAGGAGATGCAGTCTAAGCAACAACCTTCCCAAATTCTACCCTTTCTGTTTGAGGATACATGAAACCAAATATGCTTTTTTCCCCAGTTTTTGTTTTGCTGTGTTTTTCTGTAAAATGACAGGGATAATGTTAAATATATCTATTCTTGATTCTCCCCACCCCCACCCCACCCTACTCCACAGGAGAGGCATGCTGCAGAGGTCCGCCGAAACAAGGAGCTCCAGGTGGAACTGTCTGGCTGAGCCCAGCAGCAGAGAGAGTGGGATCAGTTCCCATCATTCCCCAAACTCCTCTGCCTATATTATTACAGATCATGAGATACTAGTATGGGAAATGTATGACATGGTTTAAAAAAAGGAATCAAGAACTCAATTAAAAACAAAACACAAAAAAATAAAACAATGCAGTCTTTGCAGAATGATTTGCTTGATGTTTAAAAATAAAACTTGGATCTTATTTTGTAAATACTTACATTTTTGTTAAAAAATACAAGTATTGCATTATGCAAGTTATTTCATAATCTTTACATGTCCTGTAACAGGCTTTTGATGTCGTCTCTCTTTCCGTTCAGTTAAATTTGTTAGAACTTTGCTATGAAGTTCCCTGCAGCAAAATCCAAACTGAGCGATATTCATTCCAACTAAACAACCAAGCCAGTAAGAAGGTCTATGGTGCTAAAGTCCAATCTTTGCATAATGTCCAAGAAATCTTTGCAAATCAATATACTTCCTTAAGATAATAAGCAAATTACAGGCATTGTGGCTTGACAGTGGTCTTGGAAATACAGCCTTAGAATATTAAGCAATCATAATTTATGGGTAGCTATGGTTCTATTCACTACCAAAAGAAAAAGAAAAAAGGATTGCATTTCGCTTCTGCTACATGTCCCTGGCGAAGACCCATTGAGTTCAGCTTGCATCCTGGTATGTGCATAGAGGATTTCCAGCTAAAGGCTTATTAAAAAGGATGCCTTACTAAACCCAGAGGGTCTTATTTCTCAGTAAATATACATAGTGTTGTTAATTGGTATTCAAAGTAAGCATTTCCTCTGCCTTCAAAAGAAAAAATGCTTCTCTCTTTCAAAGACACACTTTATTGACAAAGAGGTAAAAGGAAGCAATTTTGGATTTCCTTCCTTCCTTCCTTTCTCTTTCTTTCTTTCTTAGATAGAAATTACAAACCTTGAGATTAGGCAATTGTATCTGAGCCAAAACAGATACTCCTTTTTTAAAATTTCTTTTCCAAAATGAATGAAATTGGCCAGCTTAAAATTCACTGCTAGAGAAATTCATGAATTTGAGTCAAGGGGCTAATAGGTATAGATAGTGTGACCTGTTCTATTTATCTTAGGCCATAGTCCTGTCCACAGTGGCTGAAATCAATGAAGACAAAGAGGTGGATCTTTGCGGGTAGGCTTCCAGCCTTAAGCTGCTCAATTTCATTATGGTATTTGATACTGTGTGTAGTATTTTCCATCGGGACTGAATCAGCTGGTTGTAACCCTGCTGACTTTGGCTCTCTAGTGTTAGTCTGTTCTGCCGGGTTTTAAAAAGATGCCTAGAGTGAGCAGGACAGAAGCAGCAGGGGTGACTAGCCGGGTGCTTGTGCCAAGTCCAGTCTTGCCAAAGTCAATACTTACAGTCTCCCCCAGTTTGCTGCCAGTTGGAAGTTGTCTTCAACCCTTCTGGAAATTGCTGCCTGCATATTCTACTCTTCATTAGTGCTACTTTTCTGTATGTCATTGTGAGCAAGCTGTGATTAATAAAGAATTGGGGTTCTGTGAACTGAAAAAAGGAGTGGTCTTATTTTCTTACCAGAATCTTTCTCCCAATGTGACAGATGTCAAGGAGCAAAGGAAATGAATTACTTTCGTTGGCGTCAAAAATTGTTCCATTTAGGTCAATACCACTTCAGTTAGCTACCTCACTGTCCTTCTGCTGGCAGACAGACATCTTTTTTATTATGTAAGGCCCAGAGCTTGGAAAAGCTACCTTTTGGACCTAGATTTTAGGAATCCCAGTCCAAAGATGTAAAATGTTCTAAATTCTAAACAAACCTTTGGCATGTGGCCTGTTTTGCTATTGAAGGGGTTCTACCTGGTTGAACTGGTGTTGTCTTTCACTATTTCCTCCCTCCCCCCCCCCGCTTTATTTGTGTTATTTGCTTTTATGTTGCTTTTAAAAGGCTTTGCCTTAAATATATTTTTTGTTATCGTTGGCAGCCGTGAATGCCTATGTTGGCAGAAAGGCAGGCTTATAGATTAAATAAATAAATAGTTATAATTGATGAGGGTACACATTTAGATACATAGTTGCACTGACACTACATGCAAAGGCCTGTTTATTTGCATCTTGCTATTTTATTTTATCATTTAAATATATTTTATTTCATTCTATTTAAAAGCCTTTTTTTATTTGCATCTTGCTGTTTAAAGAAGCACATATTGTTCAAAATGAAATTATGTACTGCTCGGGGCCTCAGCCCAAAGTGACTGGGGTTTCCACAGTCAATACTATATTATGAAAAAGGTACTTCGAATGAGGAGAGAGACAGTAGGTTCTATGAGGGAAATCACAGGCTATTCAATAATGCTATGCATGGGGTTCCTGGTTTGGTTTGGAGCCTGATTCAGCAATTTGGATCTGAGCTCTATATGACTTGAATGAATCCAGATGAATCAAGAGCAAAGCCATTCTGATCCTGACCCTAATTCTGAATTGAAAACCTAAATTTCAGAGAGATGACTCCAGGGGCATTCACGCTGGGCATTTTGTAAACTTACTATTTTGCAAATACAAAAACATTTTTTTTAAAATCTTGACTGCTGTCTTGAAAATTCATGCTCTCTTTGTCTTGGCATTGCCTTTTCCCCTTCCCAAGCTAATTCTGTTAAAATTTAATTAAGGCCGACATAATAATGATAATGAAATGACAGCTTACTTGATTTTGCTTGATTCAACATGTAGTCAGTCCAACTACATGATTTAATAATGGAGCTTTAAAAAGTGTGGTGCAGGGGTGTGTGAAGACAGAATACTTTGCCTGCAGTCTAGTTGAAAAGATCCCTGTGGCAAATCTTCTGATTATCTGGCCTGGCATTGGTGGAAATCTCTGTTGCAAGGACCCCTGCTCTAGCCACCTCTTTTCATCCATAGTTGCTTGCTAGGGTATGGCAACAATAACTGCAGGAGGACTCCAGGTTTAATGAATAAAGAAGGTTTTTATTTAGAAACATGCATGAGTGCAACCAAACATATGATAGCAATTCAAGTAGAAACACCATACAGAGCTAATCAAAACAGGTATGGAAATTGGATAGGGTTGTAAAGAGTGTAATATTTACCAGTCCTGAAGAAGAAACCATGGAAAGCAGGGTGTTGTTGAAGACAGCATCTGAAGGCAACACAGTGAGCAGAATAGGCTCTTTGTGCACACACAAGGCTAGATCTGGGGCCGATATTTATATCTGATAGCCTGGCTTCAAGGGGTACTAAACATTCCCACATGAAGTACAAAGAGTTTGAGTGCTTTTGCATGGAACTGACAAAAAAGGCAAGTTCAGTAGATGGTTTTAACTTCAGATTTAAAAAACAGAGATTAGATGTAGGACATCTGCAAGATAGATAGATAGGGAAGTTGCCTGGGAACATAGTAGGATGTCTGGTCTTACTCATCTTCACCTTTCTTTCTCATGCAAGAGGATATACAGAAAGCCTGGGGGGAGGATGGAGCAAACAAACTCATTTAACCTTTACCATGGTATTATATGAGTCCTTAACATGTCTTCAGGTCAACAGGCCCTTCCCATGGAAAAGCTTCCTCATGTTCCAAAGGTCATTGTGAACATACCTGGCTCCAGAATATGAAAATATAAAAATCCCATATATAGCAGGGGGTGTTGGGGATGCTAACAAGGCAAAGAGGAAAAGGGTAGCCCTAACCAACCTGCCAGCACACTCCTGGTATATAGCCCTGAAAGATTATGCCCTCAATGAACACTCTCAAATTCTACCCTATACCAAAAGCCAGGTTCCAAGCCCTCTATACCTTGGACTACAATTCTTGTTCACATAGGTAATGGTGAGGGATGATGCGAGTTGCAGTTCAACAAAAGCAGGTGGGCTGCTGCCAGTTGTTCCCTAACCAAGCCATAAACTAACACATACACTGTTCTGGTCTAACTTTCAGAGTTCTCTAGTTGTCATTCTATCACTCTTCTCATCACCAGTGACCATGTCCAGAAACATATTAGAAACTCAGATCTGTAACCAAAGCTTTGCAAAGGGGCAAGGATAAGACTAATCTAGAAATGTACATCAACAGGAAACAGGAAGATTCAAAATTACGTTATCTAGAATTATAGAACTATTTGGCTCAAGTGACTTCCAGTCATTTTAATCTCTTGCATTCACTGTTTAGAACACTCAATAGCAGAGATTTGTTCATTTCTTTCTGAGCAATTTGGTAGAATGCTACGTGCATATTTTTCTTCACATTTCAGTAAGAACTAAATTAAGGAGGAAACATTGATGGGACTAGTGACCAATCCTCTGTCCCCTGTGTGTCAGGGGCCATACAAATAGCACTCCTTTTCTCCCTTCAACTTGATACTTGTTTTTCAAATGGCACAGAAGCTTCCATGAAGACCTCCCTTCATGTATAGCATGGGTGGGATGGAGAAACAGCTGCACCATTTCTTCCCATGCTTCTAGGATAGCATGAAGATCCCAGATGGGAGGAATCCATACCATTGTACCTCTCTATGCTTCAAGAATCTAGTTTCTCAGGTCAAATTAGACTCTGGCAAAGATCCTACATTGCTGACCATAGCACAAGAGTTCTGCTTGCAGAACTATGCTATGGCTTCCCATCTCCACCACCAAGACTCATCATTGTGTTGTGATAGATCCCATCACCATCATGGCCATTCCACTGCTGGTGGAGAGTGGAGGGGATAGCAGAAAGGTCTGCCTATGTCAGGGACAGGCAACCTTTTTGAGACCTGGGCTGGTCTCAAAAAGGTTGCCGCTCGGCTGGGCCAAAGGGGGGGGGGGATGGCGGCGTGCGCGCCCCCGCGCACGCACGCCCTCCTCCTCTATGCACAACCCCCCACGCACGCTGCCGCCGTGGCCACTACCATGGCCGCCACCATAGCGTGCATGGCCGCAGCAGCCGCAGCGCATGCGCAGCTGCCATTTTGGAAGTCAAAATGGCAGCCGTGATGCATTTGCGCATGCACAAGAGTATTGCACATGCGCAAACGCGTCGCGCCCGCCATTTTGACTTCCAAAATGGCAGCCGCTACAAGCGCGGCTGAAAACGCACCCTGGTAGCGGCGCGCGGTGGCAGCGACGGCGGTAGCCTTCGGCCGGGGCCGGTAAGTCTGGGGCCCGTGGCCTTAACAGGCCCCCAGGCCGTAGGTTGCTGGTCCCTGGCCTATGTTCTGTGCATCCAGCAGAATGATCATGTTCCCATAGCTAGAAATAGACCAAGGGCCTCTTCTTTGAATGTGGGGGAATCCTCCATATGTATCAACATATGATGTAATCAGTCCTGCACTGCTGCCTCTCCACTCTGTACCAGCAACTGAATGGCTGGAGAGGCTATGGGCTTTATCACACAGGGGAAATCCCATGGAGAAACAGGGTTTTAAATAGGGGAAAAACCTGCAAAAGTGGGCAGATTTTCAGACGACGTCGCTTTTAAACTGTGGCTCCTGGTGAAGCTTTGGATATTGCAGAAAGAGTAAGAGAATGCCAATCTCTACAATGACCAAAAAATTAACTCTATACACAAGTATAAGATGAACGTACACTTAACATATGCCACTAAAAGGGTGTTGGCTATCAAAGGGTACATAATTTCCTGTAATAAATCCTTACAATGAGATTTTCTGAAATATGTCTGCCTCATCAATGAAATGCACAAAATATGTTCTAGTGACCAATCACAAAACAAAGTACTGGTATGCTAAATATATATATGAGGAAAATCACATGCTATGACAAACAGATATCTTTCACCACTTGAGGGAGCATCTCTTCTAAAATTCTCACAAATGACTGATGAGATGACAAACTTAAGTCCCTGTTATACTGTTATCAGTGGGAGAGTCAAATAACTGAATATTCTGCCATACAAAGGTTCCCTGCTTCAGCTTCTCCTAGCTTGTGTGTTCTTTCCCATTAATAACTTTTGCCATCCTGACCACACTCTGATGTTGCTTGGCCACATGTATTCCTGTTTCCATTTGTCAAGTGTTGGTGAGCATGTGCTTTAGAAGCTAAGCAAAGCCATGCCTCATTAATACTTGGGTGGGAGACCACCAAGTAATACCAGACTCTCCAAGAAGGGGTGTGATGTAGAGGGAATCTTGCCTGAAATCCTAGAAATCCTATGCCAGTCTAAGGTGACAATATTGGACTAGATAGGCCAATGGTCCAATCGGGTAGAACCCAGTTTCCTATGTTCCTATAATTCAAAAGATCTAAAAGGTACCAGGCTAGGAAAGGCAGTTTTTTTAGACACCAAACAGTTTATGTCAGCTCATCAATTTATGAGTCAGCCCTTGAGACAGCCCATTCCAGAAAACATATGAGAAGTAATTTAAGCATGCAGCTTTTGCTAATAAAAATAAACACGTAATCATTGTTGTGTGTATTAAAAGCCACTTTAAAACACACATACACAAACTCAGTGGGTCTGATTTGATTTCATACATTTTGTAAATTTGTAAAATCCTTTCCCATCACCAGAGGGCAACAGCAGATCATTAAATAAGTGGCTAGAAAATTTAAGGAAATGAGACAGATGAAAGGCCTGTAAGTAGACTATCTGAATCATCCTTGCAGTATAGCTGTCCTTTTGTGGCGTGATCAAAGGCAGAGTTAATAGGTGTACTCTCTGCTTGCAGAAGTATGTTTCTTTCCAGAACATTTGTTTCCAGAACTTACAAAGATATCAGACAGGACAATCAAATGAAGTCTCCAGCACTTTCTTATTATCCACTAAAAACCGACTTTGTACTAATTCCCTGGGATACCCCTCCTCCTTGAAAATGGAGAGTTACACTGCTGCCACACTGCAGAATTAATATAATTTGACACCACTTTAACTGTCATGGATCCATCCTATAGAACCCTGGGATTTGTAATTTGTTGTGCCAGAGCTCTCCGACAGAGAAGGCTAAATATTCACAAAACTACAAAACTCAGAATTCCGTGGCATCAAGCCATGGCAGTTAATGTGGTGTCGAACTGCATTAATTCTGCCGTGTGGCAGCAGCCTTTGTATAGCAACCACTTTAATAGCAATGGATAACCACATTATCAGGTTGCCCTGAGCAGCTTAAAAAGATACATACATAAAAACAGGAAAGCTTAATCTGAGAAACATTCTCATTTCATATTCTTTTCCCACTGTGGACAACCAGATACATATAACTTACAAAAAGGTCATTAGTACAATAGCACTCTTCTACATTTGTTCCCCTCCTACCCACCCTCCCTACAACTCCATCTACCATGTATGAAATATTTTAAAACACCTGCTATCATAAGATCCAGATGTCAAACACAAGATTGTGCAGCAAAGATCATGCAACAAACCTAAGAAAGGACAACAGGACTTTAGCCTGTGCGCACTTGATTTTCAATGTGCATGTCTTTTCAAATGTCTACACTCATAAGCAAATACCAGGTGCATAGCACTGAGCATAGCACTGGAAGATCTAATCTGCACTGCAGAGATAATGTAGTTAGACACTAACTGCAAAGGTTGAATGCTATGGAATTCTGGGATTTGTAGTTTTGTGAGATATTTAGCCTTCTCTGACAGCGCTCTAGTGCTACAAGAAACTACAAATCCCAGAATTTCATGACAATGAGCCATGGCAATTAAAGTGGTGTCAAACTGCATTAATTCTGCAGTGCGGATGCAGCCTAATTTGTGATTTGGGGATTAAAAAAACTCAAAAATAAAGATTTTAAATAACTGCTCAGTTTATAATATCTTGCAGATGCACTAGTCCATTGATTATTTTTTTTAAAAAAAAAACAGCCTGAAAGTTGTCTTAGGACCAATCATAAAGTTACATGGTGCTTTTTAACTATTTATTTTATTTATTTTAACATTGATGTTTCCACCAATCCTCTGCAGAGTTCAAAACATCTAACAAGGTGGATCAAGCCATAAGTTAAGGATAGTCAGCAAGCATGGCTCTTCTTGCTGAATACAAAAAAAAGTATTTGGGAAAAGATAGAAAAAACACTGCAGATTTTTAGTAATATTGAAAATATAATTTCAGAATGAAAATAGCATTTTTTCTTGTATCACTTATGACATAATTACGTATGGAATGGGACTCTGGGATCTATGTAGGATGGAACCTGTGTATTATGATCGCATTGGGTCCCCCCAAAATAATGCTTACGTCTTAGCCTGATAACCATACTGAGTGGAGAATTCTGGGAATTGTAGTCCAAAAAAGTAACTTTTTCAAGTTGAGCATACAAATCAACCTAGGACGTTATCACACGGGGGCAAATCTGCTGGTTAATCCAC
>CM034706.1:39505726-39523370 GCA_020142125.1 Phrynosoma platyrhinos | reverse complement strand
TTTCCACTTTATTATCGCTTTCTGGCCCACGTGTAATAACGTCCCTAGGTATCATACATGCTGATGCTGTTGTATGCCTTCAAGTTGTTTCCTAACGTGAATCTATAATGGGGTTTTCTTGGCAAGATTTGTTCAGAGGAGGTTTGCCACTGCCTTCCCCTGACGCTGAGAGCATGTGACTTGGTCACCCAGTAGGTTTCATGGCCAAGCGGGGAATTGAATCCTGCTCTCCAGTGTCCTACTCAAACACACAAACCACTATGCCTGATTTCCCTTAAATGTTACCTATACCCATTAATTTGCTTTTTCTACTTGCAACCAACACATTGAAAAGCAGGCGCCCCATTAAACACTGTCGGAACTACTCCACTGCTCATGCATAAAGGCATAAAGCTTTAGCAGTACTCTAATAAAAGAGCCAGTGGAGAACAAAATAAACCTGCCATTCAGAGCCCCTCTCAGAGACCAAAACTACAATGAGACAGGGCGCTCCAGCTCATTAAACTTTGTGTGCCATGTTGTGTCCAGTGCATGCTTGCTGACCTGCCTAGTGACAACATGCCACAGCTGGGCTTGAGTCTCTCACATACTGGAAAACTTCTTTCTCAGGTAATGTAGTTTGAGACACTGAAAGCTGAAATAGGAGTAGTTACTAGCACCCAAGTGTCAGATCAGCTCAAATTTATCTCCGACGTGAATCATTTCAGCAAAATCAACTGTTTGCAAGAACCACTTTCCTGTTTAGATTTGTTGTCAAGTTGAGTTAGATCTCATATATGGGCTGGGCCCATCCATGGAAGGGAAAGGCATCTGTTCTGGACAGCTGCTCATTCAATGTCCCCATAGTCCCATTTTGCCATATGTTGCCAGACCAATACCTAAAAATGTTCACTCCACAACATGTAAGGTCTTGTGTTTGCTGATCAGGCTGGTGCTTCATTCAATAACTTTGCCACTGGAAATGTGTTTGTTTTTTTCTTTTTTTCTTTTGTGCATTTTAAATCATTACAGCCTCCAATGCAAAATTTCTTCAATCGTGTGAGCCTGTTTTATGTTCCATCACATATCTTTAGCTTAGTGTTAATATCGTTGTTGTCATCATTGTGTGCCTTCAAGTCATTTCTGACTTATGGCAACCCTAAGCTAAAAATATAATGGGGCTTTCTTGGCAACTTTCTTCCGAGGGGGTTTGCCATCACCATCCTCTGAGGCTGAGAGAGTGTGACTTGCCCAAGGTCACCCAGGAGGTTTACACGGTGAGTCAAGGGCTCAAACCCTGGTCTCCAAAGTCATAGTCCAACTCTCTAAGGTTAATATACATCTTTAGTGTTAATATACATCCTTGAAATGAATATCATAATACATCCATAATCCATCAGTCTTCATAGTTTCCAAAATATCAACCATGGACTTTTGTCAGAATTGCATTTTATCTCATCTTATTCTTTTTTGAGTCAGTGTCCATTTGTTCATTCTCTGTGTTCATTTTTACATGGTGTTCATTGTTTATCAATGCTATTTTTTTACTCATATTTGGAGGGCCTTGCAAGAAAATAGATCTGAAAGGGGGAAAAAGAAATGTGTGCATGCATGTATATATACATTCACACAAATAGACCAACAGACCCTCCCAAATCACCACATTTTGGGGGCTCTTTCAAACTACACATTTAAAGCACTATGATTTCACTTTAACTGCCATGGCTGCATGCTATGGAATCCTGGGTAGTAGTAGTAGTAATAATAATAATAATAATAATAATAATAATAATAATAATAATAATAATTTATATCCTGTCCCTCTGCAAAGCAATCGGGGCGGCTTACAACATTACAAAGTTGTAATGTTGCAGAGCAATCAGGGCGGCTTACAACATTACGAAGTTGTTTAATATATCCATACAGATATTTAAACAGAACAAAGTAAGGCACAAGAGCTCTCTGGCTGAGTATTCTAAATGCTCTTCACATAAACTGCAGATCCCAGGATTCCACTGGATATTACTCTTGCAGTTAAAGTGAAGTAATAGTACTATAATTGTGTAGTATGGAAGGATTCCAGCTAAAGTATAGCTATTGTTGTGGTGCTGGTGTGCCTTTAAGTCATTTCTGATTTATGGCAACCCTAAGTCAAACCTATCATTGGGTTTTCTGGGCTGAGAATGTGTGACTCACTGAAGGCCACCCAGTGGGTTTCCATGACCAAGTGGAGAATCAAACCCTGGTCTTCAGAGGTGTAGTTCAACACCCAAACCACTACACCACACTGGCTCTCTGAGGTATAGGTATGGGCGGAGGGGCACAAAAGAAGGGCATTGCACCCCAAATAAGAACTGTGGTCACCCAATAAAAATTTCTACCAGTCCACAAATTTCTGGCATCACAGTAATTTAAAACTTCAGTTATTTAGAAATAAATTTGGTCATCCAAAAAGGGGGCACTGCCAAACTTACCAAAGGAATGCAAATACAGCAAATATAAGCTTTCTAGGTATGGATAGGAGCCAGCGTGGTCTAGTGGTTGAGCATTGGACTACGACTCTGGAGATCACTCCACCACACAAACCAAATGGGTGACCTTGGTCAAGTCACACTCTCTCAACCTCAGAGGAAGGCTATGGCAAACCCCCTCTGGACAAACCATGACAATAGGTTTGCCTTAGGATCAACATAAGTGTGAGAAATGACTTGAAGGCACACAACAACAACAGCAGCAGCAGTAGTATGGATTATTTTCACTGTTTCACTCTCTGCAATGCTAGAAATGTGGGGACTGAAGGAAAATTTAATTGGAGGCAGAATTGTCATTGGCCACCCACCCCACAACTGTATATTTGGCCCTAAATATTCTTTATGGTGATCCAGTATACCTATTATATATATGTCCAGCATAGATATATGTCCTAATGTGGGAAGGAAAACTTTTCTTTAGCCTCAAGCTGAATTTTAATTCGGGAACAGTCTAGGTCAGATTCAGTGAGCGGACATGCCATGGGCTAGAGCTTCTCCTGCTGAATAATACCCCAGCCTTCACCCAGGTTCATAGAGTTGCTAGAATGAAAACTAAAGACAACTAGTTAATGGTTATGAGAAGAGGGAATTTCAGCAAGTGTTGCTTGTTCCCTGGTTGCATGACTATTGGCACCTGCTGAAATTCCCTTTTCTTGAAACCATTAAATGTACAGGAGCTGGATCCAGTTTTCACTCTGCTAAGAGAGCCAGTGTGGCATAGTGCTTTGAGTGTTGGACTGTGGCTTTGGAGACCAGGGTTCAATTCGTTGCTTGAACATAAAAACACACTCCCTTTTGGCAAGTCACATGCTCTCAGCCTCAGGGGGAGGCAATGGCAAACCTCCCCTGAACAAATCTTGCCAAGAAAACCCCATGATAGGGTCACCATAAGTCCGAAACAACTTGAAGGCACATAACAACAGACCCTATTAAAGAATATAGTGACGGGGGGGGGGGGGTCTGCTGCATGACAGCCTTGCCAGATGTGTAACAGTCAGCTGCTCATAGGGGCTTGTCACATTAGACAGAAGCACTGCCATCTATTGTTCCCCTGCTCTTATATTTATGGCGTCCATTAGCTGTTAAAAAGGCCTGTCCACAGGAGACAGATGTGCACAGGCATGCAACCACACAGAGACAATCCTTATCAGTGTGGATCACTGCTGATATTTTATACTCAGTTACATTCGTGAGCTGTAAGGTTGGGTGGGGGAGATGCTTGAATGTGGAGGCAAACCAGACCCCTCCTGGCTTTTAAAGCAGAGTGGAGTGCCTTGAGACAGCAGCTTTGGGGGGGGGGGACAAAGTTGCATGGTTTGCTGCAAATAAATGGCAGCTGGAACTGAAACTAACTCTTTTTAGCTCTTTCCTTCCCACTATGCTCCTCCCAGCTCTATCCTTTGTTCTTTCTTAAAAGATGTATATTTTTAAAAATGGACTGAGGAGGCATTTAATTCTCCCAGGTGAGGGAACCTGGAGAGGGAGCCATCCAACAGAAGTGCAGGAGGGTGGAACAAGAAAAGTTATTGGTTCATTTACATTTATGTGAATATATGTATATCAGGAAGCACATCGGGAAGAAGAAAACCCAAGAATCACCATGACCATGTGGCCCCAAATAACCAATTCATTGAACACATTGACAATGGTAGAAACCCTCATTTATACAGATGTGACCAGGTGGAGTAAATATGTGGCTAAGATCAATTTGAGTTTGGATTAAAAAGGGGGAGTGTGGTGCCCACAATGCAAAACTAAGGCTGGATAATGTGCACTGGAGTGGAATTATTTTTGCATGTGTGGGTTCAGCCTTAATGTCTAAAGGAAAAGGGTGAGGAGAGAAAAAGCAGGTAGTGACCCAGATATGTGTGGTTTTGTTTGCCTATAGCTTTTTTCCTGTTATAAACCGAGTCAATGCCTAAGAATTCGGGAAGACCTACTTCAGTACAGAAATGCAAAGGCCTCTTGGAAAAACACAAGGGAATAAGGTAGCATAAATAACAATATAGCACTTCATTTAAAGTACTCAGGCATCATTAAAGTGCAAGATATTCCTTAAAATTAGGCAAGGCTTACTGCTAAAACTTGTTTCGGTCACACACAAGAAACTGTATAGCTGCCAATCCTTGTGAAATTCAATTGAAATACTTTGTGTCACTTTCTGGGGCAAAACCAAAATCCTCTATTACAGGGTTTACAAAAAAAAATCTGAAGGATCACTTAAGGGAAAAACTTCGATTGCACAAGCCTTGATTTATTTGGAATTTCTTTCTAAATTGGGCTATTTTTTAAAAAAAACTGACAAGTAACATATTTAATCATTGGGAAATTATTCTCCAAAGGGCTTTCTGCAAGTCAGCTCAAATAACTGAAGTGGTATGGTAAGTTTGAGTAGACCTGAACTGAGATATTGAACTGATGGTGAGGCTGCCTCACCCCACAAATCTTTGGAAATTTAGGGGGGATGCAGACGAGGGCATCCAAGACGCCCTGGTCTGCAGCGCCGTGGGGCCAAGGCAGCCTCACCGCGGCGCTTCTCCGCCGAATCTAAAAGGAGCACCAAATTGGCACTCCTTTTAGATTTAAGGGAAAGTGCGCCCCAAAAGCGGCGGGCGCACTTTCCCTGACTCAAACGCCGCGGCGAGTGCGGTCGCCGCGGCGTGAGGTCAACCCGGAAGCGCCGGCCGTGCGGATGGCCAGCGCTTCCAGGGGCGACCTCAGGAAGAGGAAGGGGCGCCGAACGTGCGGCTGCCCCTCCTCTTCCCTGCCCGGAATACGACTCTGTTAGTTGTCTGCCGAGGCAGTTAATCCAACTAGACCACATTAAGCAAAAACCTAGATTAGCAGTATAGTTGATGTGGAGTGAGTTGCAAGCTGGACATTTGGTGAAAGAATTATCCTTTATACATGGTAGCCAAGCAGTAGCTCTGAACCACTGCTAACATCTCTCTCATCCTGCATGATGATTTCTTTTCCATTTTATTGAATGCTCAGCAACAGCAGATCCAGGTTACTACTTGCACTGTGGTGCAAAAATACATGAAGGAAGGAAGGAAGGATAGTTAAATAGTCTAGCACGGTGGTTCCCGAACTTTGGTCCTCTAGGTATTTTGGACTTCAGTTCTCAGATGTCCCAGACAGCTTGGCTATCAATAAGGAATTCTGGGAGCAGAAGTCCAGATCATCTGGTGGACCAAAGTTTAGGAACCACTGGTCTAGACATGGATGGACAATTGTCAGAGACTGGAGGTATGCATTAGTCCCCAGGAGACATTGGAGGACTGTAACTCCTGCCACACACTGCACGCAGAAAAAAATGCCCCAAATTCTCAGATGTAACTTCCTATTCCTGTTGAAAAGACTTCAATTCTAGAGGGCCAGAAATGTGGTGAAAGTGCCCTCTTTCACCCTAGAGGAGACTGGAGGATTTTCACAGTCCCTATGTGTCGCATAAACTACAGAATACAAAAGGATTGTGAATATGAAACAGTTACAAATGTGTAACTCTAGGTTACACGTTTGTAATTGACTTTCAATAGAATTAAAAACAATTCTGAACATAAGATTTTTAGTCAATTTAAAATATTAAATATTTAAATAATATTTAATATTTAAATATTTAATAATATTGGCCCATATTCCACATCCTTAATATCACACAATACTGTTATAGTGCTATTATTCCACATATCTATCATTGTTCCATCCTATGGAATCCTGGGATTGCAGTTTAGAGAGGGGCATTTAGAATTCTCAGCCAGAGAGCTCTTAGGTTTCATTAAACTACAAACCCCAGAATTCTACAGGAGGCACCCATAACAGAGTGGAATAAAAGTGCTATAACCATGTAGTGTAATATTTAGTTATGTACTCATACATACATATGTATGTATCTGTATCTGAGTAATGTCTCCTAGCCCAAGCTCCTCCCCAATCCACTGACTCCAGCAGTCTCTACACCAAAAGATGAAGATCTATTCTGCTGGCAAGCAGGTACAGGAAAATTGTGGTTCCACCCCCTCCCAATTGCAAGCAAGGCTGTGACCATCAGAAGCAGGACCCCATAGCAATTCCTTGTCACGGACTCACTTGCTGGCTGGAGGGAGGTGGAAATTTCACCCTCCTGTGTCCTAATCACCAATTGAACAGACCTGCATCTCTCAGGGCAGTTGCTATCTGGTGAAATAGGTTTTGGAGGATATTTACAATCATGACAATAGTGCCACAATTGTGGCTATATAGTGTTAGTGAATAGGGAACAGTTATGGATCTCTAACTCTAGAATCACAGAATCATAGAGTTGGAATTGATCACAAGGGACATCCAGTCCAACCTCCTGCCATGCAGAAACTCACAATCAAAGCACCCCAAACAGATGGCCATCCAGCCTCTGTTTAAAAACCTCCAAAGAAGGAGACTCCTACACTCTCCAATGGAGTGTGTTCCACTGTCGAACAGCTCTTACTATCAGGACGTTCTTCCTAATGTTCAGCTGGAATCTCTTTTCCTCTGGTTTGAATCCATTGCTCCTGGTCCTATTCTCTGCAGCAGCAGAAAACAAGGTTACCCCATCCTCAATATGACATCCCTTCAAATATTTAAGTATTTATCGTATCACCTATTAACCTTCTCTTGTCCAGGTTAAACATATCCAACTTCCTGAGTCTCTCCTCGTAAGGCATGGTTTCCAGACCCTTCACCATTTTGGTCACCTTCATCTGGAGACACTCCAGCTTGTCAACATCCTTTGTGAAGGTTATGACTCCTTAGGCGCTGGCAATATTAAAAGCTCTATTCCCATAAGCAGCTAGTTCTGACCAAAAGAAAAGATCTTTGCCTGCTTCTGGAAGGACTACATAGAAGGTGCCAGTCTAGCTTCTCTAGAGCAGAAGTTCTTGAACTTGGGAACAGCCACTTAGAAGGTCTTCTTGCATGTTTTCTGTAATCTGGAATTAACAGTGTCATTGACCCCCTTCTGTATTTATATCCAATAGCAGTCATTACACTCTAGTAGATTAATGTTGATAGTTAATGTTCTAATCTTTTACAGTCATGAGTTGAGCATTAAGGGCAACATAGTTTTTAATTTTTATGTTGTTCTTGGAACCCTAAATACTAGTATGTAATAATTATGAAGTTCACAATGTTCAATAAAATGGAAGACATTAGGAAAAGAGGAAAACCACACTACATATGGATTCAGTCAAGAAAACCACAGCCCTGAGTTTGTGAGATCTGAGCAGGACACTTGAAGACTGAGGCTCCTGGAGGTCTCTCATTCAGAGTCTCACCATAAGCTGAAATCAATTTGACGGTAAATAACAACAAGTGTTAAGATGATGATGAAAATAAATAAATATATTGAGGTCTCCAAGGAATTTCAATTCCCTCTGTCTAGTCCTTAATGCCCATCTTTTGTTGGGGTACTTGCCAAGTGGAGAGGAATAACTTCCACTTAAAATGGATAGGGCATGCTAAGAAACAATAAAAACATTCCCCCCCCTGAATAAAAATTTAACCATGTTGTTTAGTAATTCATCTGTTTCATGAAGTGTTGTGCTGACTACATACACTTCCCACCAGAAGGGAAGTGCCTTTTGAATAAGGACCATTCAGTACTAGTACAGGATTTCCTCTCGTTGTTGATAGCTTCCTTTAAAAAGACGATGCAATAATGCCCAAAGAAAATTCAAAGGGAGACTCTACAGACAGCAAGGCATCAATATGATGCAAAGGACATTGTTCAAACTTAATTGATGTTTTCCTTGACAAATTAATACAAGGAACAACTATTTTTAACATACCACAAGAATGCAGGGTACATTTTCCCTTGATACACTGCATGTTGGGTGATCCTGAACTCAGACTCTGGAACTGTTTTTAGAGTGGACGGGTCAACATTGGTAGACAGGTCGCTATTCCTTTTGCCTACCTGCATTTACTTGCCAATTATTTCTCCCATTAGTTATCAGTAGAACATTCTTAAAAAGGAAGAAACTTACAAACATAGTTGGTAGTTAGAAGTCCTCTCCAAGTGCTCAGTGTAGTTTGGTCCAAATAAATACACAAAGGATAGATTGCAGGCTACCTTTACTATTCTTGGAAGGGCACAATAACAACTGCTGTCTTAATATGTCTTGGTGCTTGATCATCTAGTGCCCTTCTGGTTGATAATTCTTGAGGGGGCTTAGCTATATAGTAGTCTTAGTAATTAAATATTAACATATCTTTCCAGGGCAGCTCAGACACCCCAGCCTAGTGGTGAAGGGTCTCAAGCTCCCCTGCCCCCTTCTTCTAAAATCCATACATGAATTAATGCTACACACTGTAATTTTGGAGAGCCAGCACAATGTAATGGTTTGTAGTTGGACTATGACACTGGAGACCAGGGTTCGAATCCCTGAACAACTGTGGAAATCCACTGGGTGAACTTGACAAGTAACTCTCCCCCAGCCTCATAGGAAGGCAAAAAAATCCCAAACCTCTGAACAAATCTTACCAAGAAAATCAAATGACAGGGTCACATTCGGGTTGCCATACATTAGAGACAACTTGAAGGCACACAACAACATAGATTTTGGGCCAAACTATGAGTATACCTATGGTAGCTTAAATGCAGACTTGGGCTGCTGCCACACCACAGAATTAATGCAGTTTGACATTGCTGCTCTGGACTTCATCCTATCCTGGGATTTTTAATTCATTGTGGCACCAGAGCTTTCTGACAAAGAAGGCTATATATCTCACAAAACTATAAATCCCATAATTCCATAGCATTGAGCTATATATCTCACAAAAGGCTATATATCTCACAAAACTATAAATGCCAGAATTCCATAGCATTGAGCCATATCAGTTAATGTGGTAGGACATTTATTAAACTGCATTAATTCTGCAGTGCAGATATAGCCTTACAGATGAGATTTTTTGCAAGACATATAGACATAAACATTTCTCAATTCACACGGCTATCCAGATTGAAGAGTGAGAACTCACCATGACACAGGAAGTGTGTGAATACCCATTTCAGCAGCTCGTATTTTTTAGTGTAAGGTGAATATTATCAAGTCATATTATACAGACCTGCAATGAACAAACTTTTTCCACAATATTGTACCAGTTTTTAAGGTCTTCTGAGTTGCGGAATTCAAAAAACACAATATAAATGTCATACCAGAGGCTTTCTTTTTCACAAATTCAGTATTTTTATCAATGCAGTTGTTACTCAGCTTTGATTAAGTATGGACGCTGATGTTCCAGTGCAATTTCTTTTAGTGCTTTTGAATGGATTTTATGTTTCATATCAGTGAATTAAAGTATTTTAAAAGTCTAATAGAAGACTTTAATCCCTTTTGTACTCTTTGCAGAATAATTCTTTGCAGGTTGAGTTATCTCGGCTAGATATTACAACACAGAAGCATCAAAGCAAGTTGTGTAAAAACTGTACACCAGGGGTAGGCAACCTAAGGCCCGGGGGCCGGATGTGGCCCCTCGAGGCCTTTGGACCGGCCCCAGGCCAGTTCTGCCGCCGCCGCCGCCGCCCGCCATGATGATATTGATTATTGTTGTTATTACTTGTTCTTGGGGTTTTCTTGGCAAAATCTCCACAGGGGTTTTGCCATGGCTTTTCTGGGGCTGAGAGAGTGTGCATGCATATTTTTTTAAATTAAAAAAGATTTATTTATTTATTTATTTATTTATTTATTTATTTATTTATTTGGTGCTTCGGCCCCCCAATTATCTGAGGGACAGCAACCTGGCCCCAGGCTCAAAAAGGTTGCCTATCCCTGCTGTACACGATGGAGCAAATCTGAGGTCACTTGTGGATACTGAATCCTATAAAACCAGCATATATAGTTTTTATGACCTTCAATTTTGCTGGCCTGTGCTATTATTTATGTATTTCCCAAGGGAACTCAGGGCTGCCTATTTGAACTTTTTCTCCCATTTATCATCACTGCCTTTGGCCCAGCACATAAAAGGCCATGAATCATTGCATAAAGCTTGGTCACATACAGAAGATACAACTGAGACAGCAAAGTAACCTTTCTTCATTATCTTCACCGCTACTCAGGAGGCTCTCTAATGGCACTTAACTAGTGTTTGGTTGTATTTGTCTGGCATTTTCCTCCACTTGGCCTCTAGCATTCTGCCAAGTAGCTTGAGATCAGAGGTGAGACTCCTACCCTGAAATTAGATTTAGCAAAATGTGTCACTTAGGTGAGCAGTGAGAACCTAAGCTGCCAATACCAGGGAAAAGAAGAATAACTGTCTTTCATACCCTGGGCAATAGGAAAAGATAATTAGCCTAGTGCAGGGCAGTTTGTTTCACTATAAACACAAATGTTCAACCTTTGAGCGCACTCCAGTCTTACAGCTTGCTCCTTCTAAGAACAATGGGATCAGAGAGGGAAGCAGAAAAGGATCACAGTTCATTATACTTTCCAAGCTTTCTAAAGAACGCACATATGTCCCTGCTCTAATTAGCACTTGTGTCGCCTCTTACGTAACTCTGAAATCGTCTTTCTCAGAATATCAGCTATGCATGGGAGAGAGAGAAAGTGGTTTGATGATCTGGCTTTAAGATCCAGGGCCCCAATCCAACAGACTTGAGCACACATCCTATTCATATAATTAAGACCAATTGTACATGGGCCAGAACAATTATTTTTTCTGCCCAGTTTCAGGAAAAAGCCAAATCTGTCCTTTTTCCAACAGTGTTGTGCATTAATAAACTGTTTCTACTTTAATTCACCTCCTCTTGCACACTTTATAATTAGTAAACCATAAGGCAGCTCCTTTAACTAACCTATTTTGTTACTTCTAATAGTCTATTCTCATATGAACTTGTCCCATTGTTTTGATGTACCCAGTTCTGTGCTGATCAGTACAGATGTGGGTAAAATCCTCTTTCTCATAGCAAAAAGTTTTACAGCTTGTAAGAGTTCAACTGGTAAGCAAACACCTGGAGCTGAAATATAACCTTTCTTCATAAAGGCTAAGGTCACAAGGCTTTAGAATTGCAAGCACATCAAAAGGCTGCATACATTTTTTTTTTCTGAAAGTAGAGTGCCCACTTGCACATGGGAAAAAAAGAGGACAAAAGAGAACAGATTTGTACAACATTTTATGTTTGCTCATGTATATATAGAGATCAAAGCCTGGATGGTTGCTTTCTAGAAATAATTCTTTAAATAATACCCTGCAAAGTGCAGACACATACTAGCAATTCATAACCATTTATATTACCAAGGAATT
Organism: Phrynosoma platyrhinos; assembly: GCA_020142125.1. Lineage (NCBI taxonomy): Eukaryota > Metazoa > Chordata > Lepidosauria > Squamata > Phrynosomatidae > Phrynosoma > Phrynosoma platyrhinos. Next base: position 39,511,602 of record CM034706.1, on the reverse strand, counting down.
TAAACTTATTATGCTGATCATTATTTTTCCATTATTTTAAACATGAAATTGATAGAATTCTGTGATAGTTGAAAATGCCTTCTAAAAATGTTATTTAAAATGCACATTTAAAATTATAAAAACTGTTACTTATTGTGCCAAAAAAGAATAAAGTCATTCTTGCTTTTTTAAAGTTACATTTGAAATGGAACTTCATCATGCACTTGTTATGCACATGTTACACGTACATTTTTTATATTGTGTTGTGAACTATTCTATAGATCTAAATTTAGAAATAATTGCAATAATTTATAATTTTAAATTATGTGGGGAATATTGTCTACTCACTCTCCTGTCTGGGTATGAAATGTGGATATTAAGTGTTGATGATGAACTTCAAGACTTCACGTCTTCTCTTTTTCTTCTTTATGGTATCTGAACTTTAACCTGGACAGTCCTTTAACTAGAAGACATCTTTATGGAGCAGAATCTTCTTTGAAGATGCCTTCGGTTTGAAGACAGACATCCAACCTGCAACCAGATCCCTACTCTGTGTATGTTTTGCAAATGGGATGCACAACTGAGGAAAACAGTGGCAGCTTTGTTTCATCCAATAAAGAAGAGATTCAGCAGCACGATTCTGTGTTAATCTGCAACTGATCTAACCATGATATGTGTTTTCCTATGTGCATCATGACATTGTGCATCATAGGAGCACACAAATGAAACTCATCTGTATTCAGGCATTTATTTGCAACTTGGGTGTTTTTTTTAATTTCCTCTGAACTATACAGGTATATGTAAAAGAGAGTCCATTTCTCACACCCATACCCACAACCTGATTATTATTATTTTCTTGTGAAGCCCAAACAATCTTCAATCCACTGCACAACTGCTGCTGTTCCCACTTTTAAGAACCCAGCTCCAAGAAGGATTTTGTAGCTTTTAACTTCCTGAATCTAATACAAAACATGGTTTCAGCCTGTTTTCTTTTCATGTCCTCTGACAGGGCATGTCTAAAGATCTAGAGTTCAAGTACAGTGAGACACACTGTACTATTTCTACCATCTCAGTGTATTTTCCAGGACAATCGTGGGTGTAGCTAGTAGGGAGGGGGATTGCCCCTCCAAATAATAATTCTGCTTCTATGAAATAAAATTTTCCTTCAAGCCCAAAATTTCTAGAATTGCAGAGAATGAGACACTGAAAATTGTTCACACCTAGGATTATTACATTAGCTTTGTATGGTTTGGTTAGCAACATTGCCTGTTCATTTTCTTTGGATGCCTAAACTGTAGTTCTAAATACAGCACTGAGAATTTAAAAAACCGTAATGCTACAAATTTTGGGAATTGAATTTAAAATTTCATAGAATTTTAATTGAGGGGACAATGCCCTCATTTTACACACACACACAAACCCCAGTTCCTGATCTTCCACAGAGTATATACAATACACTAATGTTATAGCAGTTTCATACCACTTTTAACCATCAGGGTCAATACTACAGAGTCCTAGGATGTGTAGTTGTCATGAGATACTTAAAATTCTCTGCTATGTTGCTGTATCTCAAAGAAGTCTAACAGAGACTGTAACAGAGAATTCTATGTATATCACTAAATAACAAATTCCAGATATTTGGCAGCATAAAGTCACAAGTTAACATATCAGATAGCTGTAACTATGAAGCATGGATGTACTATTTCCAAGGGGGGGTGGGAAAGGCAGAAGACATATCCCCAAGGAATTCTGCCTTCAAACTTCTTCAGAAATGGGTAACTTTTTTTAAAAAAATGCACCCTTTGCTCCAATATGACTCTTCCCACCCAACTAGAGAGGATTATAGACCTTTCAGAAGCAGTGACCAAGCTGTGACACTTGCTCTCCAACTCTGACATTCATGCACACAATCCCCAGATATTTTTCTGCTTTAATGTTGTTTTAATTCTGTTACTTTAAATGTTTTGGTTAGATTGTGGAATGGGAGAGAGAGAGAGACAATTTTTGTTTTGAGTTGTATTTTTGGTCCACAGCATTTTGGAAGCCTTGGTCAACAAGTAGCCTTGAAATACTGGGCTGGATCCAGATTAGTCATTCCATGATGGCCCCAAGATGAAGCAGTGGCTGCTGTACTGGAGAAAGGGGGCAGGAAAGGATTCCCTCTTTTCCTAAAGCATTGTTGGGGAAGGTTTTCCAAACCATCCAGAGCAGCTTTTGGAGAAAAACAAGAGCCCATAAGGGTAAAGTGGAATCACACAGACTTCCTCCACTATGAGTGGAACTCCATTGCAGATCTCCCTGGATGGGACCATTCATCATAATGCTGAACTTTATCAGTGTAACAAAACCAACCATTGGTAAAACAAAGCCAGTGTGGCATAGTGGTTAGAATGCCAACCTAGGACTTGGAAGATCAAAGCTCTAGTCTCCACCGAGCCATGATGACCTTTGGGCAGTTGCTCTCTTTCAGCCTAAATGACCTCAGGGCTGTTGTGAAGATTAAATGGGGAAAAGAGAAACCATATACTCCTTCTTAAGCAATACAAATGGGCAAACAATAGGAAAACAAAAGGGTTGGGAAATGGAAGAGGAAGAGATGCAGACCTCTATCATGAGGCCTTTAAACACCAGTAATGAAAGTTGCCTAACTTGTCAAACATGATCCTTTTTACCCATTCAGTGAGTATGCAAAGGTGGATCCTTTGCCTTTTGTGGAGGTATAAACAGAAGTCTGGGATGGGAATGTATGGCCCTTCAGAGAGACATATTTGGTCTCTCAAAGCCATCATCTGGGTAGAGCTGAGATAATATGCTTAAATCTGCTTCTCACATTTAAAACACAAGTGTGATAAAGTAAACAGCAACAAGTTATCTTCTATTTTTCTGTTCTCCATTGCAGAAATGGACAATGCCATTATTTTTTTAAAGTTCTCTTAATGCTTGCCTTGAGAATATCTTGAAAGATAGCTTCACAGGACAAAACCGGAATATAACAGCATAAATTAGAATAAGACATATTGTTTACTAAATAACATTACTTTTAAAGGAACACAAACAAGTGATTATTTTACCATAACTTGTTGAAAACTGCATATTCTTGTCTTTTGTCTTGTTACAGAGACCTGCCATTTAATTTTGTTGATCTTATCCTTTTATTAGAAACAAAATACAAAACTGATCAAAATCAATCTGGTGGAATTATCTTTAAAATAGCCATGTTAAAAACAATACCAAAATATATACAAGAACCCTTTTGAAACTGAGGTATCACCTTTAAACCACCTTAGGGTTTTGCTTTGTTTTTTGAAGTCCTGTCTCCCCATCAATTTAGTTATCTTCTTTCTGCATTGTGTGAATATGTACTATGATAACAGGCAGTGATGAAGACTATAGCAGATGTTTGATTTTATACCCTGATGTGCTGGAATACTCCATGACAAAATCCTAAATTCTGTAATGTGCGATGTATTTATGTGAAAGGGATCAATTATGCTGATTTGTGGAAATAATAATGCACTATAAAGTGATTCACAACCTTTATTTTGGTTACAAAAATGTTATTATCAAATTATGTCCACTTCTGGTGGAACAGAATCTCTCTCCTCCCTTGTATGCTGCCACTGCATTCAGGATAGTTCAGAAACCATCTGAAGCATATTGGAGGTGAAATGGGAGTGCAGGAGAGAGAAATGGTGGTGGTGGTGAAATCTGGTTGATCAATGAAGGGACCCCAACAGAATCATATAATCTTTGTGCTTAACCTTAGAGTACCAACTTGCAACCATCAGAATGTGGGTGCATCTTCAAATGTACCAACAAAGCTGGAGGCTAAGAAATTGGCTTCCCCCACCCATTCAAATCCCTATATAATTAATAACTTTCACCTTCACACCCATCCCCAGTTGCAAACAAGATTTCATTTCCATGTTCAATCAAGAGGCTGCAGAAGACAGAAGCTTTATCAGTACATTTAAAAGTAAAGGCAGAAGAACTGGAGACAAAATGAGTAAGATACCCATATAAATCAATGTGAAATTTTAAGTCTTGACCTAACTTAAATTCCACTGATTTCAGTGGGGCCAACTACACCAAATTTAGATTGGATACAACCCACTGCCTGGATCAAAACCTAGTAGCCCTTCTTGGAGTAATTTAAACTCATAATATATCCTAAAATAAAATGATGTACAGGACAGTAAGGAGGAAACAAAGTGGAACAAAACTCAAGTTCAATATAGGAGGAGGATCCTGCCTGAAAAAGAGATCCTCCTCATCATATACCATCTTAACTAAAGACTGAAAAAACATGTAGGCATCTGACTAACATCTCCAATTGTTTTTCTCCTGTTTGGTTTGTAACATCTTGCCTGATGAAGAAACCCATGGAGCTTGTGACAAGAATATTGTGCATTTCAGTTGGCCAATAAAGGTATCACTGATGGATTTTTGTTTGAATTTGCTAAACGGCCAACACAGCTACCCCTGCATGTTTTCAGTTCAATATAGTTTCCCTTGAAACCAATGGAACAAATGTCTGACTGACCTCTCATTGATATCAGTGATAATTATATTGCATTAATTTAGGTTATAGTCCTGTACAATTATTTAGATAGCCCATTAGACACAATAGGGCTTACTTCAGACTAGATGCAGGACTATATTGCTACCCTTGGATGGTCAAAATCTGAACATGGACATACTTCTAGTATTGGGTCATTAATGTGTCACCTTTCTGTGATTTTTGCAGAAATTTTTCCCACATGGCAGAAACCATAAAGATAATTTGGCACAAGAAAGAGATCAAAGGTTCTGTAATGGAGACAGAGACTTGAATAGGGAGCAAAACCAACCCACAAAGCAAAATGATCCCTGCACTAGTCACAGAAAGGATCTTTATTTCCTCCTCTTGGATTAAGCCAGTCCATCTGATTTGTCAACGCTTTTCCTCCGAAACACAGAAGTCAAAATATAGCTTTAAAAGGAATTTCCTCCTTGAAGAACGTCTCAGAATCACAAGAAGATGAAAACACAATAAAATGTTTGTTAACATTCCATTGCTCTTTCTTTAAAAAGACAGCCTACTATTTAAAAAAAACAAAAGCCAGTATTCTTGACAAATGGGATCACTCAAGAAAAATATCACTAACATAAAAAAAAATAGTCACCACAATTCTATTTTTAAAAGTAAGTGTCTACTGTGATTTAAAGATCTGGATAAACTTCTGAATTAAAAAAAAAGTCTGCTAAAACAAACAGGAGGAAAATACTCACACTCTCTCCTTTTTTGTACAAACTCTGTTAAAAGTAAAATTGTACCTTTTTACATCAAATAATTAAGAGAGTTCAAGGCTGAAGTTGGAAACACCCCAGCTCAGTTGGATATTTGCATGCATGTGCACACACCCCCATCTCTCCTCCCTATTAGAAGGCACCAATCTCAGTTCCCCAAGGTCTGTAAGGTTTGCCAAGGCTGGCTGACTGCGCTGGCATAGACGGACTGAGAGTGTTAGGAGACAAGAGATGGAACGAACTGAAAGAAAAAGGGAATGCAGACAGAGAGGCCATGGAAGACAGCAAGGGGGGAGAGAGTTTAGAAGCAGAAGTGACCACAGGCAGCACCGGTCCAATGCTGCCATTAGGATGCGCTCTCAGCGACGACGACTCAGCATGAGAAGCAGTGCTTCTGCTTGGGTGGTGGCCCTCTGTAGAAGAGGCTGAGCCATTTGTGGTTGTATGCCCATTCTGAGGCAGTAGCAACGAGTGGGAGATGTGAGGGTGATGTCCAAAGGCATTGCCCCACGGGATCTGTCCAAGCCCTGGGTGCGAACTGCTTGCTGCTTCCCGCTGAGAGGCGTAATTATTCAGATGAGACACAAGGCGGACACGGAGAGGATCAG
>CM034706.1:39472314-39485610 GCA_020142125.1 Phrynosoma platyrhinos | reverse complement strand
GGGGGGGGGAAATGGCGGCGCGCGCACCCTCCACCACCAGGCGCGACCCCCCATGCTCACGGCCGCAACGCATTCGCGCAAGCGCAAGAGTACTGCGCATGCGCAAACGCGTCGTGACCGCCATTTTGATTTCCAAAATGGTGGTCACGGCTGCAGAGTGGCAAAAACACGTGGCGGTGGCGCGCGGCAGCAGCAAACTTCGGCCTGGGCCAGTAAGTCCAGGGACCGGGGCCTTAACCGGCCCCCAGGCCGTAGGTTGCCGGTCCCTGGCCTAACTAGACTAGACTCCCTGAATCAATTTATGAATGATAAGTCAACAATTATGTCAATGGCACAGATTCAGTCCATCCACTCCAACTGGGGCTAGCAATGGGATTTCAGTCTTGGTCTCTCCATTCCCTTTGTTTTCCACATAAGGAGAGTACAGTAAGTTGTCATGCCACCGTGCATGTAATAAAATTAATTTATGGTTCACCTTTGACTGCCTCACCTCCACACATTTCACTAATCCTCTCCAGCTGGATCAGCTTCTAACATTCCAGACTTCTGATCTCCTTCCAACAGCTGTCACCATTTGTTCTCTAGCAACCTGCTGCCGAAAGAGGTTGAATTTTGTTTCTCTTCTGAAAAGGATTTCCCTCCCTTCATCATATTGCTTTGAAAAGTTAGCCTCCTAATATAATGTAAGCCATTTTTAAATGTGCATTCATTCAATAAAATATCATCATTTGCATATGCAGAATGTAAAGGAGGAATAGAAAGCATTGGAACTAGAGCTATTTGGAGAAGAAATTCAGGACATAAATTAATTAAATAGTTTAGGACAATATTTTTCGTCTTTTGTTCCTTCAGGAAACCATTTTTATAATAATTTGAGTTAAGAGCAAGCATAGACTGACTGTTGCACTAGTACTTCTGGATCCCAGGGTTCAAATCACTGCTCAGCCATGGAAATATAGTGGGCAAGTCCAGTAGCATTCCCACAGCGGTGTTTCCAGGGCAGGGGTGGCCCAAAAAACCTCTGTGCAGGGCCTAGGCCACCTGAAAAGACCCTAAAACAGCACCCGCGGGGGCAGGAAACCGATCTGTGTCACACACCCATTCTTGGGTGTCACCCCCCTTCTGGGGTGTCACCTGGTGCGACCTGCAATTCCCGCACCCCCTAGTGACGCTACTGGGCAAGTCACTCTCTCAGCCTTAGAGGAAGACAAACCTTCTGGATAAATCATGGCAAAAAAACCCATAGTAGGGTTCACATAAATCAGACTTAACTTGAAGGTACATAAAAATACAACAATATATTAAGGAACCCTTGTATACTGCCAAGGAACCTGGGAGGTATTCTAGGACACATGCTTAGTGTTAGCAGTTGGCTATGCACATCAGCCTCATCCTGTATCAAGGATGAAGAAAGCGTATCAGCATTCCTCATGGGAGGAATGGGAGCTGCAGCCCAACAAGATCTGTAAGGTCAAATTTTACCCTTAAACTATGTAAACTTGTGAGAGCACCCTTAAATGCACTATTTGATGGGACTTGAGTATTTAAGAGAGCAGGTGGGTTCCATCTGACTAAGATATAGGATTGCTAGATCTGGGGGGCTGGTTCTGAGTCTTCAGTTTTCATGGGTCATCTCCAGGCAGGAGACAAAGTGTGCAAATTCTTTTGCTTTAGGGAGTTCAGCTGCAGGCAAGAGGAAACAGCTATGTGCAAATCCTTAGCTCATCCTATAGATCAGTGAAATAAATAAATCATAGAATTATAGATTCATATACCGTAGTTGGAAGAGACCACAAGGACCATCCAGTCCAACCTCCTGCCATGCAGTAACTCACAATCAAAGCACCTTTGACAGATGGCTATCCAGCCTCTGTTTAAAAACTTCCAAAGGATGAGACTCCATCACTCTCCGAATGAGTGCGTCCCACTGTTGAATAGCTCTTACTGTCAGGAAGGTCTTTCTAGTGTTGGGATGGAATCTTTTCCTGTAGTTTGAATCCATTGCTCTGGAGCAGCAGAAAACAAGCTTGCTCCATCCTCAATATAGCACCCCTTCAAATATTTAAACAGGGCTATTGTATAAGTCTCTCCTCATAAGGCATGGTTTGAGTGTTGGACTACTACTCTGGAGAATTCCTTACTTGAGCATTAAAATAAAATAAATCAGTAGCTTCTTACAATTTGCAAAGTTTAATTGATCATTGCTACAACTTGCAATGACTCTCTCAGGGAACTGTACTGCTTTTACAGGTCTCCAGGCAGAGAGATAACTCTCTGAGCCAGTAACAGGGAAGGAAGAGGAAGAGGAAGAACTGTGGAGTTTTGCATGTGTAGTGGCTTTAAAGGAGGGGAAGTCCCAGCAGTCCTAGATTTAAAAATAATGGTGAGGAATTCTGGGAATTGCAGTCCAACAACATCTGGAGGGCTATCCACCCCTGCTTCAGTGCCCAGGCACCCATCTCCATGCATTCCCAGTTAGTGCCAGGGCTCAATGGGAAGGCTTCTGTGAGTGTGTTGCACTTGTGTAATGTTGGTGTTCCCAGAAGGGAGATGGAAAATGAGAGGACCAGCACAGGCAATAGTTGGGTGGGCACCCTGGGCCCAAGGTGCCATTTGGAACAATGCAGGGAGTGGAGGACCAAAGTGAGCCTCCTTTACAAATCCTGACACATTGTAGGGCTTGAGAAGAGTTTATCTTCCTGGAGGCTGACAATGAGTCTTTTGTAAAGTCCTAGGAGTAAAGTAAGCCTAGCAAAATCCAACACAGGCCATGTGTGCTGTAGGTAAGACGTACACAGGATGCACATCCTAATGAAGAACAGAGGAACAACAGTAAATTGTGGCCCATGGCTGTTGCAGCCCTCAGGCTCTTCAGACTCTTCTGGTCACAAAAAAGTAGCTGCATTTCCTATTCTGGAACCCTCCAGAAGAGACAATGAACTTTTTAAATAGGTTCCATATGCTGTTTGGCATGCAAAAGGTATCAGTTTTCTCAAAATGAAAAATGGACCCCTGGCCACCTCCAGTTTTCATTTTCTTTTGCATTCTGCACAGCTGTCAAAGCCTCATGGGTTGGGAAATTGGCCTCAAACTACTACCCAAGTGCTAGTAGGGATGGTGGCAACTGCAACAGTTAGTAGACACACTATCTTCTGTCCAACTGCTGAAAACTGCTTCAGTCCACTCCTCTTGTTCTGCCCTGTAATGTTACTTAGACTGAGGTCTAAATCAAGCAAGTGAAGAATAATGCTCTGCACACATCTTTGTGCCCACTTCCCATGTATGCCTTTTCTGAATGAGGCAACAGGGGCTATTTTCTACCCCTCTGCACTCCATCCAAAATCTCATCCCCCTCCTCCACCACCACACACCCATCATGGTGTAGTGGTTTGAGTGTTGGACTACTACTCTGGAGAACAGAGTTCAATTCCTTGCTCAAGCAATTAAAAAAAACACCACTGGGTGACCTTGGGCAAGTTACACTCTCTCGGCCTCAGAGGACAGCAATGGTAAACCCCCTCTGAAGAAACTTGCCATGAAAACCCTGCAATGGTTACCCTAAGTCAAAAATGACTTGAAGGCACACAACAACAACCCACACACATACACAGCTGCCAGGCCCCAGGAAAGGCACCACTGTTGCTGTTTATTAGTGCGGAGGGGAGACAGTGAGGAGACAATTCAGACATAGATAACTAACTCATCTTGGCTTGGAAAGGAAGGAAATGGGCATGCAGTGACAAATGGAGTGCACCCTCCTATCGCTTCCCTTCAGATATATTTGGTTCAATTGTTTCCCTTTCTTCCCTCTCTCTACTGTAAGAATAGTGGCAGAAGCACTTCCCAGGGCTTGACAACTGCAGGTAGGTGTAGGGTTCAGATATTACACAAAGAGCCACAGAATAGTACCTTGTGCTCCATCCAAAAAGAAATACACAGACACATAAGCCACATTTACATGAATTTATCATCATCATCATCATTTATATCCCACCTTTTACTCAGAACTCAAAGCAGCTTACACATTAAAAAGATTATAATTAAAAACATACCCAAAGCAATGTGAGAAGAAAATTAAACTAAGAGCCATATTTAAAGCATACACTCTAAAAAAAATATCCAGAGGTAGTTGTTTAAAACCAATAAATAAAAGAGTTTAAAACCAGTCAATAGTGCAATTTAAAACAATATGGGCTTTTGTTAAAAGCTTTCAGATCTAAAAGCCTGTCTGAATAAAAATATTTTTCACCTGCCAACAGAAGGATGACAAGTAAGGGGCTATTCTAGCCTCTCTAGGGAGGTAGTTCCAAAGTGTAGGGGTATCCACTGAGAAGGCCATCTCTCATCCTCCTACCAGCTGTACCTGTGGTGGGGCTGAGAAAAAGGCCTTGTGTGTAGATCTCAGGATCCAGGCAGGCTCATATTGGGAGATATAGGTCCAAAACACACTGCAGAAATAATCCAGTTTGAGACTACTTTAACTGCCCTGTCTCAGTGCTAAGGAATCCTGGGAACTGTACAGTACTGTAGTTGATTGTGGCACCAGAGCTCTCTGACAGAGACGGCTAAATGTCTCACAAAACTACAGTTCTCAATATTCCCTAACGTTGAGCCAGGGCAATTAAAATGGTCTCAAACTGGATTATTTCTGCAGTGATTTGGACTTCTGTCTGTCAGACAGCCTGAAGTTGTGTTGTATAGGGCTTAAGTCACTAACAGTATTCTGGCCTGATGGAAACAAAAAGCCCCGTTTACAGTCTTTACAGTTTACAGTTTTTACAGTTAAATTGGTATTATTGGACTCTTCACACCTGTTTCCTTCCAGAACCTCAACATAGATCCATATTGTATTTTTGTACAGTTCTGCTGGTGCTTTCAGAAGGCAGCCATTCTAACAGGGTTACCAGCACAGACTTGTCTATTCCGCCTTTTTTTAAGGAGGGGGGACACCTGGTCTGGGTTTTCTAAATGAGATATATGATCTGGAGTACGCCAAGCAGCTGGAAGATGCTCATATTTTCCTGATGTCATCAGGCTGCCAGCTTCGAAGGACAAGTAATGCACAAACTCCTATGTGTTATGGACTAAACATGCTTCCAGGAGTATCCTTTTCTGCTTGCAAAGGAAAGAAGTGACCGACTTTGCAGCATTATAATATGGGGTAGATAATCTCCTCTCACACGCTCCATTTCAGTGTTTCACTCCTTGATCACATCAAAGGCATGAATTCCATCTCTTGACTTACACATGGCTGGCTTTAAATCAACTGAGCTGTGAGCCACCCTACCCCTCTGACCCCATACACACCCACACCAATGACTATGTAAATGTGGAAAGTAGTTTAGTCATACTTTTCTGTAAAATGTTCTTCTGCCCCATTTGGCCACAAGTCCTGCATTTCATGACTGCCCTAGGAGGAATCACATGCAGTGCTTGTCAACAAAAAGGGTTACCATTCAAGACAAAAATGCAAACTTATGCCACAATGGGAGGGCATGTATGACTCGAGCAAGAAGGAGCCATGGCGCAAGGGTACAATACAACCCTTTGCAAATAGAAGACCCCAGCTCCTGTGTATAGTACATGTAGATAAGCAGGGATGAAAACCATGAAGCCCTGCAAATGTTGTTAGTTCCCTACATATTTCATCACTAGCTGTGCTAACTAGGGCTGCTGGAAATATGCGATACAACAATATCTGTAAGGCTGCATGATTACCATCCCTGAGGGAATGCCTTGAGATCTTCTGGAGATACCCATGTGGTGAGGAGGGCCTTCTTGGTGGTGGCTTCCAGGTGCTGAACCTCCTTTTCTGGAGAGGTTAGACTAGCATCCTCCTTGCTATCTTTTTGTGGGCAAGTTAAGTAAGCCCTTTTTGTTTCAGCAGGGCTTTGAGGGCTGACTACTCAAGGGGAAAGGGCCTTTCCTGTGTTACGTTGTTCATATTTGTTCTTCTTTTTAATGGTTATACTTTTAACTGTTCTTAAGTTTATTATTAATAGTTTGATTATGGTATTTTGAGCCAGCATGGTATAGTGGTTTGAGTGTTGGACTATGATTCTGGAGACCAGACATGAAATCCACTGAGTGACCTTTGGCAAGTCACATGCTCTCAGCCTCAGGGGAACAAACTGGACAAAATGGCCAAGAAAACCCCAAGATAGGTTCGTCTTAGGGTCACCAGAAATGAGAAACAACTTGAAGGCACAAAACAAAAACAGTTTGATTATACTTTTAACTTTTCTATGATGTAATTTCCCCCCCCCCTCCACTGTACCTGTTTTAAACTATCACACGGTGCCTTGAGTCTTGGAGGTCTGAAGTCTTTCCTCTTCTCATTAGCAGAGTTCTTCCTCTCCCTCCTCCTCTGCTGGATTTATATGCTGCCTTGAGTCTCTTCCTATTTTATAAATAACTAAGAGGAGCCTTACTAACTAGCAGAAAGAACTCAGAATTTGAAAATGTTCCTTTTTGTATTACAACTCCCAGAATCTCCAACTATTGTGTCCAGTGGCTATGCTGGTTGAGGGATTCTGAGAGATTTAGTCCAAAAAGCCCTCCACAACTTCTGCCTGATATTTTCCATGGCAATCTAGCTCCCTGTGGATAATTTGGACTTGCCCATCATAGCCTGTTTCTTTTGATGGGAGTAGCAATCTAACGCCTGTGGAGGAATCCATGAAGGGAGATGCACTATTCTACAATTCTGCACTAAGTAGGTGGAATAATTCAGTATGAAACAGCACCACAGGGTTGTTTGTAAAATGAAAGACAGGGCTGGACAGATTTCAGGTTTGCAGAATCTAGTCCAAGTTTTTGTTTTTATTGTTTGTTTGTTTGCTGAGCTGGTTGGTAGAATCCCAAGATCCACCAACAAGACCCAAATAAAAAATAGCAGCATTCTGGTCAGGCACTCACTTAGCATTAAGGAACAGGGTACTTCTGAGCAAATGTTCAGCCCAGAAATTTGTTTTCCACACCAGAACTACTCTCACAGTTCTGTAACCCACTTCTGATTTCTACCTCCTAAGCAATCTTCATTTCATCAGCTTTTTCTTAATTTCAGGATGCAGCTAAGCAACTGGGAGGCAGAAGCCACTGGAGAACTACTACAAATCACCAAGTGAGCTACCAGAAGATATGAGTCTCCGTGCAACTTGTACCTATTCCCAAAGCAGACCATTGATGCATCTCTGCTATCCTGTATCAGTTTTATATTACTTCAGTTTTCATTGCTCTAGCTCAGGGGTAGGCAACCTAAGGCCCGGGGGCCGGATGCAGCCCCTCGAGGCCTTTGGACCGGCCCCAGGCCAGTCCTACCACCGCTGCCGCCACCGCCACCCACCATGATGATATTGATTATTGTTGTTATTACTTGTTCTTGGGGGTTTTCTTGGCAAAATCTCCACAGGGGTTTTGCCATGGCTTTTCTGGGGCTGAGAGAGTGTCCATCCATCTTTTTTTAAAATGTTTTAATTTTTTTTAATTTTTAATTTTATTTATTTATTTATTTTTGGTGCTTCGGCCCACCAATTGTCTGAGGGACAGCAACCCGGCCCCCGGCTCATAAAGGTTGCCTACCCCTGCTCTAGCTTATGGAATCCTGGGATTTGTAGTTTTGTGAAATGCTTAGAATTCCCACCTACAGACCTGTCGAATGTCTTCCTGGACTGCTGAAAACAAGAGAAGCCCAAATGAAATAAGAACTGGCAATCCTGGTAAACACTAAAATTCAAGGATTGTGGTTTACCAGGAATGAGATACCAAAATTGAATCAGAGCAATGCCAATAAGCAGTGCCTATGAGCAAATGCATATTTTCCTTTTCTTCACCACTGACCGATCAACACCAACAAAAATCAGGGCTCAGAGCATCCACAAGAACAAAAAGGCAATAACTACCAAGCAAGGCTGGGCCTAGACTAAGATCCCCTGTTAAAGATTTGATCACATTTAGGTTTGGTTTTGTCAAAACGGCTCAGTTAAGTCAAGCTCACACCTGACAGCAGTGGCTTAGCTTTCTGCACAAGTGAATCTTTGAGTGGGGGGAAGAACAAATGCATTCTTGCCAAGCTAAGGCAACTGGAAGTCAAATAAAGGAGGATTGTCCTGAAAGTGGGTTGCATAATAAAAACAAACCCAATATGCTGTTAACAAGGGTTTAGAGGTCAGGTTCTCATCCCTGCCCACAAAGACATGTGCAAACCCAGGAGATTAAAGGGAGGGAGGAAAGAGCAGGGGGTGCATTCTCCCTTCCCCACCCCCAGCTCCTTGCAAAGTGACACTGAAAGAGGGAAAGAGAAGCTCATTCTTAAGGCACCGAGGTGCAATTGCTCCAGAGAATGCCATGCATTGTGTGCTTCATCCCAGGCCAGCGTTTAGTGCCAGCCGAGGAAACAAATGCTGCCCCGTTGTCTCCTGGAAATCCCATTCTCATCCCTGCTGGGCGAGTTCATTTCAACGCCAGCTGACTTTTTGCCGTCTCTTAATGGAGCTTAACTGGTTCCAGCTTTCTTCTGCCCATCTCCCCTTCCTACCTCCCCCTGCCCCAGTCCCCATATAGTGAGATCCCAACCCCAATTCGCCATGGGTTATGCATCCACACTGCAGAAATAATCCAGTTTGACACAACTGTAACTGCCATGGCTATGGAATTCTGGGATCTGTAGTTTGTTGTGAGACACCAGAGCTCTCTGACAAAGAAGGCGAAATGTCTCTCAAAACGACTACTATTCCCAGAATTCTGTAGTCGTGAACCCATGGCAATTAAAGGCTGCATCCTCACTGCAGAAATCCAGGTTGACCAAACTTTAACTGATATGTCTCAATGGTATGGAATTCTGGGATTTGCAGTTTGTTGTGGGATCAGAGCTCTCTGACAGAGAAAGCTAGATGTTTCTCAAAACTATTACAACTCCCAGAATTCCATAGTATTGCACCATGGCAGTTAAAGTGGTGTCAAACTGGATTACTTCTGCAGTGCAGATGTGGCCTCAGTGGTGTCAAACTGCATGCAGCCTCAGTAGTACCAAACTGGATTATTTCTCCAATGTGGAAGTAGCTGGGAACAGCAGAGTGGGGCCTGGAGAGGCGGACAGGAAAAACCAAGTGGGTTAAGGAGAGCCATTCTCAACCTGGAGGAGGAGAAGCTGTTTGGGTAGGAAGGCCTTCCCTTTCAGCCATTTGGGGCTGCATCTGCACTGCAGAAATAATCCGGTTTTAAAAGAATTCCATAGCATTGAGCCATGGCAGTTAAAGTGGTGTCAAACCGGATTATTTCTGCAGTGCAGACGCAGCCTGTTCCAAAGAGGGCACAACATCTGAAAAGGTAGCCCACCAAGGCATCCAGCTCCCCCCTGGAGCCTGACCTTTGCAGCTGCCAGAGGCCCCCAGGAGCTCTTTCCCATCCTGTTTCCTCCTCAGGATGTTTTTCACTCCTGGCCAGACTCCCTCTATCTTTCTTTCTTTCTTTCTTTCCCTCCTTCAGTCCCTTTTTCTCTCCCTGCCCCCAGACAAAGGGCTTTCCTGGCCTGCCTTTGGCCTGCCACCACCCAGCCTTTGCTCCAGCTCAAAGGGGAAAACCTCCAAGGGGCTCTGGCAAGGCTGGTGGAGAAGGAGAGGGAGGGCAAGAGGGTGAGAGGGCTGGCAATGGGTGAGCTTCCCCTCCTTGGCCCTTCTGCCCAGCTGCCTTCCTCCTCCTCCCCAGACTGTGTGTGTTTAGGAGGTGCTGTTTCCCACAGCTCTGATCTAATTCAACTGTAATTCAATCTCCGTGTGACCAACACTCAGCCAGCGCTCTCCCACCCGCCGGCAGACTCCTCTCTCACAGGCTGTGTGTGTTACACATTTGCACTGTCAATCTGACAGACTCCCCTCAAACAACCTCTCTGTATAAGCTGTCCAGCCTCACTCAGGCAGGATTGGTGAGGGGGGCCCTGTCTGCAGCAATAACTCATCCACAGAAGACCCTTCTCCTCTCTTCCTCTCCCTCTTCATCGCTCCCCCCTTCCCCGCCATCCCATGTCTAGCTTCTGTTTCCGAGCTTCTAGAAAATAAGATCATTTTGCTCAAACAAAACCAACCGGCACTTCTCTACCCAAGCTTTGCTCCAGCTCCATTTTGAAACAGGAGCCACTGAATGTATAACCTGCTGTTGTTGTTGTTGTTGTTGTTGTCGTTATTGTGAGCCTTCAGGTCCTTTCCAACGTACGATGAATCTATCATGAGGTTTTCTTGGCAAGATTGGTTCAAAGGAGGTGTGCCATTGCCTTCCTCTGAAGCTGAGAGTGTGTGACTTGCCCAAGGTGACCCAGTGGGTTTCATGGCCAAGTGGGGAATCAAGCCCTAGTCTCCAGAGTCGTAGTCCACAATATCTGGCACTGAGCAACTTGCAAAAAGGACTTGTTTAGTGGTGTTTGTGATTTTAAAAAAGTTTTTTTTTAAAAAAAAGGCAAAAAGTCACTGAACTGGATAAGGCTGAAGGGATCTTGTAGCATCCTTGAATCATAGAATCATAGAGTTGGAAGAGACCACAAGTCCAACCCCCTGCCATGCAGGAACTCCCAATCAAAGCATCCCTGACAGATGGCCATCCAGCCTCTGCTTAAAGACCTCCAAAGAAGGAGACTCCACTACTCTCCGGGGGAGTGTGTTCCACTGTCGAACCACCCTTACTGTCAGGAAGTTCCTCCTAATGTTGAGGTGGAATCTCTTTTCTTGCAGCTTGCATCCATTGTTTCGGGTCCTAGTCTCTGGAGCAGCAGAAAGCTTCTAGAAAATAAGATCACTTTACCAAAAGTTATCAAACACAACCAACAGAGGTTCTTGCAGTGGTTCCCTAACCAAGCTTTACTCCAACTCCATTTTGAAACAAGGGCCACTGAACATATAACTTGTTGTTTTTGTTGTATGCTTGCAAGTCGTTTCCAGTTTAGAGCAACCCTAAGGCAAATGTATTGCGGGGCCTTCTTGGCAAGATTTTTTCAGAGGAGCGTTGCCATTGCCTTCCCCTGAGGCCGAGAGCATGTGACTTGCCCAGGGTCACCTAGTGGGTTTCATGGCCAATCAAACCCTGGTCCCCAGAGTCCTTAGATACCCAATACCTGGCACTCAGCAACTTCCAAAAGAGACTTGTTTAGCGGCATTTTTGATAAACCAGCAAAAAAAAAGACAAAAGGCCAATGAACCAGATAAGGCTGAAGGGATCTTGTAGCACCTTGCAGACTGCCAGAAATAGTGCAAATTGAATCCCCTTTAAGGGTTAGGATTAGGGTTAGGGAATCATGGGAACTGTATTTTATTGTGGCACCAGAGCTCTCTGACAGAGAAGGCTCAATGTCTCAGGAAAAAAACCCAATTCCCATGATTCCCTAGCACTAACCCTAACCTTTAAAGTGGACTCAGTTTGCACTATTTCTGGCAGTCTGCAACCCCCCACATTGCATTCCCCGTACTATCTCAGAACTGCTGGATGACTTGTGGACTTTTAGAGAAAAGACTTTTATCATGCGGTTACCTGCCTAGTGAATAATTTTATAGGACCTTCTGACATTATCCTCCTTCACAAGAAAACCTCCATTATTTTTCCATTACTTCTTCTGTTTTTCCTGTTGTTTACTTTCTGAGGAAAACCTGGCTATTTTGTATGTGTATATGTGTGTGCTTGTTTTGGTTTTGGTTTTGCTTGCTGTGGAACATATTTTAAGAAGAAAGGACACAATAGCTGCACAGTGCCTTCCAACTGATAGCATGAGGAGCCTTCTGTCTGGAAATATCCTTGTTAATCTAAATCTGGCTGAGTATGAATCAGCTGACCCCTGTATGACTAATGCAGAATTACAATTAAAGAGGACAGCTAATGGTTTCCAATACAGAATTGTCCATAGAATCCCTCAATGCAAGTGTCTTTTGAGTCAACAGTCATGGGAAACCAATTCTCTCAGAAGTTCCAGAAGTTCCAATGATCCTCAAAAGAACAGCGGAAATCATACCCTCAAACCATGACTTAAACATTTAGAAAGCAGATCTGTCTTTGCACTAGATGTTATCACTCCCCAAATGCAAATATTTAGGGGAGGGACAGGTGTCAGGAAACCTATGTGGATCCCTGATCCAGTTCTGGACCATGCTCCAGGTAAGAGCCCTACACTACTTCCCCTTCAGTTGATTTCATTGGCACTTGATGTACACAAGCTATTCAACATCCCAAAGGTGGAGGGAAATTTTGTATTGTGGCACAAAAATTAGTAAACAAAAACAAAATGGCACTGTTGAGTTTTTGATGTATTGATGTTACACAAGCAACTTTGTATACTGCTCTGCATTTGACAGATAAAAGCCAGGGCACGTGTGGTCAAGATGCCAAGGAAGAACACACAAGCTAGAAGAGATTGCAGCAGTTTGATTATGCCTGAGCCTACTGGGAAGCACAGCATTCCACCCTTTCTTCTCCTCATCCCCTTCCCCCTGCTGGGTTAACTGACCGAGACATACTTTTCCAATTTGAACTCAGTTTGTACCAATGGACATATGTCCAAGATCAAGCAGGAAAGTGGGAGGAGGTGGAAAAAACTGGGACATTTTAAAAAACCACTGAAAAAGTAGATTAAGCAGGGCTCTTCCTGTGAAATCAGGTTAGAAAGTAACCTTTGCATTAAGCCAAAGCATCCTCATACCAGTGGTGAATGGGTGAAAATAAGTGCCCAGGCTTTAAAGCCATCTCACATTTTAAAAAATCAAACTTTTGCCTTCCTTCCTGGAGTATTTATGAGACTTCAGCTGACACACTGAGACTTAATGGGACATAATAGGACCTCTTCGCTGCCATGATGAAGTAAATATTTACATAGGTGTGTGTAAAGTAGAATAGATGCTAATTTGAGACTTAAGTGATTGTTTAAACCATTGGTTTAAACAACCACTCAATAGAGTAAAGAACCGGTTAAGTGTATTATTTTTGCTCCGTTAATCAAACTTAAGCTGGCTTAAAACATGTCCTTGAAGAGGCTAGAAGGAATGGGACTGCTTTTTAGCTTGTCCTGTACCCCAAATTTCAGTGAATGTAAAGTGTTCATGGTAGGGCAAAACTATTATTGATTGTGGGACAACAGTAGAAATAATATTGGTCAGCCAGGTTTGTGTGGCCCAGGCCACATAGCTCTGGTTACAGAGTTTGTTGTAAGGAGAGGATGAACCAGGAAGGCTTTAGAAAGGGATTCTGTGGCAGAGCAGGCAGTTTATTCTCATCACAAAAAGAAATCCAAGCCTGCCAGTTAAGTTAAGGGTTCAAATAGTGAAT
>CM034706.1:39436119-39448475 GCA_020142125.1 Phrynosoma platyrhinos | reverse complement strand
GCAGAAGTCAGTATATAACTCCAACCAGGTTTCACCAATAAAATGCCCTCTAATATATACCAAATAGAAGCAGGTTACAGTGCAATACATAGACAGACATCCAAGGAACTTCTCAAGGCAAAAAAAAGTCATCAAATCTGTTGACTGACTAGCTCAGTCCAACTAAAGAAATTAACCACAGATGCTAATCTCCAAAAGCAGTACACAAAAAGCAGCAATATATAATGAACACCTTCTGCTTTAAAGATGACTTGTGACTAAATCCTATGCACTTTCTATGCATTATATCAATGTAATTTCAGGAGGGCGGGAGGAGACACATACCGATATTGGAAAAGTATGCATTCCTCATCTTAGCCTTCCTGCTTAAGTGAACCACCCTGCAACTGCTCAAATCAAAGATAAGGAATTTCCTATTTCTACAGGTAATTATTTCTCTGCCTAACTCAGTGTGTCTGATCTCTTTGGTAACGGCTGTTCCAGGTCCCAGAGTGAGATTTTGCATCATCTGCTGCTAGATGTTTTCCACTGGAAATGTTAAGGATTAAACCAGGTACCCTTTATGTGCAATGTTACTGGCTACCATAGTATGACAATGATTTTGTCTCTCAAAGAAAAATAATCATAATTCCCTCCCCCCTGGGAAATTTTAAGCCTTTCAAGCACTTTACTGTCCCCCTTTCATACTTATGAATAATTGAGTACTATATACTGTTTAATAACTCAAGATCTTCAGAACTGTCACAAGGAGCTGGGGAAATGCCAGACAGGTACATTGGACCATTGATTCTCATGACACAGTATTTTATAAACAGGCTATCGCTGGCAGAAAAACTGTACTGAACTTGATAATGGCCCCACATATTGTTCCAAGAAAGATGTGGCTCCTAGAAATCTACAGAATTGTGCAGTGACTACCTCCTCACTTTTTCCTCAAAAATGAGATTAGAGAGTGACTGCAGCTGGTTGTCTTCTCCTTAGAACATTCTTCCTATGACCCAAGCTACAAACTCCAAACTAGGAAGCTCCTCCCTTGATAATTTCACCCCCATAAAACAGATTAAACAATGTTCACACTAAGGAGTGAACCAGCACGGAGCAGTGGTTTAAGCATTGGACTATGACTCTGGAGACCAGGATTTGAATCCCTGCTTGGCCATAGAAAGCGACATATACTCTCAGCCTCAGAGGAAGGCAATGGTAAACGTCTTCTGAACAAATCTTGCCAAGAAAACCCTGTAATAGATTTGTCTTAGGGTTGTCATAAGTATACTTTTTATATTTGAAGGCACACAACAACAAACATGAGGAAATTAAAACATCTAAATTTAATTTGCATGTCAGCTTTAGTATCATCCATGATATCTGCAGGTCTTTTGGTAAACACACTGAGACAATGCAAAGCATAACAGTGCAAGCCAAACTAAAGCTAGGATCAAGACTGAGTATGAGAAATAATGAGGTTGTAATCATATAAAGTTGAAGATAAACGAAACAAAGGATAAGCTTGACATTCCATTTGAAATAGGTCTTCTCGTTTGCTGATAAAATACAAGGCAGAGCTGAAACATAACAAATGTTAGGCAGTTTTGATACAGTTGCTTCAAAGTTTTCTGCTAAATCTTGTTGCTTATTAATGAGAGGGCAAAATACAATGTTGAGGGGTTTGAACACTTTGAATATTTAATTGTTTAAGCAAATAAGATGTTTAATATTGCACCATGGAGTAGGCTCATAAAGAGTTGGATATAAGAATGAAACATAACAAACTCTTATCTTTAGCTTACTATTGCCAGCATTTTATTATTTTGTTTGGAACTGTACCAGTTGACGGCTAGGTTAAGAGTTTAACATTGTATTCTTTTAAGAAACACTCTCTCGGAAGCAATACTTTAACCCTACATCCTTTTGTACAAAGCCTCTTAGTAAAGTCTGAAATATGTCCAAAGGTATTTCAAGGGCTTGCACAATTATAGAACTATGATTCTGCTTCAACTGCCATGACAACTTTTTATGGAATCCTGATGTTTGTAGTTTGATCAGAGCACTAGAAATCTCTGGCTAAAAATTCTAAATATTACTCCCTAGACTGCATATGTGAGCCATAGTGAACAGTGATTTGAGTGCTGGACTACACCTCTGCACACCAGGGTTCAAACACCAGTTTAGCCATGGAAACTCCCTGGGTGACCTTGGGTATGTCACAGTCTGTCAGCCTCAGAGGAAGGCAAAGGCAAACCCACTCTGAACAAAGCTTGCAAAGAAAACCCCATTATAGGATTGCCTTAGAGTTGCCATAAGTTGGAAATGACTTGAAGGCATACAACAACACACACTCTGACAAGGCAAAAGAACAAACCATACCACCAAAAAAAGGAGTTTATTTTGTTTTATTTTAAAAATGCATCCTATTTTTATCAGGTATATCCAAATTAGTTTTGTAACAAGGCCATGATAAGTTACCAATATCCGAAATAATTTTAATTTGGCCTACAACTGAAATCAGCTTACATTTTGCAATATCAGCATTCTGTGTTTTACAAAAAGTCCAGAATGCAACAAATACTTACATTAAGTCCCAGCAATACCAAACTTTTCAACCACATATGCACAATTATGCTTTGTATGGAATATCAACAGAGAGAAAGATTTGTATTTTTACTTCTATTTATAGTATTTACTGGTTTCTCAAAACTCAGTACCCATTTAAATGATTGTATAGGATTCTTACCAGAGGCTATCATTCTGAAAAATTCATGTTTAAACTCTTCTAATAACACTTAGATGAGAGATCAGTTTGAAGCAGGCAGACAAGTTCCACAGCCCTACCTCTGTCTTTTTTCTCTTCTTTCTTGGTCTTTGGCTTGAAGCATTTCCGATCAGACAAACAAACCTCTCATTATTGGTTGACATGCAGAGTATGCTAAAACATGTCTCCATTTGAAGCATGTTGTTTTTAAAAGCATCTCATTACACAGAACATGCTGGGAGAAATATTTTAGAGCTGTAACTTTTTTTAGGGTTAGAATCACTCTTGAAAACTGGTTGGCCTTACATGAATATAATTTCATTTCAATCTAGTCTGCATTCCTCTTACTCATAATGTACATCTAGTGAAGATCTGAGGGGGTAGAATCAAAGGACTTTTCAAAGATATTGTTTTCCAGATAGAAGAAGTGATGTATAGACTCTGCTATGCTGTGAGCAATGACTTATAGGTTACCCAAAGATAAATATAGCATGATTCAACCTGATTATGTTCATACAGGATAAGATCTAGCATGAATATAACCAGTGCACGTCTCGCTGGACTGAATGGCAGTGTGCTGGCATAATTCCTTTAAAAACAATATGCACAAAAGATCTTAGTAACTCCTACCACAGAGGTATAAATTCTTGTGTTTTGTTATTTACATCTTTAAGAAAGCAGTTTTACACTGACTCCTTTTTATTTTGAAGTAACTTACAGACCCAAATCAAGAACATGCTCCAGGACAAACTTTGGGAATGCTATCTTTTTGAACTACAACTCCCAGAATTCCACAACTAGATGCTGGCTGGAAATCATCCCTACATAATCAGTTCTGTAAACTGATTGGTGGTGTTTATAATGGCCAATATGGGGGTGATTTTCAATGGGAAACTGGTGGAGAGCCATGGAAAGCTTAAGGACTTTATAGCTGCTTTTTCTTTAAAATAAATGCAGCCAGAATATATAGTGCATGTGGTTTTAGCAGTGTGAATAACATAATGTATACTTTCAGAGTTGGTGCATAGTTTCTGTATTTTCAGATACCATCCTGAAAGCTCAAGTGGTTAACACACTCATACTTTCACATCTTTCTCTGAATACTACCAGTCAATATATATTATCAATATTTCACATCAGTGGCATCACTACACGAGTGCTGGGAGTATGGACTGCACCATGTGCCACTCCACAGCAAGGGTGACACCCTGATGAGGTTGTCCCACTGCAATGGAGGTGCAAGAATGCCCCTTGTGGCTTTGCCACCACCCAGCTCCCTCCCTGGAGAGGGATCTGAGGTGGTGGCAAGGGCTGTGGGGAGGCAACCATGCCTCTTGTGGCTTCGTCACCATTTGGCTCTCTCCCTGGGGAGAGATCTGAAGTAGCAGCAAGAGTGACAGAGGCATGATCATGCCCCTCATGGCTTCAGGGAGGAAGCTAGGCTACCAACAGGGTCCCCCCCCTCAACAGCCTGCCCCCCCCACTGGACGTCACCAAGCCCGGTGATGCCATTGTTTCACATTCCATTAGTATGTGTTTATCACATTTGGGAAAATGACTTGAACTTCTGAATACAAAATCAAAATAACAAAAACTATTCACAGAACAGTGCTGTAATAGAGATTACATGGCCTGGAGAAAGAAGAATTATAGAACCAATTTGCAAAGATAAAACTACTATCTTATCTTGTAAAGGAACAAGAAAACCTTTTAAATTTAAAGTGAGCATGTTATACAAATCAAATAAACTACCTAGTCTGTGGAAAAGGACAAGTGAACATATACAGGCCTGCATTTTTGTAATTATTCATGGATTTACTATTTTTGTTTATTTTCTTTGATTTCCACAAGTCCCAAGAGTACTGCGTCAGCTTCCAGTAAAGTTGTGTCTGTTTTTGCTCCCAAGAATCTAGAGGCGAGTTCAAGGTCAACAAGTCTCAGGCGCACTTTGGATCCCTTCTGATATTTCCTGGTGAGAAAGAAAACAAAAGGTTAAGCATGTACACACCTCTATCTTCTTGGACATGGCATTGAAAATTGAGCTATTGGGAATCAATGTAGCATTCTCCTAACCATAGCATTTCCATTGTAATTTTCAATTTGCCATTTTGAGAAAGAAGACAATTTTCACATTGCACATACATTTAGATTGGTCAGCAGACATTTGACAATGCTAGACTTTCTAGAGAGAGAGTGTGGTGCAGTGATTTGAGCACTGGACTACAACTTTGGAGATCAGTGTTTGGTTCCCTACTCAGCCATGGAAACCCACTGGGAGGCCCACTGTTTTTTTCTTTCCTCTAGCAAATGATCAAAAGAAACAGCTATATAACTCTCCTCCACACAAAAGACTACCACGATGCCAAGCAATGCCAAGCACAGCTCTCCAGCTGTGTGTTTCCGTTTTTCCCCCTACTAAGAATGACACTCATGCAGTGACTTTGTGGTGTGCTAAATAAAAGAGGAGGCCTCCGTGCCTGTGCTGTGGGGAAAGGAGAGACCCTCTGGTGGTCTGGAAAGTGAGCAAATGAACAAGTGACCACCTTCCCTCCCTGCCTCAGGCAGCAAAGAGACCTCAGAGAAAAGCAGGAGCTCCAGGGGAGGAGGAAGAAGCCCCCCAGAAGTGTTTGGAGCCCCACAGCAGCATGTCCTTTTTCTGGTGATGGCCTCAGGCAGGAATGCCATGAAGATGAAGGGCCAGAGGGCAGGCAGTGGAGGAACGGTGCCCTGCCAGACCTTTCCCTGATCTTGGAGTCTGCCAGGAGGCTGGCAAGGCTTTTGCTGCCAGAGGGCCACTTGGGAGCCCGGTGCAGGAAGGGAGGGAGGAGGAGACTTTCGCCACTCTTCTCAGAGAAGGGGGTAGTTCTTTTTTCTTTTCTTTTCAAATAAAACTTAAGGAATTTCTCTAAGTAGAGTGGCAACACATCTTTCTGAATACCTGTGATTCAGGGAATTTCCCTGCTCTTGTGTAGTCTGTCTGGGGAAAGCCTCCTGCAGAAGAAATGTTGACATAAACCCCATCTCCCCAATGCAGCACCTCTTTGGGATTTCTCTGCTGCAATGGACAGAGTGTGGGACGATCAGTGGTTCTTTTAGGAGCCCCTTGTCAGAGAAATCCCAAACAGCTGCCACTGCTGTCATTTTTTTCTGAGTAATTTTATTGTATTTAATCGCAAATAAGTTGACCCAGGTTAGGGGAGTCATTTTTTTCATAATTTTTTAGACATATATACAAGTATATATGATAAGTTGCATCCACAGAAAATCATACACAATTTTGCTATCTTCACATGAATTGTTTGGTCCCGAAAAGACACAAATAAAAGTATCTGCTTTCTGATATCCAAACAAAAAGATGAACTAGCAGTAATGACTTCAGAATACGTGCTGTCTTAATCTTATTATGTTTATTTATTTTATATTTGTAAGCCGCCTTGATTGCTTAGGCAAAAGGTTGGATATAAGAAATAAATTATTATTATTATTATTATTATTACTGAACTGAACTGAGCCAGGAGAAATGTCTGTATTGCTGACACTGAGTGGACCTTCTCAGATATACACAGAGGCTTCCTAAGAGCTCAAGATGCTTAAAATTGTGACAGGTGGTATATACAGTAAGTAATGAGGAAATCCCTGGCTACAATAACAGAAGCTACAAGTCACAAGAAAGACTGTTAGCGAGATGTATCTCATCTGTCTACGTCAGGAGTAGGCAACCTTTCCCCTTTAAGGGCCGAAGGACTTCAGCTCCCAGAATCCCAGGAGCTATTGGCCAACATGAGACTATTGGCCAACATGGCTGAGGCTTCTGGGAGCTGAAGTCCCTCGGCCCTTAAAGGCGAAAGGTTGCCTACCCCTGGTCTACATGAATGGTGCTGAAAGGAGAGAAAGCAAACCAACATGCAACATGTACCAGGAACATAGAGCTATCTAACAGAGAACCTAATTTCAGACAAAGTCAACACACACTATGTCAGGAAGCCTCAGATTCATTGCTCCCACAACCACAACCTCAGATTTTCCCATATATAAAAAAGGTAACGTTTGGTTTCAAAAAATTTGATTTAGCAGATAGGATATAGGAAGTATACACAGAAAGTTAAGTGTTTTGTTCTTTGCCTACTTCCCCTATCATAGTATGTTTTCTTTGGAGTAATTTTTGTGATTGTGTGAGCCAAACAAATCTTAGTTCTTGCCATTGTGACTCTCTTTCACTGTGCACCAAAGGTGCCTGCTTGTCTGAACAGGAGAGGAAGAGAGCAATTAAACCTGATTTTGCATTTCTGCATGAGGAGGCAATTTAAAAGCATTTCCTTTGGAGAGATTTTTTGACATTTGCCCCATAAGACATTCCTTAGCATGTGCCAGTTCACTCTAGTAACTGCACTTAGCCTTATGGAGAAAGAAAGAATTCACTCTGGTAAGTCTTTGTCATCATAATAAATACAAAGCACACTGAAGCTAAAAAACCTTTCATGTATTTGGGTATAGGTTTACACTACAAGTAAAAGTTTCTGAATGGCCAGAGTACCCAGAACATGTAACGTTGCCTTAAAATTAGGAATGAACATGAGACAGATCCTGTTACTACCAGATAGCCTAATAATGTTTCTCATTACTGTAGCAAACAAAGAGCCAAAGCATGGGATTTTATAATGTATTTAACTATTGTATTTTAATTGTTGTAAGCCGCCCCGATTGCTAAGCAGAGGGGCGGGATATAATTATTATTATTATTATTATTATTATTATTATTATTATTATTATTATTTTGCTACCAGTCTTGTAGCCAGAGTGGTGTAGTGGTTTTAGTGTTGGACTGTGACTCTGGGGATTAAGGTTCAAAATCCTACTTAGCCATGAAAACTCACTGGATGACATTGGGCAAGTCACACTCTCTCAGCCTCAGAGAAAGGCAAAGACAAACTCTCTGAACAAATCTAACCAAGACTCTCCCATAACAGGTTCACCTCAGTATCACCAGAAATCGGAAATGGCACACAACAGCAGCAGCAGCATGGACTTTATACACACACATACCAGAATACCTGTTCATGCATTCAATGTGATGAATTGCCACTGTCATTATTATCACCACCATCATTTTATTTACACCCATCATCATCATCATCATCACCACCACCACCAACACCACCACATCATCTGCCACTGAAAAGGCCCGATTATGTCTCTGCACTAACCATGTCTGTGAAAGTGGTGAGACTGAAAGAAGGGCCTCTCTTGTGGATCTTGGGGCTCAGGCAGTCTCATATATGGAAACAGAGTTCATCTGACCTAAGCTGAGTCCAAAAATAAAATGGTTTACTTTAATGCTAAAATTCTATTTTCTATATTTCTACCAATTCTCCAAATATCCCTCCCTTTTTTTCTTTTTTCTTTTTTGCTATTTGCTAATATATTGAAGAAGTGTCCAGCAATGTTTGATGCACTTAGTAGCTTTTCAGTTGGCCCTAGTGAAGGTATTCATATTAGGCATGCCACCTGGTTCCCATTTGAACCACCATTGGCACAGAAAGCAATGGAATAATTTGAGTCGAGTGGAACAGAAGCATTGCAATGATGCAGAAAATTATTATTAGTATTTAAGGTCCCATGGAGGCTGATTTTCATTATTTGTTTCATATAGCAATTTTCTATATTCACAGTAACAGGTGCAAGAAAGTGGTTTCTGTGGAATTTTTAAGACTTATTGCATCAATATCATCCAATATTATGTGATTTGAATTCTGTGATCATGGCTATCCAGAAAGCTAGAGTTCCAGTCTGTTTCTTTCCTTTTTTAAAATATGGCCAGGAATGTGTGCAAAAAGATAAGAGGTTTTTGGGAAGGGTTTTTGTGGCTTCTTACATCATACACATCTAGTCATATGCAACTGGGGAATCTGGCAGTATGGCTATCTGGACACCTGACTTTGTAGGCCTTTTTTTATTTTTGGCAATACAGATGGTTTGCCCAGAACAGGTGTAAAGAGTGGTCCCTGTGAACTTTGTGGGTTAAAGCATCACTCTATCCAATCTTGTGTTGACAGTGAATTTGGTTGGCATGGCCTACTTAGTGTCTGTGACCTTTTGTTCTAGATGGTTTTGAAACATTAAGAAGATTTAATAAAAGCATCATGTCTGAAATGTTTCAATTCTAAAATATTGTTCTCAAGCATGCCCAATACTTTTGGCACCAACCTCTCTCAAAAATGCCCTACTTCAGCCCATTCCATTCATCCTTTTACACACTTCCAGAGCCATCCCCATGAAGGCTGTGGTCCCTCCACCTCAACCAGCTCTGTTCCTCTTTCCTCCATTCCTGCTACCAACTCTCCCTAGCTTGCTTTACTTTCCTCTGCTTTGTTCTTTTATCTTGAAACAAAGAACTGTCTTTACCTGCTTGTTTTAACATAACAGGCAATTCTGTGCAGCTGTTCAATGTGGGCAGGCAACAGCATAAGTGAAACAAGGCACAAGGTGAAGAGAGGGTTGGAGAGTCAGCAAGAGAAGGAAGTGTGGCAGAGACGGACGCAGGGAAGGTAGAAGATCCAGCAAGTGGGTGAAAGAGAAGGGATGTGTGTCAGGATGAGATGAGGGGAAGGAGGGAGGAGAAGGTGAGATATGCAGGAAGCAATGCTGGGAGACATGGTAAAGGAGGGAGATGAAGCAAGGAAGGTGAAAGGAGGGAAGGAAGAGTGAGAGAGTGTAAGCAGTAAGACAAATAGGCATATGGTAATGGAAGATGCAAGAGAGGCACTAGTGGTGGCCCAAGGTGAAGCAAGCAGGGAAGGGATGGTGGGAGCTGTAAGCAGTGGACTGCAAAAAGTATGGGAGTGGAATATGGTGTAGGTGTAAGAAGTGAGAAAAGTTTAGCTGTTGAGGAAGGCAGGGAGGCATTGTTTCCTCGGCATTTTCCCCTTGGGATTAGATGGCAGCAACTTTCAGTGCCTTTCATGGATCTGTATCTTTTTGCCATTGGTAAGAACTGATAGCAAAAAATATAGTAATCCAATGAGAAACCCACTGGCTGACTTTGGGGCAGACACATGATTTCAGGGTCAGGGGAAGGCAATGGCAAGCCTCCTCCGAACAAATCTTGCCAAGAAAACCCCATGACAGGTTTGCTTTAGGCGCACTGTGTAAGTTGGAAATGACTTGAAGACACAATAAAGAGAATACAGTAGGAATAGAAGTTCCTGTGCATGACCAAAAAAAAAGTTGTTTGCTATTTAGTACAGGAGGAATAAACATAACCACTTTAGATGGTTCCTGTCCTGCTGTTAATGCTCACAAAAATCCTATAGCATAGATTTGCTGAAAGGAAGTGATAATCCAAGGTCACATAGTAAACTCTATAACCAAACAAGATCTAAACTTGGACCTTTCTGTTCCAAGTCCAGTACCAACAACATTACTCTCTTACTTCTCTCAGAATAGTAGTTATTATAAAAATGGCTGTTGTTGTGTACCTTCGTTTCCAACTTATAAAAATATTAAGGCATATTAAGGCTGAAATACAGTAGTGGGGGGGGGCATTAGAATGCAAATTAATAATATACACAATTATAATGATTTGCATAGTATTAAGATAGAATATGGCAACCCTACCTGGGAGCAATCCCACTAATTATTACAGTACCTTGTCCCTCCTTTCTGAATATGCACAAGGAAGTCTTGCAACTTATTCTTTAATCAGTTTAAATGCACTAGTTTAAGTGGGTTTTTCAGTTGTTCCCCCCCCCCCCCCCCCGCAAACTGCACTGAGTGTAGTCGGGGCAAGTGTGAACTTCATGGAAACAAACCGATTCCACACCGGTTTATGTCCCTAAGAAAACCCTATGAAATTCATGGAGTCACCATAATTTGACAGGTAACTTGAAAGCAAGCACAAGCGCATGCACATGCATGCGCAAACACACACAGTATCTCCATGCATGGCAAAATGTAGCCCTCTCTTTCCAAATACATGGCTTTTATAGGTCATATCATTTGAAGGATTTTGGTTATTCTGCCTTTACCAGGACTCCAAATGCTGTTTATACAGTATGATTTAACTCATTTATAAAGACAAATACATGCTTCTTCAAATTCAGAGCCCAAGTGAACTATTACAAACAGACCAGTTCTACTGCACATTGAATTCTGTAGCTAAGGATAGAAATCTTGTGGCCCTCTAGATCTTGCTGACCTACAACTCCCAGCATTCCTCACTGCTGGCTATACTGTTTAGGGTTGTTTATAGTTCCAACAACATCTGGAAGGCTGCACAATTTCCATCCCTGCCTGTCTGACATGCCTGGGAATAAGATGCTGAGATTTTCCACAGTTTAGGCAACTTTCCATGCAATTTTTTTCTATACAAAAATGATATAGTTTGTTTGTATTAGACTTATTTGCATTATTGCCTCGGACAAGCTACATGAATGTTTGTTTTCCACTTTATACCCAAGCTTCCCAACCTCGGTAAAACCCTTAAACTTCAAAAGTGACATTCCCTTCTAAATTGAGGATATCTCCTTATAGGATAAACAGCAACTGTAAAGGAGTCTTATGACTCAATAAAATTCAATTTAGAAATCTAAGTGAGTATTTTAATAGTATTAGAAGATACTTTGGTCTCTTGACAGGTCCACTCAGACTGTCAAACATGCAACAGACCACACTTCAGTTTGCAGCAGGCCTGAGAAAAGATGTTCAGTTGGCATGGTGAAATGTGGGTTATTTTATTTGATATATGTACATTTTATATAACAGTATACAAGATATCACTATAGCCAAACAACTGATAAAATGACAGGGAAATAACCCAGTACTGTTTTTTTTTTAAAAAAAAGAAGATTTACATGGGATTCTGAAAATTAAACTTATTAGTCTAACTAACTGCTATAAAAAGTACACTGCTGCAAGGCATTAAATCTACTGAAGAACACATCCAGTTGAAGAAAAATTAGCATGTCTTGCACAAAGGTTTTCTAAATGATGATCTTTATTTTAAATGATGGTCTTACTTTATGAATAGATTTCAAATATATTGCAAAGATTCCTCCTTCAAAAGGGAAGTGTCAATATTTATAGCAGCTAAAGCTGAGACTTTCTGGCACTGTAATAATCATGCTACCTTATATTTTTTCTTTTTATTTGGGCTCTCACTTAAGGAACATTAAATGGAATAACTATGTGCCTTTTAACAGAGAAACTGACAGCAATGTAACAAGGAGAGCATTTTTGAAGTATCAATATGGATTACTTTTGATACATTGATTATACGGTATTTAACTGTCCAATAAAACAAATCACTATTTGAAGGAAATAGCATCTTTAATATTTTATTTAATTCTACATAAAACCAAAGCACCACAGCCAAAGACAACTCAAAACAACTGCCGGGTGAAAGCCAGGGAGGAGGCCATTCAGCTCGCCCCTAACACCACCATTACCTGCAGCGGCGCAGCCGGGAGAAAGCCGGGGAAGAGGCCACTCAGCTTGCTCCTAACATCATCACCTCCTGTGGCAGCCGGGAATGATCTGGGAGAGGAAATTGAGGTCGTGCAGAGGAAAGGAAGGTATGGCAGGAACAGAGTGAAGGATTGTTACAAAAGAA
>CM034706.1:39409913-39421103 GCA_020142125.1 Phrynosoma platyrhinos | reverse complement strand
CCCCCCCCCCCCCCGGGGCCTTAGGTTGCCTACCCCTGTTCTAATACATAGTGAAAAGAGTTCTAGCAATAACTAATATTTAATGGTTTCTAATTTTATTTCAGCCAAATCTTCTTTGCATTAGTTAACAGGAAATTGGAAAGTTCCCAAAGGTATCTGTATATAATGTGTCAGGATCACATTATGTCCATATGTCATCAACTACACTGGGTCCTAGTTCAATTCCCTGAATCCTTTATTTGGCTCTCTAATAGTAACCCAGCCAATAAAAAGGCTTACATGCATTTCAGACTTTACATAGTTCTTTCAGCTCAACATATTTAAGGTAGTAGAAATATGGCCCACTTTCCAGTGTTTCAATCATGTGTTTTTTCATGAATTTAGCTCCTCGTGATGATGGTATAGGCATGTAAAGACTTAAGAGCTCCACTTATTCATCATTTTTAGATGAATAAAAGTTAGCAAAATAAACCATATTGATTAAACCTTAGTGGACTGAGCTTGCATTGATGAGGTATGAAAAGCCCCAAGCTTGGATTACTGGACAAAAGCTATAAAACTCTTTTCCTAGAAGGTTGTCCACTTCTGAAAGATGCCATCTTTTGAAAATATGTAAATAACTTGCGTTAAACAAGGAATCAATTATATTCTAATATTTTAGTGTTTCAGTGGATACTACGGCTGGCCATCCAGCCTTTGTTTAAATGCTTCCAGCAAAAGAAAATGTAACACTTCCTGGGGAAGCTTGCTCCAGTGTGAAATAGCTGTCATTTTTAGGAAATTTATCCTAATTGTTTAGCCAAAATCTGTTTCCGTGCAATTTCCACCACTGTTTCTAGTCCTGCCCTCTGAAGTAACAGTGGACATGTCTGTTCATCTTCATTATGGTCTTCTGGATGTCTGAATTTTGTTATTATGTCTCCTTTAATCTTCTCTTTGTGAGCCTAAACATATACAGTTGCCCCATCCAATTTGTGGGGGATCCATTCTGGACACACACACCCCCACAAAAATGGCGGCTTGCTAATATTGGAGCCCCATTGAAACTAATGGCGCACACGCAGGTGCACACGACCATTTCATACAGGCACTTGTCCCTCCCTGCGAACAGCGAGACCGCAGGCCCTAAGTCTGCAAAAGGGAAGGACAACTGAACAACTATTTCAACCACATCACATAAGATTTGGTTTCCAGACACCTCACTGTCTTGGTGACTCTTCTCTAGTGTGCTGTAACTTGTCACTTTCCTTCTTCACTTTAGTTGCTTAGAACTGGACAAAGTACTCCAAATGCAGTGGTGATTAATGCAGAACAGAGTGGAAGTATTAACATAAATGACTTGAATAGGCCTGTTTCTATGCATATGGCCCAAAGATCCATTAGCTTTCTTGACTGTCATATTACAGTTAGCTGATATTCTGCTTGTGAGTGAATAAGATACCTAGGTCTGTTTTGCACATGCTGCTCTTAAGTGAGGTCTCTCCCAACCCCTGATCTTATAGTTGTGCCTCTGATTTTCTCTCTCTGTTATTTTCATCCCAGTGTTCCTGCCTATCTTGATTCTTTTGAACTTTGATTCTGTCTTCTATAGTATTGGCCTTACCCCCTACCTTGGTGACACTGAATTTAATAAGCAGCCCTCTACAACAATTCATTCCCACACCAACAGATTTTTTTTAGTCACTGGGTGTTTAAGGTGAATTTGAATAAAAAGTGCAAGCCACTCAATGTGAGTGTTATGTTTAATTTGCTAATTAGATTAGCAGGAACTAATCTAACAGAAATATTATAACAGATCAAAAAACCCAATGAAGAATGCCTTTTAAAAAAATCAAACAATTTTTAGCTGTTAATTTTTAACAATAACCACTGGAGAAAGGGGAGCAGTTTTAAAAAACATAACAGGATTTTTTCATAGTTCAAGTGAGCATTAAAGTTAAGACTAAGAACAACAGAAATCCTCTAATGTATAGTTCAATCCTTTCTGTTTATGTAAAAGAAACAACTATCATATTATTTTTAAGTGACTGTTTAAGGTATTAGGGAAGAGGTTTTATGAAGGGTAGGCCTTCCTCTTCCATAAGCAAGGATATTTGCTCAACACCAAGATCCTCTTATGCTTTACTGTTTATTTTGCAAACACTCTTAACCCCAGAAGATTTGTATTACAATCTACAAGAGGCTCAAAAGAGTAATGCACTGTGTCAGTGAAGCCCATCTGAACAATGGCTAGTATTATCTCATGGAAAAGACTACTACAATAGTATATTAAATATCCAGTTGTGTTCTTGGCCTCTCTCTGTATCCCCTGTTTTAAAGAAAAATCCTGGTGTTCTCTACAGTATTTGGAAGAAAATGCTGAAAAAAGTAACGAAGTCTGAAATGGCTTAGTAGTAGGTTTTGGTCATTTACTGTTGACAGCATGGCTTTATGTTACACATAATATTTTTAGGCTTTCCACTAATCCCTTTTCTTTTTCATTTCAAACCTTATGTTATTTGAGATTCTGACAGGAAGTTTCCTATGGACAGGACCTTCCATATAGTGGCAGCTGATGACTAGCCCAAACATACCAGAATGAAGCTTTCATCCCACAAAGATCAAGCAAACAGATTCACAAAAAGGGGAGTAAAATACAGTTTTCAAGTTCAATGAGCTTCATCCTTCAAATCCATGAACCCATTGAAGTAAGGACTCCCACATATGTATATATGATGGAGCCAAGGAGCAGTCATATACTGTACTGCCAAAAATGTGGTTCATCCTGTTCATCATGTACTATTCCATCCTCAGGCTCCAATTGTTACTATATATCAGTATAGACTTTTCAATATAACACAGAAACTGAATGGTAAAATCAAATACAGGAAAGAAAGAAAAATACTAGCAGATACATTAAACTATTTTAATCATGTTTGCAGGCAATCAGGGGTTAACCTTAAATCCTATTTGTATTTCTTTCTTTTTTTTTTAACTTCCTGCAAAAATATCCTACAAACAAGTAGGAAGTTGTTGATGTGTGCTCTCAAGTTGTTTATGATTTATGATGATCTTAAGGTGAATCTATCATGGATTTTCTTACTGAGTTTCTTCAGAAAGGGTTTGCCATTGCCATCCTGAGGCTGAGAGTGTGTGATTTATCCAAGGTCACTCAGGGGGGTTGCAGACTGTCAAAAATAGTGTGAATTCAGTCCACTTTTAGGGTTAGGGTTAGTGCTAGGGAATCATGGGAATTGTTATTTTTCTGAGACATTGAACCTTCTTTGTCAGAGAACTCTAGTGCCACAATAAAATTCAGTTCCCATGATTCCCTAACCTTAACCCTAACCCTAAAAGTGGACTGAATTCACACTATTTTTGACAGTCTGCAACCCCCCTCAGTGGGTTTAAATGGCAGAGCCAGGATTCAAAACCTGATCTCCATAGTCCAACACTAACCTATTATTATTATTATTATTATTATTATTATTATTATTATTATTATTATTATTATCTTTTTTATCTCCCACCTGGTGGCACAGTGGTTAAATGCCTGTACTGCAGCCACTCACTCATAGACCACAAGGTTGCGAGTTCAATACTAGCCAGGGCTCAGACTAGACTCAGGCCTGCATCCTTCTGAGGTCGCTAAAATGAGTACCCAGCTGTTGGGTGGCAATGAGTTTACAGTTGTAAACCACCTAGACACTCCATAGCATGGTATGAAGCGGTATATAAATGAAGCTGCTTTGCTTTGCTTTCTCCCAATATAGGGACTCAAGGCAGCAAACAGCAGATTTAAAACAATACAATTTAAAAACCGTACATTATAATGTACAAATATTAAAAAAATTAAAAACCACTATACCATGCTGGCTCTCAAGTAGGAAGTAGATGGAGACAAATGTTTCTCCCAAAATACTAGAACCTGGGTCATCCAATTAAAAGTAGAGTACTTGGGATAGAGAAAAAGAAGTACATTTTCACACAGTACATAATCAACTGTGGAATTCATTACCCCAAGAGACAGTGATGTCTATCAACCTAGATACTATTAAGAGGGGGTTAAACAAATTCATAAAAGATAACACTATCAATGGCTGCTATTCTGATGGCTATGTATTACTCTCTGGTTTTAGGGACAATATGCTTCTCGAGATCAATTGTTGAAAGAAATTAACAGGAGGGTGTTCCTGCATTTATATCAAGATTGTGGGCTTTCCATGAACATCTTGTTGGCTCCTGTGGAAAAAGAACTGTGAACTCAATGGGCCTTTACCTCACACAGTCCATCCCTGTTAATGTATTCATGTCTCCAGTGAGCTGCGTCTCCCTAGGATGGGTCTGTTCCTACCTTCTATGATTTAGTGGCACGACCCTTTGTAGGCAGTACCACTTGAAATAGGAGATAGCACATCATATGTTTGAAACCTATCCTTCTTTACACTGGTTTTGAATGGTATACAACAGAAAGAAGGCAGAGATAAAAACCCTACTATCAACTATCTATTTTCACATGCAATGTTGTGGGGGAGGCTAACCTTGACTTTGCAGTTACAAAGTTGCTATCCTGCAACCATGTACCCAATATCACCAAATAAATTTTAGAAGTGCCATCCACCTCACCATGTCAACTGCATCAGATCATTAATAGGTCAAAGACTCTCTCCACAGAAACATGAGTTCTACTCGAGTAGCCAGCCTGGGTACTGTTCATATCTAGTAATGATCAACTGATAGTCTTGGGATAATATTTTATTTACCTAAAACATTCATATACAGTATTTTAGACATGAGCCAAGATCTCATTTGACACTGACAGAGTATAAACCTCTGCCAAAATATTTCTGTTGGAGGTCTGGAAGGTGATGGCTACACTTTCTTCCCAGTTGCACAACAGCAGCCAGATGAAATAAGAGTACAGCTTCATCCTTTGGCCACTGATTGGCCATGAAAGTGTCCCCTGGTGCCACGCAGCTGCCATTGCATAGGCAAGGAAAAGACAGTGCATGAGAAGATGCTGACTACCTCCTTCACAGTTCTAAAAAAATCCACATCTTAAACTCCCCGTTACCCCAATGTAAGCTACCAAGAGGATTCTGGCCAGGAATCCCAAGGCTGTTTGCAACCACCAAAAAAGAATTAAAATTATATTGAACAAGAATTTGCAAGTTCTGAACCAAATTCTTGTCCCCCATCACCACTCCCATCATGTCCTACTGAGCTTACCTCATGCTTGGCAGGAAGGAGGCACTTCCAAGCTTCCCCCCATCCCAAGTTGCCAGTGCACAATATTGACAAGGACCCACGTGTTTGGGGATTTTACTGCTATATTTTTATTTTCTCACCCATTACAGTTCACCTAGACTAGGAGTGGGCAGGTTACAGAGCTTCAAGAGCCAATACTCCATCCTGAGGATCCACCATTGGCCATGTTAGCTCCTATGACCAGAAATAACATTTCTACCAATTTCTTTTTCACAGCAGGAATCAGGTGGCTCACAGCCTCATGCACCACTAAAATAATCTTGTGTGCCACAAGATGCACTCTGCCCATCTCTAACGTCAAGGCTGAACTCTACTTGGACTGGACTATATCATGCATGTGTTAATATTCTTAATATACTAGGATGTCATGACCTTCAATGGCAAGTTATTTCTTAACAATGGTCTTGCCATTGAAGGTCATGACACCCCCACATTCTCTGCAACACTACCATGTATTTAAGAAACCATTAACTGAGGTTACATTCCACACAACTGTTCAAGTGGCCTACATTCCACAAATGCTTATGTTAAATAAAACATATCAGTCTTTGAGGTTCCACAAGACTGTTTTTGCTACAACAGACTAACACTGCTGCCCAAAATCAAAATCATATCTATCTTGTCTGACTTTCAATATGTCTGACTTTCAGCTAGACAGAAACATTTCTGATTGTACCAAATCCAAGTCAGAGAGGTGATGTCAGAGACCACATAGACTGAACAATGCAGCTGTTGGTATGGGCAAAACGGGTTCCTATTCTAATCCTGCCCTGACCTTACAGCAGAGCATGAGAACCTATCAAAAAGGTACTCTCACACCACAAGACATCAAGCAACAGCTGCACAAGTTAGACAAACTGCAGCAGTGGGTTGTTTTGTATTTAATGTTGCTCTGAACAGACAGTGCATCTCCTACTGAGTAAGTAGGAGCCATCAAACACTTCAGAATCATTTTTATTTATGTTCATATGGAAATGTACTTCCTATCCTTCTGGGGCTAACACACCGCTCAAGGTGGAAGACAGCAGTCAAATCCAATAATAAAAAAAATAATGAAATTCCAGAGTAATAACAACAAATTCCAGAATGAGGAGACTTTTTGCTCTTACATTGGCATTCCGTTTAATTTACAATATAGATAAATTATACTCATTACTACTTAAAGAATCATTTTCAAATGTCACACATTTCACATGAACATTTTCCATTTTAGACTAGCTTATTTTTAAACAAGGAGAATGGTTTTAAGTAATGTACCAGACAAAATATCTTATTATAAGTAGATCTTTGACTGGATTTCACTGGGCTATGCCTCCCCCTCCCATGACTAACTTTGATTTATGTTACTGTTTTTTTAAGAAACATTTTCATCAAAACTTTCATGGAAACCTCTAAATTGAGGTGGAAAGGTGGTATGAAACAATACACAAAATCAGTAATTAAATAATCTGCATCAATAGGTGAATAGTGTCTAGATAGAGGGAAGTAATAGTACTACTCTGTTTTGTTTTCGTCAGATCTCACCTGGAATATTGTGTTAGTTCTGGGCACCACAATTCAAGAAGGATGTTGACAAGTTGGAGCATCTCTAGAGGAGGACAACCAAAATAGTGAAAGGTTTGGAAACTATGCCCTATGAAGAGAGGCTTAGGGAGCTGGGTATGTTTAGCCTGGAGAAGAGAATGTTAAGTGGTGACACGATAGCCATGTTTAAATATTTGAAAAGATGTCATATTGAGGAAGGAGCAAGCTTCTAGGACTAGGACAAGGCAGTAAGAGCTGTTCAACAGAGATACACACTGCTTCAGAGAGTGGTGGAGTTTCCTTCTTTGAGGTTTTTAAACAGAAGCTAGCTGGCTACCTGTCACAAGGGATTTGATTGTGTCTTCCTGCATGGCATGGGTTGGACTGGATGGCCCTTGTGGTCTCTTCCAACTGTAGGATTCTAATTGAGATTTTAAATTGTATAACGATTTAATATATTTTTAAGGGGGGTTATTTGGTGTTGATTGTATGGGTGTATTCTTTTTAACTTGTAAGCCACCTTGACAGCTTTGGCTAAAGGCGGGGTATAAATAAAGCTTTATTATTATTATTATTATTATTATTATTATTATTATTATTATTATTACAGTTAAAGGAAGTTAAGCATTCACAGCAAATAATTCCAATGATCCAAAGAAAGCAGATTTTTACATTCTACAAAGATTTAGCAAAGAGGCAATTTCTGTAGCTTTTTGAGAAATATAAGGTTAAACAGCTTTAGAGCTATTATGGTGGAGGAAATCCTTTATAACCATCTCTGTCCTTAACAGTATGGTACATAAACTCTGGGCACTGGGCCTCAGCTGATGAGTGGATTCATATAGGAAGAGTAGTATGAAGGAATTTCAGTCTGATCAGGATTTTGAAAGATAAAAACCAGCACCTTGAACTAAGCATGAAAGCACAGTGGTAACCAATGGTAGCTGGTACCCTCCAAATATGCCAGGAGTCATCAAGCACTGTTCAGCACCAGCTGAGCTTTTAAAGCATCACATTTATTTAACTTTTATCCCACCTTTCTCCCAATATGGGACTTAAGACAGCTCACAAAACAAAATATAAACAAAATATAGGTAAAACAATGTATAATATAAACATCATATTCAAATATTAATTAAAACAGTTTTAAAATGATCTTAAA
The DNA here is from genome assembly GCA_020142125.1 of Phrynosoma platyrhinos. NCBI lineage: Eukaryota > Metazoa > Chordata > Lepidosauria > Squamata > Phrynosomatidae > Phrynosoma > Phrynosoma platyrhinos. The sequence goes on along the minus strand of CM034706.1, from coordinate 39,413,170 downwards.
GGGCAACCCAGTATATAATGTGAAACAGAGTATCAATGTTGGCTTGCGTTTATGGATGCCCAGCACTTGCCAGTGTGAAACTCTCCACTTCCTTCAAAATTCCAGAAAAATGTTGCTGGAAAAGAAACCTACAAATGTGCTTGAATTTCATGCTTACTATTTATGGAATGAAATAAGTCCCTGAAATGAAAGAATCATGCATTCCTGTTCACTCTACATTTCATCCAACCATGCATGTACAATGTGACGGCAATAGATAGAAACCTGGTTTTACATGTCAATCATATATGAAGTTAAGAAGGGGGACAGATGGCTTTAATTCAAGAAGATGACAATGAAGAATGCACAAAAAAGACATAGAACCTCCACCCACTCTACCATACCACACTTGCTCGTAGTTCTTCCACCCACATAGGGTGAAAGTTTCAGGAAAGATAAAAGGAAATACTTTTCTACACAGTATTGTTTGTTATGTGCTTTCAAGTTGATTCCAACTTGTGGCGCCCCATCATAGGGTTTAGCAGCAGAAAACAGAAGTGTTAAAATGGCTATTGAAGATATTAGAGGAATAAATAGCCTGAAAAAGAAGAAGGCCCTCCCTCCCTCCACCATCATCAAGAGGGAGAGAAGGCAGGCCAGTTCCATCAGGTCTAGCCACAGTAAGAAGGAGGACCCTCCCTCTTGTCCATCTGCCTTGGTCCAGGCTTCGGAGGGAGAGAAGATCTGCTGGACTTATTCCCCTTCCCCACCACCATTCCCTTCTCCTTTTGTGTCTTGTCTTTTTAGATTGTAAGCCTGGAAAATGTCTATTTAACCATTTGTAGGCTGCTCTGATAGTCTTTTGGCTGAAAAGCAGGGTATAAATACTCCTAATAATAATAATAAATGCCTTTAAAAGGTTATAGTTGAATAATAAGAACACAAAAATAATGACCACAGGTTATTTATGCAAATTTAGAGTGGACAATGATGAAATCAAAATACTGTACATACTCATATATAAGTCTAGATTTTTAGGTCAAAGAATTGATCCAAAAAACCTAAGTCGACTTATCCATGGGCCAATTTAAATACTGTATTTCTAACTCTTATTTAAAAGAAGGAACTATCCCCTGGTGAAAGGAATATAATCTGTCCTGGAAGCACTGACACCTCCCCCCCCCAACTCTCTCATCCATCCAGCCTTAAGAGTGAGCACAAAGAGTTACGTCTGCTGAAATGTTTTACGTTCTTTAACATTGTTTTGCTTTGCTTCATCATTTAGATCCTTTGTTATATGCCCCTAAATTTTACCCTTGACTTATCCACGAGTTATATCAAAATCCATAATTTTGGTCCCAAAACTTGCCCTTGACTTATACATGAGGTCAACTTATAGTCAAGTATATACGGTAATTAAAACATTTTCTATACCTTGATTGATTATAAATCCAAACAGAGACTATGATCAAGAAATCATAAGACTAGGAAGGAAGAGCAGCTATGGAAGAACAAGTGCAAAGAGCTATCATTAAATACTTAAGTCAGGTTCATCCACAGTATTTTCACTTTCTATGTATGACTGTGAAAGCTGGATAATGAAGAAAGCTTACAGGAAGATAAGCAACTCATTTGAAATTTAGTGCTAAAAGAGTTAACATGGATGATAAAAACAACAGCAAATCAATGGATCTGAGAGCAAATTAAGCCTGAACTCTCACTAGAAGCAAAAATGACTAAATGGGGGCTACTATACTTGGACGTATCATGAAATGGCATGACTCACTGGAAAAGACAATAATGCTGGGAAAAGTTGAATGCAGTAGGTAACTAGAAAGACCACATTATAGGCAGATAGACTCAATTAGGGAAGCCACAGTCCTCCATTTCTAAGACTTTAGCAGGGCTGTTAATAACAGAGTGCCTTGGAAGTCAACTTGATAGCAATTAACAACAATAAATTGTAGGGTTTTTTTCCCCCCTGCAAGATTTGTTCTGGAGGTTTGCCATTGTCCTCCTCTAAGGCTAAGAGAGTGTGACTCACACAAGGTCTCCCAGTGGGTTTCCATGGCTGAGCAGGGATCTGAATAGTGGTCTCCCTGATTTGTAATCCAACATTCAAGCCACTAAACCACATTGTTTCTTCATACAATACACAGTTAAACTATGAATACACTGCCAGAAGATATAATGATGGCTGCCAGCTTAGATGGCTTTGTTGGGGCCATCATAGCTACTAGTGAGGATGCCTATTTATCACCTCTTCCATCAGAGGGCTTGGGGAATATGAGATGGAAAGTAACACTGCACTCATGTCCTGCTGGTAGCTTGTCATGGGTAAATAGTTGACCACTGCGCAACTAGAATACTGCACCAGATAGGCCTTTCCTCTGATCCAACCTGAGCCTTCTTAAGTTCTTTTTTCTCCTTTGTCTGCACTATATTATCAGAGGATTAAATCAACCTATGGTCTGATCAGACCATTTGTTTTCTCAACTCAGCATGCTTTCATATTTGATTATGCTGGTCAAGTGAAGTCAAATTTCAGATACTGATCAAAGTAGTGAAAGACATATTTACCTTCACATACTCAAATATTTATTCAATATTTTAGAACTAACAAGAGGAAAAACAACCATCAACTTTATCTCAAGCCTGGGCAGCATCTTCATTTCTCTCAACAAGTAGGTACAAGTAGAGAATATTGCTAGGATAGACAAAACCCTAAAAAAATGAATACTACAAGTTTCTACTATTATCTTAGGAAAATCCCATTTTGCTGGCTATGGCTTTCTGCCAAGGCCTAATTAAGACACTGTGGACTATATTTAGCTCATTGGACATTACCAATCTTGCAGACAATCAAACAACACACTGTTCTTTAGACATAGTGTCCAAGGCAAAAATAGTTTATCATTTCACCCTGTAGCATGCCAAAATTCTAGGTCAGGGGTCGGCAACCTACGGCCCATGGGCCGGTTCCGGCCCAGGTGGCCGAATTTACGGGTCCAGGCGGACCCCTGCCGCCGCCGCCGCCGCCCGGCCGCGCGCGTCACGACCGCCATTTTGGAAATCAAAATGGCGGCCGCGGCGCGTTGCGCATGCGCAGGATTACTGTGCATGCGCAAACGCGTCGTGACTGCCATTTTGGAAACCAAAATGGCAGCCGCGGCACCGGGAGTGCGCGTGGCGCCCGGGAGGAGACCCGTCGCCGCCGAGGGAAGCCTCCTCGGGGGGACCCTCGGTGGCAACAGGCTTCCAGGAGGCCCGTCGCCACC
>CM034706.1:39396405-39409813 GCA_020142125.1 Phrynosoma platyrhinos | reverse complement strand
TGGGCTGCGGGAGACCGGCCCAGGTCTCAAAAAGGTTGCCTGTCCCTGTTCTAGGTTATTTTAATGAATCTGCTAGTGCTTTTGTTACAAGAAAGAATGCAGAAGATGAAGAAAACTATGGTAATAAAGATTTCAAGAAGATCTGCAGTTACATAGATATTTCGAAGGACAAAAATATATAATTTTAAAAAACCAACAAATATAGTATGGCATTTCTGTAAATTCTCAGTCCTATTCAGCTGACTTAAAATCCTTGGAAGGCAGACAAATCAGAAAGTAAAACAAACCAGTATTTGTTAAAGTGTTTCATCTCCAATAACTCTGCAGAATACTATTTTGTTCAATTTTTATATGTGAAATACATCATGTCAATAAATATATAAACACATTGGGCTGTACTGGAAATCATAACAGTCAAAACTATTTTTTTTTTAAATAGGTTTTCTCAGATGTCTACATCTTGCCAGTGGTGCAGGTATTACATTATTTTCCTTCTGTTTTTCAGCATTTCAAAGTGATTTTGCTGCTTCATATACAAGTTGAGTCTCCCGCATCCAAAATGGAATCAGAATCAGCTTTGGATTTTTGTGGATTTTGGAATATTTGCATAAACCTAATGAGATAACTTGGAGACTGGACTCAAGTTTAAACACAAAATTCATTTATGTTTCATATACCGTACATCTTATGCACATATTCTGAAGCTAATTTTATATTTAATTTTAAAAATAATTTTGTGCATGAAACAGTTAGTGTACAATGAACTATCAGAAAGCAAAGGTGTCACTATCCCAAGCACTCATGAAAAAAGTCTTGGTTTTTGGAATATTTCAGATTTCAGAATTCCAGATAAGGGAGACTCAACCTGTACTAATACAGTATTCACAGGATGGCAAAGTATATGCTTTGCAATACCAAAAAATTGATAGTAATAAAAAGTATTTTTTACAAAGGGAAAATGGCCTACGGTAGGTAATGAATAAGTGGCAGCGGTTTCACTTCACTGCTAAGGATGGTATTCAGGCAAGCAATGCACTAGTCATAAGTGTCACAAGTGGATTATTTTCCCAGCCTCTCCTAGAAAAGGCATTCAGGCAAATTAGCATTTTATTCTCTTTTTTTGGTTACAGGGAGTTTTCCTTTCCCTTTTGATGTTATGTTTCCCTTAAAATAATTTTAATAATTACTTTTAAAGGCAGATAACATATGAAGAAGTTTCATATCCTTTTTAAAAAATCTTGGTTTAGAAGATAGAAATATATTTTAAGAGGAACAACAGCCAGTAGGATTCTTTTCTGGGATTTAAAATCAAATGAGAACTCAAAAGTTTGTGAAATATAGGAAAGTATAGAAAAAACAATGAATTTTAGAAGCAAATTCAGAACTAAAGATATTCAGAACTAGGAGTGCTAGATATAAAAAGAATTAATTTTTTAAAAAAGAACTAGGGGCGCTACACAAGCAGCCATGTGAACAGTTTCTGAAAATTGTTCCAGCTAAAAAAAGTCAGAACGTCATGTCCACCATGACAACCGTGGGTCTATCCCAAGTGGTATTTGGCCCTACTTCTTCTGCTGGGCACACTCTGGATCTTATCTTTTGTGCTGGATGAGATGATGCTGATCTGAGAGTAGAGGGACTTTCTACAGTCCCATAGTCATGGTCAAGTTTAGACTCACAGCCTCTGCAGGGTGGGAGTCCAATTAAGATGGTCCACCTCAGGAGGCTTATGGATCTGGATCGATTCCTAATGGCTTTTGGAGAGTTTCCTATTGCCTCAACAGGTGATTCTGTCAAAGCCCTAGTTGACCTCCAGTGTAGCCAAAGGTCCGTTTAGGGGAATTTTTATTATTGTTATTAGCTCAAATATTGCAAGAGGAGGCTGGCTACAAGAGCCCAATGAAATCGCCCTCCCAATGTTTATACCAAGAGACTAGGGTGTTCCAATGAATAAAGCTGAGACAGATGTTAATTAGATGACTAATTTATTGAAGCAGGGGAAACACATTCGCTTTGCATACACTCACACATACACACTCAGGACTAAGGAAAATCAGGGTTGGAAATTGGGAACAGATTTCAGGCGTTACTAATGGTGATGCTTACCGAGATGTAGACTCCCTCTGGAGAGCGAATGGGATGTGGGATGGTGGGACAAGTCTGCTCCGCAGCGTGGGTTTGAGCGGACTTGCCGGTGACTAGCTTCAAAGGTCAGAGTGATGTGGAGTCGTTTAGACCAGGAAGATAGCACACCGACTGGCCAAAATCTGGGGTTTATATAGGGCCAAACAGGGCCTGAAGCGAAAGGCGATGATTGCGATGATGGCACCCGGCTGTATAGGGTTACATTGTGTAATCCGAAGAGCCCATATCCTAGGGGGTGTGTGTGACTGGGTGGCACAATACACCTTTCGATGGGTGGGGGTGTGTGCGACTGATGGCACAATGCACCTTCCGATGGTTTGGATGATCTCATCGGATAATCCCATATGCAACTCTCCTAGATTGTCTGGGGGCTATGTATGCATTAAGGATTAAGGGTGGTTGGCCCATGCTTTGGGCGCGGAGGACCTTTGCCTCCATGTCCACTGCCAGAGTTCATCTGGAGGTCATCATGGAGTTTTATATTTTTGATATTAAGAGCACTATGGGTAACACCAGAATGAGGAAATAACTAGCAATAGCAAGAGCAGCTTCATTTATATACCACTTCATACACTGCTATGCAGTCTCTAAGCAGTTTACAACTATAAGCTAATTGCCGCCAACAACCTGGGTACTCATTTTAGCGACCCTAGAAGGATGCAAGCCTGAGCCCTAGCCGATATTGAACTCGCAACCTTGTGGTTGGTGAGTGAGTGGCTGAAGTACAGGGTTAACCACTGCGCCACCAGGGCAGTGGATGCAATCACTCCTGAGCATACCCTCTGACATAATACAGCTCAACCAGCCTCCAGGTAGCTGGCAGCAATTAATCGAGTGAACAGTGACTAGTGACATTGGCCAGACTAATCTGATCTCTTTTTTTGATAAAATTACCAGCTTGGTAGATGAAGGGAATGCTGTGGATATAGCATATTTTGATTTCAGTAAGGCCTTTGACAAGGTCCCCTGTGACATTCTTGCAAATAAACTAGAAAAATAAAGCTAGTAAAACAAGCTAGTAAACAATGCAACTGTTAGGTGGATTTATAATTGGTTGACCAGCTGAAGCCAAAGGGTGTTCAGTAATGGCTCCTCTTTATCTTGGAGAGAAGTGACCAGTGGGGTGCCACAGGTTCTGTCGTGGGCCCAATGCTATTCAACATCTTTATAAATGACTTGGATAAAAGAACAGAGGTCAAGGTTATCAAATTTGCAGAGGACACCAAATTAGGATGAGTAGCTAATACTCAAAAGGACAGGATCAAAATTCAAATTAACCTTAATAGATTAGAAAGCTGGGCCAAAACTAACAAAATGAATTTGAACATGGAGAAATGCACTTAAGCAGAAAAAATGAAATGCATAGATATAGGAAGGGGGACACCTGATTAAAGAAGACGACATGGGAAAGGGATCTAGGAGACAAGTTGAACACGAGTCAACTGTGTGATGCGGCAGCTAAAATTGCCAATGTGATTCTAGGCTGTATCAATAGAAGTATAGTGTCTAGATCAAGGGAAGTAATAGTGCCACTCTATCCTGCTTTGGTCAGACCTCACCTGGAATACTGTGTCCAGTTCTGGGCACCACAGTTCAAAAAGGATGTTGAAAAACTGGAGCGTGTCCAGAGGAGGGCAACTAATCATGGTGAAGGGTCAGAAACCATTCTCCATGAAGAGTGAGTTAGGGAGCTGGGTATGTTTAGCCTGGAGAAGAGAACATTAAGAGGTGACATAATGACCCTGTTTAAATATTTGAATTGTCATATTAAGCATGGAGCGAGCTTGTTTTCTGCTGTACTGGAAAGAGATTCAACCTCAAAATTAGGAGGCACTTCCCTGACAGTAAGAGCTGTTCAACAGTGGAACACACTCCCTGGGAGCGTGGTAGAGTCTTCTTCTTTGGAGGTCTTTAAACAGAGGCTGGATGGCCATCTGTCGGGGATGCTTTGATTGTGAGTTCCTGCACGGCAGGGGGTTGGATTGGATGGCCCTTGTGGTCTCTTCCAACTTTATGATTTTATGGCAGACAATTCAGAAATAATCTTACCAAGCACAGACTAGAGCCTACTTGAGGACCTACTCTGTGACAAACTCCTTTTTTCTCTGACACACTGCATCTGCAAAAAGCTGTCCAGTGGAGCTGTTTTGACTCATTAGAGTCCTTTTACACCTTGGGCCATAAGAGGAGAAGCTAGACCACTTGAAAGCACACTATGAACTATTTACTAAACACTTGGTAGATAAAATTGTTCAGATCCATTGGGTGATATAATTAACACAGATCCTGCAGGTTTAACCTTAACCCCTGCTTGTCCAATGTTAATGGATAGTTTTCAGCTTGTGTAGCCTGAGGATGTGGACAAGATCCTTGGAGAAGTGAGAGTCACCACATGTAAACTAAATCCTTTTCCTTCCTGGTTATCAAAGAGTACAGAGGACTGGCTAGATGGGTAATGGGAATGTGTAATGCTCCTCTCCAGCAAGGCAGTTGTAAAGCTCTTATTTAAAAAACCTAGTCTCCTTTCAGTAACTAACAAAGGTGTCTGTTCTAGAAGTTTTTGAGGCTAGTCTATGAGTGAGTCTTCTATATGGTCCTACCATCACCAGTATCATAGCAAATGGAAGGTGATTATGGGAGTTGCAGTTCAACATGTGAATGGCCATGGATGTGTAAGGCTTAAAAGAAACTGATTGCTATTGACATTTACTACCAAAAAGAGTGAGTGATTGTATTTATTTAGTAATTTTAATAGTGACTCAATTGTTCTACTGCAATTCTAATTTCTTCGTTGCCTTGAGATTCTTTTAGGATGGTTAAACTGGGTAGAAGTATTTCATTAAAATACTGTAATGAACAATAAAAAATGCCCCAATATTGAATAAAGATAACTAAAGAAGCCCAGCTTCCAAATGGAACGGAAAAAGGCCTTGTGAAAATGTACAAGTAGCATATATACTAAGAGCATAAATACCTCAAAATATGAATTCATGATTCACATGTCTTTCTAATATTTTTATGTTGGGAAGCTTACTCATCCATGCTGAATTTTATTATTATCTCAGTTTGTCAATATGTGGGACTGACATGGGCCACAGTGATAGTTTAGACTCTTCTCATTCCCATTGCCTTGTCTAAAAGAAGACAGCCTGAAAGGAGAGTCATCATCTATCAATGTGATTAAGTGATTTCTAAAAGCCTGACTTCCATCATTTGAAACATTTTGGACTTACCTTGAATGCCTGTTGCTCTTTTTTCCAAATGCACGTTCCTTTCAACACCAAGCTTTTTATTGGGCCCCAAGGAAAAGGTCTTTTAAAACATCTGCTTTTAACTTTCCTAAAAACATACTGAAAATGGGATTTTTTTTCCACTACAGAAGGATTTTCAGCTGGTAAAGTATGTGCCAATCTTATATTACACTAAAAGGCAGGCAGTTACCATAAAAATAATTTATAGCTAGGGATGTTATTACCACTCCAGCACACTTGCCGCTTAAGTATTTAAGCCTACGCATAATAATACTTTAAACATTGCACTCTTATGAACTTAATATAGAGGGACAGTATAACATGTATGTATGCCACAGCAGTTTGTCAGTTATGAGAAAGAAAAGTGACAATGGTATTATAATATGAAAAGAGTTAGGAAGGCAGAAAGAAAATGTTCTCTCCAAACTCAATAATTTTACAACAGACTAAATGTAGAAATACAAAATAGTTATACCTAGAGCAATGGGAAAGTGCTGGAAAAGGTAAGAATAAGTTTACATCAGCGGCCACAGCTATTTTCCCCTTACATGCAAAAAAGTATCTACCTTGTTGATCTGTCAGTCTCACTAATCTATCCTCTACTTCCACTTAATATTATTAAAGTCAAGCTTTCAAGGGCCTAGACACAGTAGAGAAAATCACATATTTTCCCCCTTAGGGCGGTAACCAGATGTCAATAGCTGCAGCTGTGACTACATAATTACCTGTTTGCATTAACACAGACCACAGTTTAGATTTAATAGGTTGGATGACAATGCAGCAAAATGCATTTACCCTATGATTACCCCTTTTCAAACATTCTCTCACTCGCAACTTCGACCCTGGGAACATTGCAGGCACAGACTTGGGTCAATAAGAAACATTGGCCAGCACAATAGGCCTTGCCTCAAACAGCGCTGTTGACAGACACCAGCACAAAGGAAGTGAATAGAGTCCCCCTCAGTTCTCACACAGAGCGAAGAATGAGTCAGTGTACTGCTGCTTTGGTGCTCTGTTTGTACAGTGTATACAGCTTTTGTCCTCAGCCACTGTTCCTGGCTCAATGGAGGCTAAAGAGCCTAGGAAGTGAAGAAGGAAGAATGGCTCTGCACTCTCTCCTGCAGCCAACAGAATATCTATGTGCACATGACAAGGTCAAACGAGAAGCCTAAAGTCACCAGTTGACTCTCTCCCACCTTAATTACTCCCACAGCACCTCTGTTTTTTCTATTGAAGCTCCAGCTGTAGGGATTTGGAACAATAGGCAATGAGCTTCAGATCCATTTTGACTTAAAATTATTGGGGAGGGGGTTTCCTGTTACTCCTGGCACCTCAGTGCATCATTGCATAATTAACTATTTGAGAACTGGAACTTCTAAAAGCATGAAAGTGCACATAAACGTCAAGTCCATGTTAGAGGAACAATAAGCCAATAGAGAAGGAGAAGAAGAATGGCATAAGCCAGGGGTCGGCAACCTAAGGCCTGGTCCTGCCGCCACCGCCGCCTTTTGCAGCCGCAGGGGGCCTCCGGGAGCCATTTTAGAATCCAAATTGGTGCCCCGGAGGACCCCCATGGCCGCGCTGGGCCTCTCGGAGGCCCGGTGCGGTAGAGGGAGTTCTCCTGGTAGCGTGGGCGTGCCACCGCAGCCCGGGGTACGCGGGTGCACGCGAGCACTGCCACGGCCCGGAGGGCATCGGGGGACAGGGGGACTGGCCGCACTCCCAAAAATGTTGCCAACCCCTGGTATAAGCAATCTACAGAAAACTTGCAAGGTAAAGAATGGTCCCACGCATGGTCCTTAATAGATTCACGCCTAAACGTCTATCAGCTGTAATAGCTAAGAACATAACATACCATTTCCAAGCAGTATGCAAAGGGATCTTGTAGCACCTTTGAGACCAGACTGCCAGAAATAATGCAGCTTGACTCCACTTTAACGGCCCTGGCTCAGTGATAGAGAACCATGGGAGCTGTGATTTATTGTGGCACCAGAGCCCTCTGACAGAGAAGGCTCAATGTCTCAGAAAAAACTACAATTCCCATTATTTCCTAGCACTGAGCCAGGGCCATTAAAGTGGACTCAAGCTGCATTTTTTCTGGCAGTCTGTAAAGGCCCTAAGTGAAAGAAAGAAAGAAATTGGTAGTATGAGCTTTCATAGATTGCAACCTGCTTCCTCAGATGCATCTTCCAAAGCAGTTTACTTCTCACATTACTAGATGTCAGGAAAAAGAAGCCATCTTCTTTAAAGAGCTTCCCAAGCACAGAGTGGTGGTGGTGGTTACTCGCCTTATATGAACTGATCTAGCAAAGGAATCCTTACATTCTCAAATATCATAAACAAAAGTCAGATGTAATGCTAAAAATTTAAAAATTTCTCACTCCACGTGTTTTTTAAAATCCACTTAACTCTCTCATTTGTTTAGCAAGTAGTGGATTAGTTGGTATTTGTGATTAATGATTCCCTGCTCAAAGTTTTAAAGTAATATTTACCAGTTCCTCACTTGAAGTATTGTGTATATTTGTATTCTTGTAATACCTCTTTCCAAGAAGTAGCTCAATTTGAGTGTGAGGGGCGAAACAGACTGCTCCTTTGCACCACCGTCTGGGCGGCTTCAGAGCACAGCGTTTGGATGCCACATGTTCTGAAGCTGCCCAGAAGCTGACTTCTAGCTGCCCAGCTGGAAACAACTTGAAGGCACATAACAACAACATATCCTGTATGTGTACTGGCATATGCAATTGGAGTACTTGGTTCTAACTAAATTGTCCGTCAAAGATAGTGAATACTCTGATGAATCTGATTTATACTTTTACTCCCAGACCACACTGAGTCCCAGATTTGGGGAAAAGGCAGGGTATAAATAAACCGGTACAGCAAAAGATAATCATGTTCACAAAGATTGAATTGTCCATAGTATTATATAAAGACATACCACAAAAATGTTTACTAATTTATGCTCTTACCAATTTTGCTGATACAGCTTTTGTGGATCAGTGAACCACAAAAAGTAGCATCTCCTGAATTAGTGGATGAGAATAACTTCTGTGCAACACAGTGGGTGGCAAACACAAAGTACATTGCAAGCATCTAAAAGAATAATATGATGTCCACAATAGACAGAGTTATAATTTCCAAAGTATATACTTCTATAAATAAAGCTGTGAGGTATTTGCTGAAAAATGTATAGATTCAGCCTGCAATCACATAGCTACTATCTGTGTTTGTGCTAAAAAACAAAAAAAGCTGTCTACTGTTTGACAGCAGACACACTGGCACCACATGCATTGTTTGGACTAAGAGCTATGGTGAACAGCACAGTGTAAAAGCAACTCTAAAAATGCTGCCTCCTTGAATTTAGCCTTCTTCAAATATAAATAGACACGCCTTTAAATTTCTACAATATGTGGAAATGGGTCCAGAAGAAGAGTCTTGCCAAAGATTGTGTTCTGGCTTTTCAGTAGTTTGTGGCTAGAAAGATGACACATTTGATTTCTCATCAAAAAGCATGAAGTGGACATCTTAAGTCATTGAAGTGATAACATTTTTACAGGAGAGACTTTTTTTAAAATGTGATAAATATATTTTCCTCAGTAAATGCAGAAAAATCCCCTGCTAGTTATAAGACAAGAGAAAATACCGTATACAATCCATATGAAACAATATCACACTAGTAATGAAACACACACGCACACCCTCTGAATTATCTGGATGATCAAAATCTTGTTTAATGAAATAAGATATCAGTTCTCTATTCCCAAAGGCAGAACTTCTGTCGCCATTTCACTTCTGTTTCTGTGTAAGCAAAGAAGGGACCCCCATTTGACCATAGCTTCCTGTTCCCTGTAACCACAAACTATGGTTAGCAGATTCCAAAGAAGCCAGATTCAGAAATTAAACTCTGATTTCATATCTAGTGCTGGCATTTGTTTTATCCTTTCACTTTGCTTTGGACCTGACTGTCAATAACTTGTATTAAAAAAAAAATAATTTTGTATTTGATTTTGCATGTCATTTACAGAATGCATTTTATAAAACAACTAACAAATAGCACAAAAAATTAAATAAGTGCATTCCTGTTTTCTTTGCTCACTCTGAAAACAGATGAGCAAAACTGAGCAAAGGATTCACGCAAATGTACACTGCTTGTGCATACAGTGGGATTATTAAGCTTTGGTGTTTGATCTAGGTCACCATCATTAATCATCACTAACTTATCAATGAATATATGCTCTGTAAAACTAGCAATAGAATGGGTTATCTTGGGAAGCTGAGCCACAGAAGGAAGTGTGTGACTCCTTCAAATCCTGTTGGAAAAGAAGCTAAAAGTGCATAATAACTGCAGCAAGCAGCCAGCACGATGAAACTCCTAAACAGATGGTTTTGGAAAAAAGGTACCATGTCACTTCATTGAGCAACACAGACATTATCACAGCCATGTCTAAAAAGACATAATGTATCCATAACCAATAAATATAAATTTACATAACATTCTTCTCTATCAAAATATATACAAGAGCTTTCGTAAACAGATACCATGAATGGACTTAATATAGTTAATTCAATAAAATAAGTTTATTTGTTTATTTAGCACCCTTTTGATCTAAGTAGCATAAGGTGAAAACATGAGAGAAAATTTTGAAATATTAAAATCAGCTAATATTTAAAACTCCTAAAAGAGTTAAAACACTAAAAACACAAGCACTGTTACAATAAAGTCCAAGGATACAGTACATTTTCAGATGGTTACATAAACAATATTAAACAAAACCACCACAACAAGATAGGCTTCATTATAAATAGTTAAAAAGAGAAGAAACTGCAAAGGTACAAGTCAACATGTAGCTTCATCGTATTTTCCAAAACTTAGGAATTTCATCCAGTGACAGAAGGAACAAGTTACAACATAGGTTTTGTATGATATTTACAACCTTGGTATATCTACCACTGTTTCTTGAAACAGGAACTTTTACTTTTAATGGCTTGTCCTCTATCATAGTAATCTCACACAATTTATTCAATGAAGACCACAGTTGTTATTGGTAAGGAAGGTAAAGAGCCATAAAATTTCACAGGTATGTTGGGAAAGGGATAAACAGAAAGGGATCCAGCCCTTCCTTCTCTCATGTACTCATCTCCTGAATTTACAATCCAAATCCTGCCTACCACTCCCTGCCTACCAATTTTCCCCCAAATGCACTGGGGAAGCAGCAGCTTCAATAATGACTAAAAAAAAATAAAACACTCTTCTACCACCTTCCCACCTTTCCCTCTGCCAGTAGAAATGTGAAAAGAGTTCAGCTTGCATTGGTAGATGCAGACTTATCCCAAGTTACTATAGCAATGACTACATACAGCACACCAGAAATTGACTACATTGCCCCTCCTGTTAGGAGTTTGCTTAGGAGACACAGGAACCAACTCTTGATCCCAATTTCCAACCAAAGCAAAAAATTAAAGCATTTAACTCAGGGGTAGGCAACCTAAGGCTCGGGGGGGAGAGGGGAAATGCGGCCCCCCGAAGCCTTTGGGCTGGCCCCAGGCCAGTCGCCCCCTGCCGCCACCCACCATGATGATATTGATTATTGTTGTTATTACTTGTTCTTGGGGTTTTCTTGGCAAAATCTCCACAGGGGTTTTGCCATGGCTTTTCTGGGGCTGAGAGAGTGTGCATGCATATATTTTTTTAAATTAATTATTTTTTATTTTTATTTATTTATTTTTAGTGCTTCGGGCCCCCAATTGTCTGAGGGACAGCAACCCGGCTCCCGGCTCAAAAAGTTTGCCTACCCCTGATTTAACTAATTGTCTCTGCCCTGACAATCTAACGGGTGATTCAAAAACAATGGTGCAAAACCGAAGAACAGTTTTACTTTTGCACCATTCTTTTTTAATCACCCTGTAGTTTCCACTGTTTTCCAAAATAGTTAGGATGTGATAGAAAATGCCATGAACTAGACAGAACATTATAATTTTTTTACTCTCCCACAATTTCTTACAAAATTATATGAAACTGAAGACCAACAACCATGACTGTCCAGTTATTTCAATTCATTCAGGTCTTCCCATTTCCTTTCTACTGCCCAATATACAAACTTCCTTGTCCTACAACATCTCAAACCTCCTCCATCACAGCAAACACATCTTGATATGAAGGTTCCCTCTCAAAAAAAATGTCCTTCTGTCACCTCTTATTCCAGGGTGCATTTACACTGTAACAATAATACTGTTTGACACCACTTTAACTGTCATGGCCTATCCTACAAAATACTGGGATTTCTAGGTTTGTGAGGCACCAGCATCTTTGGCAGAGAGGACTAAAGGCCTTGTAAAACTACAAAACCCAGGATTCCATAGGATGAAGATATAGCACTTAAAGTGGTGTCAAACTGCATTATTTCTACAGTGTATATGCACCCCAAATCTTTCCTATTCTGTCATCACCCACTCCTGTCCTCAGGCCGTTTCACTGTGCCCAAGGAAGGAGCCTCAACAGGGATACAAGAACTGTCAAGAAGTACTAAAAAAGCAATACTGAGCAATGGTGTTATTGTGGATTCCTCTTCCTTTGGAAACCAGTAATAACACTAAGGAAGTTCTACAGATATGTTGCCCTATCAGGCAACAGTGTGAAATGGTCATCTTTCTGCCTCTTGGAGTTATATGCATCTATTGCTAACATGAAATAGAAAAATATTTAATTGTTCATTGCCCTTGACAGCTGGAAGGAGAAGAGACGATTAAAAATGTTCAGGTCAGTCGAGAACAAAGGAAGTCCTTTGGTATTGAAATTTCAAAATATGAACCGATCGAAAACTGCTCAATCATTCAACAGTTAAGTTACACAGAGGCTTCAGTAAAATGCATGAACCTCCAGCTTCTATCATACATGGTAGAGTTCTACTAAAGGTGTACTACTTACTTGCCATCTACCTCTGGTCGCTTGCAAACACAATGAAATTTGGCACCAAAATCTACATAAAGATCATCTTCTACGATGTGGAAAATTTGTCCAAGGACAAATTTGTCTTTGGCAGGTCCCATCTGTATTAAAGGAGAGCGCCTCAACATGGATGCAAAAGTTTCTACACCCTTGGAATGCATCTAAAAACAGAAAGAAAGAAAGAAAATTAAAAATGCTAGTACCCATTTAATGAGACATTGCATATTTTTCACTTACAGAAGAACAGTTATTTAGAATTTTGCTTAGGTAAAAGGTAAAGGTATTCCCTGTTGACAAGGTTGTCATCATGTCCAACCATAAGGGGTGGTGCTTATCTTCCTTAATAAGCTGAAGAGCCAGCATTGCCAGGCACCCGGGCCTCAATCCTCAAACCTGCCAATCTTGCAATTAACAGAGTTGGTGTCTTAACCACTTGAGCCACTGCATCTCTGCACTGCACTGCATTTTGCTTGCTTGCCATATATTTACTTTATGCCACTTGTGCCTCTAAACTAAAAGTTATAGACGGTAGCAAGATGCGGTATTCTGTGAATATTCAAATAATTGGCTCGTGCTTTGTTTTGACCTATTATGGGGGCAAAAAGACATGGATTAATTCCTTAAACATCCTCAAAATGGCTGACTGAGATAGTCAAAACTGGTATCCACTAAGCATATTTATGTGATGAATTCTACAAAAGTAATGGGACACTCACATCAAGGTAACATGCTTCAGTCAAGGTTTTTGGGAACTGCCCTGGAGTTGACCCTGACTTACAGTGACCCCATGGATATGACATCTCCAAGTCTTCCTATCTTCCACTCCTCTGCTTAGGCCCTCAGATTCAGAACCAGTGGTCTCCCTGATTTGAGTCTATTCATCTGGCATGTGGTCTTCCTCTCTTTATAATATCCTCCACTTTTCCCAGCATTATTGTCTTTTCGAATGAGTTATGCCTTCTCATGATGTGGCCAAAGTATGACAATCTCAGTTGAATCATACTGGCCTCCATGGAGAGTTCAGGCTTGATCTTTTCTTGGTTTAATACTGTTTTTTTTTGGGGGGGGG
>CM034706.1:39384321-39396308 GCA_020142125.1 Phrynosoma platyrhinos | reverse complement strand
AATAATAATAATAATAATAATAATAATAATAATAATAATTTTCAAGGACCCATTTGTCTGATCTTCTCAAGGACCCATTTGACTTTTTACTAGTGGAAAACATCAGAGACTTGGAACAAAAATGACCACAGAGGATCTACAGAAGTTCAACCTAGACAATGAGGAAATCAAAGTACCGCATTTTCCGGCGTATAAGACAACCCGGCGTATAAGACGACCCCCCATTTTTCCAGTCAAAATATAGTTTTAGCACCTCTGTCCTCCTTATCCTTATACCCGGCGTATAAGACGACCCCCCCCCACTTTAACCACAGATTTTGCAGGTTAAAAAGTAGTCTTATGCGAAGGAAAATAAGGTAGTTGAAGATTTTCTGTACTTTGGACCAAACATTGATCAGAACAGAGACTGTGGCCAGGAAAAGAAGACTAAGAATAGGATGGGCAGCTATGAAAAAAATGGCTAAGATCCTAAAGTGTAAAGATATACAACGGAGCACTAAAATTATGATCATCCAAACCATTTTATTCCCCATCATCATGTATGGATGTGAGAACTAGACAGTGAAGAAGGCGAATGGGCAAAAAATCAGCACATTTGAGATGTGGAGCTAGAGAAGTGTGCTGAGGAGATCGTGGACAGCCAGAAAGACAAACAAATGGATCAGTCAAGGTACTCATGCAAAAATAAATCCTTCAAAAGCTGCCTGGGACTCTACTCCAGTACCTGGAGGACTATTCTGGGTTGTATTCAGCAGAATGGCAGGATCTTAAATAAATAAACATTCCCTTTTCCTAAATATAAATGTTTGCTTTATTTTCTATGTTCTCCTGATTAAAAAAAAACTGGTATCACTTTCAATTATGAAAAAAGCATATGTAATATATATGTTGGCATGTACGGCAAATGCATGTATATCTTTTTTGCCATGCGTATACATCTTAGAAACAGATAGCTATTCTAAAAAAAATATTTATTTTGAAACAGAAAATGACTTTGAACCACTGATAACTAGACCTTATAAAAGTTACTTTTTGTTATTGTTTTTACTGTAATTCCCAGAAACTCTCAGCTCACATGTTAAGTAATGACATCAACTAGGAGGTTCTGGATGTTAAACTCGCTCTGTTGATAACCTATAAAAGAAGAACCAGCAAGGATGTTTCTAGCAAATATGAAGAATGAATTCCCTGTGTTGGTTTTTCCAATGAGAAATTATTTCTTAAAGAAGCTTTATCGGCAATATTCAAATACCTATCAGTCTTGTAAAAGATTTAACCTATTTAGATCAAACATCAACCCAGATATCGAAAAGTTCAAAATCTAAGATCAGAGAATTTCCACAAGGTCAAAATATAAAAGAAGCTGCCATTACTGCCAAAGGGCATGTCATGGTGAAAGAATTAGTTAAATATCCTTCAACTTCTTTTTCAGGAATAAAGTTTCAATTCAGAATATTTTTATGTAACACAGGAGGGTAGAATAAATGTTGTACATCCTAATGTGTTATATTTAATGCACAGTAGACAGGACGGCTGGGTGCAAAGTCAACCTTAAACAAATGACAGTTATAAGGTGATATTATCTCTGGTAGTCAGATAATGACACTGATCATTTTAAGTACATATAATATTTAAATACATACTGAAAAATTCATTATGATAAGCTTTAGGTGAATATATGCTGATGAGATTTCCAGAACATTCTTGCTCCAAATTCTGGGTAAACAGCTTCAGGAAGGGAATTTGAGAGGAGAGATAAAAGGAAAATTTTCTCCCAAGAGAGAACCAGAAGTGGTGTGAAAGATATACATAGGAGTAAGGAAAATATGCATGCCTGAGACATTCAGTTTTCATTCACTGTTAAGGGAGTATGTTGATTTATTTCTGTTTTTCTGATAACACAGCTGCTTCACTAATCATTTGATCCACAGGAAACTAGCAGCAAAAAGAGGGAGTTTAAATCACATGTTTTATCATGCAATATTTAGACTAGGAAATTAAGTTTATTTTCCAGACAAGAAAAGTATCGGCTCGCCTTCCTCTTTTGCATTTCTCTTCTTCTTAAACATCAAGCCCTTCCAACTAAAGATGATCAGCTCACTTCATGCAATACATGGTTTCTCATAAGCAGCTACCTTCAAGTAAACAGCTCCTAATAAGTGCTGATATATCAGCACTGGTATTTCCTGTGCCATGTATTTTACTGTGCCACTAACGCAATGGCAGAGAATACACAAAGGTTCTTGTAAAGCATCGATGTTAGCATAAGTAGGGGCATAAAGGAGGCAGTGCCCTAAAAGATCTCATTTTGAATCATCTCCGTAGTCAACAAAGCCATTAGAAGACAGGAAAAGAACTACAAATATGTAGAAAGTTTTTTTTTTCAGTGCCATGGATTCACTGCAGCTAATACAATAAGAATCCCAGCATACGTAATGGTTGGAGCACTGGAACAGGACACTAGGATTTGAATCCCTGCTCAGACATGGAACCTACTTGGTGAATTTGGGCAAGTCATACTCTCTCAACCTCAGAGGAAGGCAAGGGTAAAGTTGCAGTGAACAAATCTTGCCAAGAAAACCCTGTGATAGGTTCACCTTAGGGTTGCCATAGCTCATAAGTGACCTGAAGGCACACAACAAAAGTCAACAACAACAAAGAGGAGCCAAGTAATTGCTTCTCACTGGTTATTTCCCAGGTTAAAATGTCACAAATGAAACACTAAAGAAGTCCACAAGAAACACAATGGAGGAGACTTATTACGTAAGAAGTACTGGCTCAGGATTTGTTTTCTAACAGTGAAAGGGCCAAGCTCTCTGCATAATAATATATAATTGGAACAAATATCTAGTTAAAATTTTAATGTCAGCAAGTTAAATAGTATTGAAGTTGAATCCAGACAAAACGGATTCAAACAGATTGAAGTTGAATCCAGACAAAACAGAGGTACTCACAGTCACAGGCCCAAACCAGATTTGGGAATACAGTCTCCAGTCCTGGATGGAGTCACACTCTCCTCTAAGGACTGTGTTCGCTGTTTGGGGGTACTCCTTGATTCGTCGCTTCACATGACTAGTCATGTGAGTGCGGCGGCCAACTGCGCCCTTATCTGGATGTGAGGGATCTGGAAGCTGTGGAACACACCTTGGTAACCTCACGTCTGGATTACTGCAACACACTCTACATGGGGCTACCCTTGTGCCTAACCAGGAAACTACAACTGGTGCAAAACATGGCAGCCAGGTTAATTACTGGAACATCAAGGAGGGAGCACATAACACCAGTGCTGAAATCCCTCCACTGGCTGCCAATTAGCTTCCGGGCACAGTACAAGGTGTTGGTTTTGACCTTTAAAGCCCTACATGGCTTGGGTCCATCTTATCTTAGGGACCGCCTCTCCCCATATGATCCCCCTCGCGCCCTACGGTCCTCTGGGAGGAATCTGCTGCAGCCAATAAAAACTAGGCTGGCGCAGACCTCCCAGAGGGCTTTCTCCGCAACCGCTCCCAGACTTTGGAATGGCCTGCCGGACGAGATCCGTCTTATCACCACTCTTGCTGCTTTTAAAAAAGCAGTAAAGACGGATCTCTTTCGGCAGGCCTTCCCGGAATAACTGTGGTCTGGTGCTAGATGAGTTTTATTTGTTTTTACTGATTCCTTGTCTTATTAATGGATGGTTTTATTTTATTATTGTATTTTTAATTGTTCACTAGTTTAATTCTGTTTTAAGGGGTGGGAGGGTGGATTATGGGATGAGGGAATGTTTTAATTTGCTTGTTTTAAAATTGTTGTACCCCGCCCCGATTGCCGTGCAGAGGGGCGGGCTATAAATAAATAAATTATTATTATTATTATTATTATTATTATTATTATTATTATTATTATTATTATTATTATTATTATTATTATTACACAAAGCAGACAGTTGTACACAACATTAATGAATATATTCACTAAAAGTGACCAAAATGTAAACTACAAGGACAAGCAAAAGTCAAGAGAAAACAATTAGCACTATCCTGCTTTATATTAATGAACATATAATCTCTTTCACATAAGCATGGTCAGTGAACTCGGGGGGAAAACACCTCATGTTAGTTCATACTCAAACACAGAATTGTTTTTATCTTAGAAACTATTTGGTTTACCTTACAAAAGATATATCTAAAGCTATGAGAGTGCACAAATATATGTATTTAGGTAGAGTAAACAAAGTTAATAAGGTGAGAACAGGAGGTAAAGAGAATACAAATACATCCTGGCTTTTGGAGTACAAATACAAATACAAAGGGCACTCTGAATATCTGTTGAAGCATGAAACCTGTTGCTGAAACACTAAACAAAAAATACAGCACAGCCCAGAACCACTCCTAATCCTTGTTAGCATTGTTTCAGAAATAGTTGTCCCAACACTTAGAAATGCTGACAGAAAAATAAACAGAAGCCACATAGATTGATAAACTGTTTCAGGCCAATAATTCACTTATCCTCTAGCTATTCTTGCCCAAATTATGAACCATTCATGTAAACAGAGCTTGGAAAGTCAATTTTAAAATGTAACACATAAAACATAATACATAACACATAACTGCTTGTTATTTTTCTTGAAGCAACATGTTAACCGTAACTAGTTACTTTAAAAGAATCATGTTAGTAAATGTGTAATGTGTTACCTTTCTGTATAATTGAAGACAATCCAAAATCAAAAGTAACAAACTGTATGCATTACACTAAAATGTCATGATATTACCAGTCTTTATGCTATTTCTGAAAAATAATGTTATTGAGCCCTGTTACCCTAAAAGGGCAAAAATCACTGGTATACATTCCAACTCATGTTTTAATGAGTTAGAAATAAAGTAAGATAGAAACAAAATCATTACAAATTAAAAATTAAAAACATATTGAAAGGTAAACATGGATAAGCAAACATTAAAAAAACAATTAAAACCATTATCAGTTAAATTATTCAAAAATCAAAGTATTCAGAATCAGAGTTTTTCGAAATGGGAAGCATGAACAGTACAGGAAGACATGGGTGAAGAAACTGGGTGTTAACAGGCATTTAAGGTTGTGCAGTGGTTAAATGCCAGTATTGCAGCCACAATGTAGTAAGTTCGATCCTAGAGGAGGTCTCCAAGGTCCACCCAGCCTTCCATCTTCTCATAGGTCAGTAAAATGAGTATCCAGCTTATTGGGGGCAATTGGCTTACATACTGTAAACCCCTTAGGGAATGCTACTTCGCTGATAAGCAGTACAGAAATAGAAGAGGACAACTTCTTGGCTGCTACCAGATGGCTATCAGCAGGTTGTGGAGCAACCAGCCAGGCCTTCTCCAATGACCTTACTTATTGTAAGGGCACCAGATGTTATCTGATCTTGGAAGCTAAATAGGGTCAGCCCTGGTTAGTACTTGGATGGAAGACCAGCAACAAATACCAGGTGCTGTAGGCTATTTCAGAGGCAGGAACTGGGAAAACCACCTGTGAGTATTCCATGCCTAAATAAACCTCATGAAAGGTGACTTGAAGGTGAGCATGTGTACGCGCACACGCACACACACACATATTGGGGAAACTGATCTGGAAGGCAGCCTTGTCTAAAGTTATTTATGACTTTATGTCAACAGTATGACTTGAACTTGACCAGGTAGATAGCAGATAGCCAGTGCAATTGCTTCAATATCAATGTAATATGTGCACAGCTTAGCACCCAACTACACCTTAGCTGTCATATGCTGTACCGGTTTTTGGGTGAAATATAAGCATTGGAGTGTACATTTATATAAACCCATCTGAAACCTAAGATCAGCCTTTGAAGTTTGCTCTTCACTTTTTTGGACTACAATAGCCTGTGTTTTATAGAACACACTGGTTCTAAATCAGTGCTTCTCAAGCTATTTGATATGAGAGACCAGCATTTCCTCCCCCTTTGCCACAATGTACAAGGGACAAGTACCATATCTGTGCCTTATTATTACTGCACTCATAGTTTCTCTGAATTTCACTGAAGATTGGCAACCAATGGCTCATGGACTAGCAAAGCTCTGCAGAATATTACTCTCAACAGGCCCTCCCTCCAGCTTAGCAGCTACCACACTGGCCTTGGAGAAAAAGAAGAACTGGCAATATCTGCTGGACTTGATCCTCTTCCCCACTGCCATTCCCTTCTTCTTTTGTGTCATATATTTTCAGACTTTAAGTCTGAGGTCAGGGAACTGTCAAATTAACAATCTGTAAACTGCTCTGAGAGCCTTTGTGGGTGAAGTGTGGGGTATAAATCCTATAAATAAATCAATAGTCAGTATAGCAACTAGTAGAGAGAACACAAGTCCAACATCTGAAGGGCCACACATTCACCTGCCCTATGTTAGCTTGTACTGGCCAAGGCAGGAAGGGAGTAAATGAGTAGCCTAGGGAGAATATATTGTAAGTAGGCTTGGACATAGAAGGAGGAGCAAAAATAGGAGGAAGGAATATCAACAAGCTACATAGACGACACCATAATACTAGCAGAAACCGTCACAGACCTGAAACAACTACGAAGGAAGATCAAGGAAGAAAGTGCAAAGGCAGGACTGCTGTTGAACATAAAGAAAACAAAAATAATGATGGAGATTCTAGACAAATTCCATCTTGACAATGAAGAAATAGAAGCAGTAAAAGAGTTCTCATACCTGGGATCAAACATAGATAGGAACAGGGGCCACAGCCAAAAAATCAGATTAAGAATGGTGAGAGGAGCTATGAAAGAAACGCAAAGATAGACAGCTGAGCACAAAAGTTAAAATCATACAAGCCATTGTATTCCCTATTACCATGTATGGATGTGAGAGCTGGATAGTTAAGAAAGAAGATAGGAAGAAAATCAATCCATTTCAGGGGGTGCTAGAGAAAAGTGCTGAGGAGCCTGTGGACAGCCAAAAAGAGAAACAAATGGGTCCTAAAGAACTCTGTAAAGAGAACTCTCCTAGAGAACACTCTCAAAAAGACAAACAAAGGGGTCCTGGAGAACCAAGCCAGAACTCTCCCTGGAAGCCAAGATGACCAAACTGAAGCTGTCATACTTTGGTCACATCATGACAAAGCATGACTCATTGAAGGAAACAATAATGCTAGGAAAGGTGAAGAGAAGTAGAAAGAGAGGAAGGCTGCATGCTACATGGATGGACTCTATTAAGGAGGTCATGAATATGAATTTGCAGGAACTAAGCAGAACAGTGGAGGACAGGGAGTCTTGGAGATGTCTCATCCACAAGATTGCCATGGGTTGAAACAACAAAAAAGGGCCAACTAACTGTCTTGTAAGAAACTGATCAGAAATATCACAAAAACCTCTGGAAAGCAGATGTTGTACTGCATCTTTCCAGCTAACTGTGACAATTCTCAATCTTCTGAGACAGTGGGAATGGAAAGCATCTTGCATAGCATTGCCATGGAATTGCTGACAATGACTTTTTCCAAGAAAATTGCTTGTGGCTAAGGATCCCGTTAGCAATACTTATGCATGTTTACCAAAAATATTACTCTCTCAATGACCAAAGCATTTTGCACCAATGACAGAACCCACAACTAACGTGATTACTTTCAGCCTATTGTTTGTAACACTGCTCTCAAGAACTGTAGTTTAAATGTAATGGCAGAGTGGGGAATTCTCTCCCAATCCCTCAAATAAGTCAAGAGAAAAGAATCTTGTCATAGTCAAACTGGAATAACATTACAAGCTAAAGCTATAATTTTATGTATGTTTACTAAGAAAAAAACACCCTACATTATGTGATGTATTTCCAAATAAATATGCAGTCTCAAGGCTATCATCCTGGGAAAATAAGACCTGTTGCAGCCAACAAGCAAACTGAGGCTGCAATGCTGTTCATCTCACAGAGGTAATCACTGCTACTTCGAATTCTGTGGGACTAACCTCCAAGAAAATATGCACCAGATCAGGATGTCCATTTAAAAACAAAATGTCTTGATACTCAACCCTATAACATCACAAATATTAATTAATAAATTAATATTAATAATAACAAAAATGTTGATTATAAACTTGTGTTGTTGTTGTTGTATGCCTTCAAGTCGTTTCTTCCCTAAAGTGAACCTATCATGCAGTTTTCTTGGCAAGTTTCTTCAGAGGGGGGTTGCCATTGCCTCTTTCTGAGGCTGAGAGTGTGTGACTTGCCCAAGGTCACCCAGTAGGTTTCCATGGCTGAGCAGTGCAGAGCAAAGGCAAGCAAAAAGGTGGGAAAGGCAGAACTCGGGAATAAGCCGTGTGTGTGTGTGTGTGTGCGCGCATGTATTGGAGACCAGGGTTTGATCATCAGCATGGTCATAAAACCTGAGGAAGGCAAAGGCAGAAAAAAAACCCTTCTGAACAAATCTAGCCAAGAAAACCTCGGGATAGGGTCACCTTAAGTTAGAAATGACTTGAAAGCACACAAAAAACATATATTTTGGAATTATTATTATTATTTTGTGTGTGTGTGTGTATACACATATATATTGGAATTTTTACTGTATTTGTATACACACACGTCTCTGTTTTGTTTTTTTCCCTTTCCCAGCTTTTTATATTTGCCAATGTGGCTGAGTGGTTTGAATGTTCAACTATGATTCTGGAGAACATGGTTCGAATCCCGGCTCAGTCGTTTAAACCCAATGGGTGACCCTGGGCAAGTCACACTCTCTCATCCTCAAGAATAGGGCAATGTCAAAAACTAAAGCAAAAACAACACCCTGTGAACAAATCTTGCCAAGAAAACCCCAGGGCAAGTTTGCCCTAGGTCAGAAAGGACAGGGGCACACACACACACAAAGTGAATTCTACTAATTAAAAAGAAGTTAGGATAGGAGGGAAAATTGTCCTTTTTTTGTAGAATTAAAATGATCTTTCTTTCTCTTCTTTTGTATGTGATAAGACGAGTTTGATTAAGAATAATGGAATATTAACATGCTGTTCTTCTAGTTTTTAGGAAGTTAGGTACATGAATATAGATAGAAAAGAACACACTTATTAAAGATATTACATATTATAGAAGATTGGATTAGATATAATAGATTAGACATAATAGACATTTAGAAGAACTTGTGTATGTGTATAAGAATAGGTGTATCTTTTATTTTTTCTGTATAGGTATGAATATAATTTTTAAAAAGATCATTTGTATATTTGTTTTTGTGTGTGCTTGTTTGCTTTTTATATGGATTTTATGTTAAAATAAAAATATTTTAAAAATAAAATATAGTCACCAATATTATTTATATTAATTATATTAAATCTAAAATATTATAGCATGAACTTTACATAATCTTTTTTATATCTATTATACAATAATAAGCATATAAATTTGTCTTATATAAATGTATATGTATAAGCATACATATAAACATACAAATTTAACATATAAATATAAACTTAAATATATACATTTAAATATGAATTTTTATATATATAAACTAAAGTTGTAAGCCTGAAGGCAGGGAACCCGTCTAATTAACCATTTGTAAGGAGCTCTGGGAGTCTTTAGGGGGTTGCAGACTGCCAGAAATAGTGCAAATTGAGTCCACTTTTAGGGTTAGGGTTAAGGTTAGGGAATGATGGGAATTGTAGTTTATTGTGGCACCAGAGCTCTCTGACAGAGAAGGCTCAATGTCTCAGAAAAAAATGCAATTCCCATGATTCCCTAGCACTGAGCCAGGGCAGTGCCTCAATTTAATGTGCACTATTTCTGGCAGTCTGCAACCCCCCTTTGTGGCTGAAGAGCGGGGTATAAATACTCCAAATAAATCAATAATGAACAAAATTTCAGTTTGGGAAGTTTATTTTTCTTGGACTACAACTCCCAGAATCCCTAGCCAGGCAGGTTGAGGGATTCTGGGAGTTGTGGTTCCACCAGAAAGGAACTTTCTCTAAGAAATGGGCGACATCTCACTGACACCGCCGTCGGGCGGAGGGGAGGGGAGGAAGGGATGCACCGCCACCGCACCTCGCTTCCGCCGTCGCTGCCGCCTTGTCCGGAAAAGCCTCGCCTCTGACTCCAACCGAGCGTCGTTCGGGGGGCTTCGCCGAGGGCGCGCCTTCCTCCTGAGGAGAGTCTCAGGAGCGAACAACGCGCCGCTGCCACTGACAGAGCAACCGCTGCCATGACAAAAGGCCGCTCTATCCACTTGAGCAATTCCGCCTACACCGGAAATGGTAGCCTCTGGCGCCTACCCACAAAACCATAGAGAGGCAACTCACCGCTATTGACTTCGTAGGCTGTGGAGGATAGGGAGCGTCTCTTCTCTATGGTACAGAGCGGTATAAAGTCCGGGTGTTACAGTTTAGAAGGCTCGGGCGGAACAAAGCTCGCTTTACTTTCGTTCCGCTTGGACGCCCTTTCAATCACTGTTCCTCGCCTGGAATTTTTTCACCTCAAAACAGCATCCAGGGGCAGCCTGGTATTATTTAATTCAGTGATTCCCAAACTTTTCTCTTCCAGCAGTCAGGAATTCTGGGACCCAAAGTCCAAAACATCTGGAGGACCAAAGTTTGGGAGCCACTGAATTGGTATCTTTTCCTGTATGGCCTCCTTTTGCTTGTTGCTGATGTTGTGTACCTTAAGGTCATTCTGACTGACAACAATCATAAGGCGAACCTTTCGGCAGGTTTTCTTGGCAAGATTTGTTCAGAGCGGGTTTGCCTTTGCCTTCCTCTGAAGCTGAGAGAATGTGACTTCCCTAAAATCACCCAAATGTGTTGCCACAGTCAAGGAGGGATTCAAACCATGGCCTCCAGTCTTGTAGCTCGTGCTAAACCACTATGTCATGCTGGCTCTCTCTGTTGTTAGTACTAGATAAAGCCTAAATAAAGGCAATACACTTGTCTCTCCACACTTGCAGCTTTGACTTTTGCTGCTTTGATTATTGAGATTTTATTAATATGTTCTCTCTAGGAATATCTAGGTCAGGGGTAGGCAACCTTTCCCCTTTAAGGGCCGAGGGACTTCAGCTCCCAGAATCCCAGGAGCTATTGGCCAACATGGGACTATTGGCCAACATGGCTGAGGCTTCTGGGAGCTGAAGTCCCTTGGCCCTTAAAGGGGAAAGGTTGCCTACCCCTGATCTAGGTCCTCCAGCACAACTCTATGGTCAACTTTAACCAAAAGATGCACTGAAGGACCTAGAGATTCCTAGAGAGAACACTCCACTAGGCATTTGTAGCTCCTCCAGTGCAATTCTGTGGTCTGTCTGGGAAATGTTGACCACGGAGTTGCACTGGAAGATCTATAGGTTCCTAGAGAGGTGTTCTCTCAGGTAAAAGCAGTGTTTTTGCTATTTACAGTTTTTCCACGTTTACAATTCCACATTGTGCCACTAACTTAACCCTAGCGAACGTGGAGAGACAAGTGTAATTCCTTCTTGTCCAGTGAAATAACCAAAGGCCAGACAAGAATCAGAGAATTAAATGCAGGAATAGGTTTAATGCTGGTTTGCAAACCAAGAAATGGCTAACACCAGAGTCTTGCAACTCAAATCTGGTCTTAGCAAAGAAATGACAGACTCCTTCATCCATTATACCATAGGGAAAGCTATAGTGCTTGTCACTATATTGGAATGCATCTAGACAATGGGGGGTTGCAGACTGTCAAAAATAGTGTGAATTCAGTCCACTTTTAGGGTTAGGGTTAAGGTTAGGGAATCATGGGAATTGAATTTTATTGTGGCACTAGAGTTCTCTTACAAAGAAGGTTCAATGTCTCAGAAAAATAACAATTCCCATGATTCCCTAGCACTAACCCTAACCCTAAAAGTGGACTGAATTCACACTATTTTTGACAGTCTGCAACCCCCCAATGTCTACTTACCATACATTACACACGTAACTAAGAAATTTAAAGGAAAATGTTATCAGTCATGTAGACAACAGTCCCCATTACAGAATCTAAACATTCCAAAACAGACATAGGACGTTATCACACAGGGGAAATCTGCTGGTTAATCCACAC